>ML686100.1:528857-548489 GCA_007922175.1 Pelusios castaneus
TAAATAAATCTGTTAGTCTTTAAAAGTGCCACAGGACTCTGCTGTCTTTCTACAATGGACTAACACGGCTACCCCTTTGGAATATAAATATGATAGTACTGGGTTAAGGGCATGTGACCTCTGTAGTGACCACTAGAGGGCAGGTGTGGCTGCCTTTAGCTGCTTTCACACAGACAAGTTCCAAAGGGGTAAGCTTTAGGCTAGCTCAGCAAAACGAAGAAGGAATCTGGTAGAACTTTTAAAGCCTAACAAAACGAAAGCTCATGCAATAAAAAAATCTGTGAGCCTTTAAAACTTTCATCAGACTCTTGTTTGTTTCACACAGACAATGGCTGGAGCCCATCTCCTGCTACGGGCCAGCCTGTGGTATTGAAATCAAAAGAGCAGGTGAGCTGCTTGGCCAGGAAAGGCGGAAAGGAGAATGGGGAAGCAGGGTGTCTCTGGTGCTGGGCAGCAGGAGGAGTGCAGTTCCCTGTGCGGGTCCTAGGAATGGGGGCTCTGGAACTCCCCAAGATAGGTTTTGTTGTAGTTTTTTTGATTCATCTGCTAACAACCTCTATTGCCCACTGCTGTTCCTGAGGACTAATAAGGCCTGCTGTTTCCAGCCTGGCTGTGACTCAGTTCTGACTGTGAGGCAGCGTGCCAGGCCTCTTTGGGGACATGTAGGAGCTCCCCATGTGTCCCAGCCATGGAAACTCACTGCAGGGAGCACACGGTGGAGTGCAAGGGCTGAACGCTTTCAGAGCAGATTCAGCAGCTGGCTGCACTGGTGTGAGGGGACCAGAAGTGAGACCCCTGGGCATTAGAATCCTGCCTGGTTTCTTCCCCAATGGTTCCAGAGCCCTCAGCCTGTGGGAGTCCATCAGAAGGAAACATCCCAGCCAACGAGTCCAGCAAAGCTTAGCTGTGTCTACACTGGAAAGCAACAGGGCTTGAACCTTGGTTCTCAGCTTGACCGAGGCTCGAACTCGTCACCCCCAAGCAGACCTGAGATCTTGGCTCCCTGAATCCAGGGATCACAGAACTAGATTTCAAGCCACCTTCCCTGACTGCTGCCCTGTGTGCCTCCCATGAGGCATTGGGGCCATGGAGCACGCAGCAATAGAGAAGATGCTGCTGCATTATGGGAACTCTAGTTAAGATGCCTTATTCTTCTATATATGCCATACTTCCTGGCCAGACTACATCTCCCACAATGCACCAGGGCTGTGATGTTTGCTTGGCTTCCCCTCACCAAGTCAGGACATTTGGGTGCATCCTGGCAGATGAAGTCCAGTTGCCCCATTGTCCTCTGAGGCCAGGATTATGGGAGGGCCAGTCCAGCCAGGGCACCCCATTGTGACAGGATGCACCAGGCCCTTTAAGGCCCCCTGCTGGAGGCCACGCAGGTCTACCCTGCCCTGCCCCCGACATGGAGAGGTGAAGGTGTGTCCTTCAGACATGCCTAGAGAGGCTGCAGGGAAGCAGACAATCAGAGCACAGAGACATGCACCAAAAATGCTACAAGGAGAAAGGGGCATGTGAGGAGTATAAACTACAGTTCCCAGGAACAACCTTGATGGTACTGCTAAATGGAAACAGTTGGGTGGGTGGGTGGGGTTGCAGGAAACTCAGTGGTTTCTGCTGCAGGGAAACCAAAAATCCCCATTTGGGCCGGCTCTGATTAACAGCTCCCATTTACACACCAACAACCACAGAGCTGGATCCTAGCACCAGCCCAGGGACTGCAGAGCCCTTCAGCACCAGCTGCCCTCAGGGGCAAAGAAATTCTTCTTCTCTAGTGGATAAGAACCTGAGATTTCATCCTGCCCCTTTTCCAGATGCCTTCAACAGGACGATTCTGCTGCCAATGCCACCATGCTGTGGCCTGGAGAGGAGATGAGAAACACCCCACGATCAGGTCAGAGACAGAAACGGTACCTGAAAGGGAGAGGAAAAGCCGAAGCGATGTTTCTTCATCACATCAGATAATGCCTGCAAAGGAAACAAACAAAAAAAAAGAAAATATCATGTCAGAGACTCCACAGTGCTGGGAAAGACTGGGAACATGGGGATGGCTCACCCAGTACTGAGATGCAGCCACCTCTGGGGAAGGGCCCCTGGGGAGAAGCCCAGAGCAACACTGCCTGAGCATTAAAATCAACGCTGACTGCCAGGAGAGAGCATCCCTGTCCTGATACCTGCTGCACAGCTGGCCAGTCCCTACCTTTATCTTGGCAGCGAGCTGCGTCCCAGTGAGCAGATTGCTATGTTGATCCCTCTGGACGTGCTGACTGGCTGAGCCCACCAGGGTGCTGATGTAGACCCTCAGGCTCTCCTGGAAATCCCTGTCCATGTCTGCGAAGGGGATGGAGACAGATGATGGTGGGTGAATGTAGGGCCTGTCTGGTCCCTTGTCTCTCTAGTGCCCAGATGCAGGCACACACAGCAACCCAGACCCAGTCACTCTGCCCACAACAGGGGGGTCAGAGCTCTCTCCTGGCTCTGTTACCTCTCAATCTGCCCTCGCTGCCAGTCATGATCCCTCTCCCAGGGAAGGGCATCAGGTAACAGCGGGTGCTGCTTCTCTTCAGAGCTTCCAGGGCCCTGGGGTGTTTGCAAGGGGACATCCCCTCTAGCATCTGACAGAGTCAAAGGGAATGGGGACATTGACACATGAAACAGTGTTAGTGTTAGCTAGAGCTGTTGGGCAGTAGGAGAGGGTGTGGAAAGGTCCTGCCTTGTATGCGGCAGACATTGGGAGGGGTTCAGTAAAGGAGGGAGGCGGTGGTAGGAAGAGAAAGGAGTGACTGTCAGTCCCTGTCTCTCCACCCCCAGGCCCCAGTCTGTCTGGACTCCTTGTCCCAGGCTGCTCCTTTCCCTGCCCCTGGCCTGGCTTTTCTCCCCTGCACTCCACAAAGACGCCATTTCCTCCTCTACGCTGCCTGGGCTCATTGTAAAGATGGGTGTGACAGGTGCCCCACTCGCAGTTCTGGCCCCCAGCCTAGAACAGCAATTACAGGGACATGCCAGCGTTGCTGCAGCAGCCCTAGGCTGTAGCAGCTAAACTCTAGCCTGGTGTTTTTCAACCTTTTAGGGTGCGTCTACACTGGCAAGTTAGGCCAACTTAAGGAGGCTTAAGTCGACCTAAACAAAGCTGCGTCCAGACTGGGCTTTTATTAAGTCGAATTAAAGCCAGTGTGAATGGGGGATTAGTGCTAAGTCGACCTTATTAATTTAAGACTTAACAAGGTCGAATTAAGTTGACAAAGTATTGAGACTCTGATAGGTCAACTTAACAAAGTCGACTTAACTTTCCCAGTGTAGACATAGCCTTAGTGTGGGCCGTCCCCTTTGCACTTCAAACACAATTTTGACACCACCCCTCCGCCACTTGAAAAAATTGTGACTCCTCAGTTTATACTTGAGCTTGAGTTTCCATGAACTGAAGCATGTAAGTTAGCATTTGCAGTGATAAGGGGCCCGGGCAATTTTTCTGCTTGCCACTCTCTGAAACACACTGTACCCCACCTACAGCCTGATCGTGTGATCCGTTTATCATTCCTGTTCTCTCTTACAGTGTAACTGTATATTATCTGATGGAAAGGATGTCATGTAAGGGGTTTTAGGAATGCTATGACCTTTTGGACATTAGTGTTATGGTAGGATGTTTCCTGCAATGTCATGTATGTACTGATATGAAAATCTGCTATATCATATTCCCAAATGTGTGTGTCACATGACTTGAATAGATCCGTGCAAACCCCAGGCAAAGTGAGGGTTCACACTGTGCAGAGGCATCCGTACAGGAACAGTGGACTGGCCTGAGCACTTGATAAGGCAACACTTATTTGGCTCAAGTGAAGGAAACCATGTCCATTGCCAGACGTGGCCAATGGTGACGAGGAAATAAGTTAAAGGCAGAAGCGTCTCTGTCTCTGGACCTCTCCTTTGGAATCCATCTACAAAGCAGCATCAAGCAATTGACAGACTGCCCATGGGGAGCTTGGTTGAAGAGTCTGTACTGAGCATTATCTGTGACTAAAACAGTACTAAATGCTGAGTTTAGCTAGAATGTGATTTGTCTTTTAATTCATTGTGATCAAACCTTGATTTATATTTTCTGGCTTATAATCACTTCAAATCTTGCTGTAATCAATAAACTTCTTTGTTTGTTTTATCTAAAGCACTGTCTGTGGTGTAGATATTGTGTAGAGACTTCTTTTAAAGTGGCAGAGCTGGGGCAAATCGCACTTTGAGAAATTGAAGGACAAGTGTAAATGAGTTTGCAGGATGCAGAAAGCAACACTGAATGCTGTAAAATGGCAGTTCCTGGAGTTACATCTTGGACTGGGGCTTTAGTTTGAAAGTCAGAACATGAAATAACCTAATGAATGACTGCCCAGAAGCATTCACTTAGAATAGAAGTCACTTATCTGCAAGGGGCTGTGAGGCTATGTCTATACTTACAAAAGTTAGTTCCAATTAGTTAATTCGAACTACTTTTAGTTAGTTCAAATTAATTTAATTCGAACTAGCTTGGCCCCACTAGAATGCTAGTTTGAACTAAGCAAGTGCCCTGCAGGGCACTTGCTTAGAGTGAATTAGTCGGTTGTATGCAGGGCAATCTGCCAATTAGTTCAAACTAAGCAGGTAGTTCGAACTAATGTGGCCACATTGACTTAATTCGAACTTACTAATTCAAATTAAACATTAATTTGAAATAAAATGAGGTTTTACTAATTCGAACGAACTTTTCCTTAATTCGAGATAAGGAACTGCTTAAGTCGAATTAAGGAAACTCCCGTGTAGACGCAGAGTAAATTAAGTCGACTTAAGCCTGCTTAAGTCAACTTAATTTACAAGTGTAGACGCACCATGAGTGAACTGACTCGGGAATGGGGGTTCGCACAGCAGATCTCTCCTCAGTATTACTTGACTTGACTAGTTACCTGGATGCACCATTGGCCTGACCCAGTATGGCCGTTCTTATGCTCTTATGGAGAAATACACAGAGAGTATTTCTGAGGCAGAAAATGAGCATGGAAAATTTCAGCCCAAACAGTTAGCATTTGTCAGATATAAGCAGCTAAAGAGGGGTCTTATAAGGGGATTAACCAGGGAACTTTTATCCAGGGTGTGCTACCAGCCCCCAGGGAGAAGGTCCCCGTATCCCAATTCTCTCCCCTGTGAGCCCCACAGTCACCTGTCTGATGTCTCTCAGATGCTCTTTCCCACCGTCATCTCCAAGGACCAGGGAGCAGCACCAATCCCGCACCAGGAGGTCTAGGTGCTGCAGGGGAGACAGGAGGTGAGTGGGGGTCACTGGGGATGGGGGGAGGCTGGGATGGGGAGAAGGATTGTAACAGGAGGGGAGGCCTCATGACTTGGATAATGGGGTTGGGGGTGTCTGGGGCAGGAGCAGGCTGAGGGGTGGGGGGAGGAGTCTTCAATGAATGCACAATGCACCCAGCCATCTGATAGTGGTGGCATCAGCCAGGTGGAGATCCACCTGCCCACCGTCAATGTAAGTCAGCATCACTCATCAAGGATACACAGCGTAGTCTGGAGACAATCACAGCTGGCTTGCAGGTCATTAATGCCACCCCATCTGATGAGACTGGCAACACCACTTGCCCTGATCAAAACCAGCTCAGGTACCTGGGCAGGTCCAAACCAGGTGGGCAGATGGTGGGGTGAGAGACGAGAGTGGGAGTCGCTGCGTGCTTGTTGTGCCAAGAGATTTCACCCGTGTGCCCTGTGGGATCCTAAAATGACCATAACGCACATGTGGAAGCCAGGAGACCTAGTGTGCAGTGGACATCACTGCTCTCACGGTGTGATGGAGGCTCCCTCATGGCGAACATGGGGTGATGCTGTTATTCAGTATCAGCAGCCATGGCAACAAAGTTGCGTGGAGAACCCTTAGAACAATACACAGAGGGGAGCAGTACAGTGGGGGGATATGTGGGGCAGAGCAGTTGTTGGGGTGGTGACACCATCTCACCTGAATGGGCTCCAGTTCATAATGCTTTCCCACCACTTCAGCAACATGCAGAAACATCTGCAGAGCAAAGAGAAGGGAGAGGGATAGTGAGTCTGGGACTTCATAGGCACTTCTCATGTGCAAGGAGGGGATCCTGCCTACAAACATAAAGGGGTCTGATCATTCCCCCATCTCAGTTGCTCATTCCATCCATTTCATCCTGAGATGCACTTCCTACATACAAACACCACTGCCTCAGTCTGATGGATGCAACCAACATTCTTTGCACAGCCCAAGGGTGCATCTACACTTGCAACTTAGGTCGACATAAGGACGCTTAAGTCGACCTACAGAACTGTGCATCCACACTGGGCGCTTATTAAGTCGACTTAAGCACTTCCTTAAGTCAACTTAATAACTTCCCCTTTTAGGTTGATTTAAGGCTTAAGTCGACTTCTTAGGTCGACTTAAAGCCAGTGTGGATGGAGAATGGCGCTAAGTCAACCTTATTAAGTCGATTCAAAGCCAGTGTAGATGGCTATGTCTCTACTACAGGCTCTGTTAAGTCGACTTAATAAGGTTGACTTAAGTTGACTTAAAGTGTAGACGCTCTGTTAAGTCAACTTAACAAGGTCGACTGTAAGTCAGCTTTAAGTCAACCTTGTTAAGTCGACTTAACAGAGTTGACTTAGCTTAACAAGTGTAGACATACCCAAGGAGTTAAACCAGGGCTCTTCTCACACCTTGAATGATCTCAGCCAAGTGGCATTTACCTGGGCTGTCCCTGGGTGACTGTCACTCTTTTGTTAAGCATTTTTTATCCAGTAACTGGAGCTGAGGCATCATGTACAAGTAAAAACCCTTCCAGAGTCAACCTGTGCCATGCAGAGATCCCACCTCTGGGACATGGCCAAGGAGATGATGGGCTGGGTGCTGAAGGTGACAGGTACCTCACTAAGGGTGAGATCTGGTGGAGCTACAGCTGGGTAGATGCCTGAAGAGAATAGCAAAGCAGAGCCAGCACAGAGTGACTGCCCCAGGTGCTGGACTCAGCTGCCTTCCCACCAATGGCAAAGTGGGGCTGGTGGGGACTGATGGGTCCTAACTATGGCCCAGTGGTAACCTCTAGACACCTGGGAGCCAAAATCCAGGCTAGGTCATATGAGCTGACTCAAGAGATCTAAATGACCATGGGAGAGTCAGTTTCTTTCCATAGGGCTTCAGTTTCCTCACAGGACCTACAGAGTGGGAAAATAACCCTATGTTGTGCTGCCCAGCCTTACCTCCAGGTATTCGAGGTCCGGGTCGTTCACCTTACGACCAATATTCAGTATCTGCAAATAATCAGGAGACAGACAGAGCTAAAAATATGAGCAGCAAGATCTGTTTCATGCCATACCAGAGCCACATCACCTGCCACGCAGCACAGCGCTACCTAATGTCACACAGGGAAATTGGGGCAAGTCTTGTCTGCTTGGGGAGAGCAACTCCTGCTGCCCCCGCCCGCTCCCTGCAACACAGCACTCCTGATTGGCCCCTGCCCACTCCCTGCTGCACAGCATCCCCTCACGGAGCCCCCCAACCTGGTAGGAGCTGAGCAGCATGGAGAAGGCGGAGAGTTTGATGCTGGTCTCCTTGTTACTTCCAATGTCCATGGAGCCCTCACAGTCGACCAGCAGCACGGCCACCTGGGGGACAAGAGTGATGGTCCCAAGTCATCTCAAGGCTTTATTGAGCCACCCACAGCCCCTCTGCCCCACATAGACTACCCCAGCTCAGCCCCGATGGCACCTGGCATCTTGATCCTGCCTGATTCAGTGTTAGCTCCATCCTTTCACTCTTCCCTGTTCTCCCCTTTGTCCCTTCTGACAAGTTTCTCTTTGGCTTCCTTCCTACATCTCCATCCTTTCTTTCCTATGTTCTCCATTCCCTCTATTCCCAGCCCATTATCCTCTTTCCCTCCTCCCTGTGCCCTCATGACCACCTCCCTTAATACTTTGTGACCCTAGTGCCAACCCGGTTACCTTGTCCCCCTCAGCTGGGATCCAGAAGGGCTGGCTCCACGCCCACACTCCCTTGGTGACTTGCTCTTCATCCATGCGCCACTCAAACCCTTCCAGGGGCTCGTCCTCCTGACCCATCCATGACCCTTCACTTGCGTCCTGCTAGAAGGAAACACAGGAGAAGGTGTCACTGAAGGGTCGGAGAGGAGAGTGATGGGTCCCTCTCCCAGCATGTGAACTCTCGGGGCATGGGGAAATTGGATGTAATTGCACCAGTGTGGGGTGGGGACGAATACACACACAGGCAGACAGAAAGACATGTTTTGGTCCAAGCAGATAGATAGACAAATGCTAGTATCTGATGGAGATCCAGGCAGACAGACACACTAGGGTTCAAGCATAGCCTAACCTGACTGGACATGATGGAGTGGAGAGGTGGGCACTCACACATGCATGTGCAGCTCTGAGCATTTCAGCAGGGGGCTGGATGGGACAACTCACATCCACAGCTCACTCCTGCCCGTTTATACTCACCTGGCTCCGGAGCCGGCGCAGCAGGTAGTTCATCAGGAAGGATTTGCCCCAACGCTGCTCCCCAATGATGGACACCAGGCAGACAGGGGCATTCCCCACCCCATCCTGCTCCAGCCAGCAGCTCAGGGTCTTCTCATCCAGGCTCAGGCCCCCTTCCTCATCCAGACGCACCAGCTGCACTGGGCGTCCTGGCTCCAGTTGAACATCTGGCCCCTGCAGCAGGAAGAGAGCAGGGTTAGAGCTAGGATCCCACCCGTGAATCAGCCAGTCCTACCCACCCCAGATCAGAGCCCCCTGTCCCATCCTCACTTCCCTGAGCCAGCCAGTCCCCTTCCCTGGGGCTGGATCAGAACTGTCACTCTCTGGAGTGGAAAGACCTCTAGGTTTTGGATGGGAAGTATAGGTGGAGTCTGTGCTAGGTTGAGGAAGATACATAAAGAAAGAGACACTGAAGTTATCTACAATGGGATTCTTCCTGTCCCTGGAGAAAGAGAGCAAAGGTGAGATAAAATGATGATGATCAACAAATGGCTCAGGCAGTGGGGCTAAGGAGGAATTGGGATGTTTGCCCACTGGGAGGCGTTCATGGACAGAGAACTCTTGACATGAAACTGAGCAGGCAGGGTGAAAGCTTTTAGGAGGGAGGTTAGCACAACGGATTAAAGTGTTTTTGAACTAGGGCTCCTGGTTGATGCTCATGGAATCTCCATGCTTGATTCTAACAGGGAGCAGGAGAAAAATCAATTAGGAGAAGATGCAGCAAAGGAGAAAGGAATGACCAAGGGTTGGGGAAGGGACGACAAGAGGAACAATAGTGCAAAGAACACCAGCACTTACAGTCTAGCAGCTGAAACTGGCAGTAAAATGACAGTACTGGGGTGAGAAATTTGGAGAAAGCCAAGCAGAAGTAACCAGACCTCTGCACAGCAATGCAAGGAGTCTGGTGACAAGATAGCAGAAGTAGAACTACGGGTGTAAAACCAGATTATGCAAGGAAAAGAGAAACTTGGTGCGATCACAGATATAGCTGTATTACGGGAAAGTCAAAACTGGTGGGGTCACATCATGTATTAATGATGAGCTGCAACAGAAAGAAAGTAGAAGTTTAGATTAAACTAACGTATCTAGATTTCCATAAGGCATTTGGTATGGTTCTGAATTGGGAATTATAGGTTACATTGGAAAAGATGGGGATTAATATGAAAATTGAATGGTGGCTCAGGAACTGATTAAAAGGGAGACTACAGCAGCTCATGTCGCAAGATTAACTGTGAGACTGAAAAGAAGTTACTAGTGGATTTTCTGAAGGATCAGTCTTGGGGACAATCTAATTTAATGTTTTCATTAGTTACCTATGCACACAAGGTGGGAGTGTGCTAATCAAATTTGCCGAGGACACAAAATTAGGAGATATTACCAATAGGGCGAAGGACTGTATATCATATAAGAAGATCTGGACAACCTTGAATACTGGAGTGATAGAAATGGGATGGAATTGAACAGTGAAATGTCCAAGGTCAGTCACTTAGGGACTGACAGTAAGAAATATTGCTATGAAGTGCAGATGCATCAGTTGGAAGTGACATAGAAGAAGCAAGACCTGGGCATATTGGTTGATCACAGGATGCTTATGAGTCATCAACGTAAAGCAGTCATCAAAAAATCTAATGTGGTCCTAAAATGTTTCAGGCTGGGCTTGTGTTAGCACCATCATACAAGATGCTGGTGAGACCTCCTCTGGAATACTATGTGCAGTTCTTGTCTTCCATATTTAAGAGAGATGAAACTGGAACAGATGCAAAGAAGGGCTATTAGGGTAATCTGAGGAATGGAGAACTTGCCTTATGAGAGGAGACTTAAGGAATTTGGCTTGTTTAGACTAGCACAAAAAAGAAGGCTCAGTAAAGATATGACTGGTCTGTATAAAGATCTTAGAGGGATCAATAGTAGGGAGGAGGAAGAGTTATTTAAGTTAAGAGTCAATGTTGGCAGAAGAACAAAGGGCCATAAACTGGACCTGAATAAGTTTAGTCTTGAAATTAGGGGAAGATTTCTGAACATCAGAGGAGGGAAGGTGTGGAACAGCCTTCCAAAGGGGACAAAAACCCGACTGGATTAAACACTGATCTTGTCAAATCTATGCAGGAGATGGGATGATGGGACAGCCTACAGTGGTCTATGGCCCATCTGCGACTCTCAATGGCAAGTACTCCTAACAGCCAGTGATGGGACTTTAGTTGGGGAGGGCTCTGAGTTACTACAGAAAATCTTTCCCAGGTTTTTGACTGGTGGGTCTTACCCACGTGCTCAGGTTCAAACTGATCACCATTTTGGGGTTGGGAAGGAATTTTGCCCTGAGTCAGATCCAAAGAGATCTTTGAGTCTTTTAACTTTTCCCTGCAGCATGGGGCACAGGTCACTGGCTACTGGGCTGAACTTGACTAAACAGACATGGTGGATTCTGTGCAATTTGCAGTCATTAAATCATGATGCGCGGATGACAGTAACTCAGCCAGAAGTTGAGAGTCTACTACAGAAGTGGATGGGTGAGGTTCTGTGGCCTGTGCAGGAGCTCAGAACAGATGATCATGGTGGTCCTTCTTGGCCTTCATTTCTATTAATCCACGTGTCCCACTCCCCACCCCTCTGAGCTACCCAATTCCTGCCCAGGTTCTGTATCAGACCCAGTGTCCCCTCAATGGGAAAGTTTCTTTTCCCCTTCTCCAGCCTGTCTGGTCTCACCAGCTCTGTCTCCTCCTGCAACTGTTCAGCGATTTTCTCCACCAGGTTTTTGATACGTGTGTCCGGGATCATTCTGCCCCTGGAGCAGGAAGCCCGGCACTCGGGGCAGCAGTGTCGCCAGGCAAAGGCCCTGCTCTGGTGAGCCACGAGGCAGTCCCGGCAGAAGTTGTGGCCACACTCAATGGAGACCGGGTTGTTCAAGACTTGCAAGCAAATGGAGCAGATAATGTCCTCTCGGAGCTGCTCCATTCCTCCGATGCTGCAGAGTTGGGGAGATCCACTGGGTCCAGATCTAGCACATGGGAACACCAGGACTAAGATCCTAGAACAGCCAGGTGTGTGTGGGGGTGTGTGTGTGTCTGGGAACCAGGACTCCTGGGTTCTATCTCTCTGGGAGGGGAATGAGGTCTAGTGGGGAGAATGGGGTGAGGCAGATCTCCAAGAGTGCGTCTACACTAGTAAATAAGGTCGACTTAAGCAGGCTTAAGTTGACTTAATTTACTCTGTGTCCACACTGGAGCTTCCTTAAGTTGACTTAAGCTGCTGCTTAAGGGGCTCCCTAGCAGCCGGAGTGTGGTCCCAGCCAGAAAGGAGCTCCCTTCTCCCCCAGACCACTCTGGGGCTTGCTGCCACAGGGAGAGCCCCCATATCCGAGGCTCCAAAGGAGCCTCCCTACCCCTGGACCTAACCAGTCGACTTAGAGAGTCTAGTGTAGACTCTCTAAGTCGACTTAGTAAGGACAGGTTTAAGTCGACTTAAGAGTCCTATGTGGACTCTCTAAGTCGACTTAATGAAGTTGACTTGACAAAGTTGACCTAAATTTCTCAGTGTAGACATAGCCCAAGTGTCCTGTCACTGACATAGCATCACTCCATTGTTGAGGGTATCTGAAAAATGAGTTACTCTTGTCATATTATTTATTACCAGTATGACAAAATTTCCAATGATTCTTACAAGCTAGGCCATGTCAGGTAGCACTGGCAAGGTTATAATTTGCTTTGTATGATAATATTAGGTACATGTATGTATCATCCTTGTACTGTGAATGATGGAGACGTGTTAGATCTGGGTGCAAACCTTTGTGTGGTGCCACGGGGTCACTCCCTGCCAAGCAGATTAGTGACAACTCATTGAGAGCCTCAATGATACAATGACCCCAGGGACAGAAGCCAGGATGGCACCTACCTATAAGGACATGTAGTAACATGCTTGTGGTCAGGGGGAGAGCAGGTGCTTTTCTCTGCCCATGTGCTGTGAGCTTGTGTTTGAAACAAGACACACAACAGACCAGAAAATGCAATTTCACCCTCTCCATCTTGCCTTCATTCCTGCTTCCTGCCTCAGAATAAATTCACCTACAACTAAATCTGTAAAACAAAAGACGGCGACCCTCCAGGTCCTGGATATAGACCAGAGGAACAGCCCAAGTCTGCAAACTCTGCTCCTGCTGAGACTCTGATACATATGGAGTTTGAACTCATTTGTTTGCACCTGATTGCTTTGATCATATTATGACCCATCCGTGCCTAAGGTAGCCAGGCTGCAAAAGGAAAGCAGATTCTCCCAGCACTGCTGGGTGATGCTGAAGCACACTTCCCAACCAGCCACAAACAGGGCTTCTGATTCTCCACACTGGTCAGCAAGATGCCAAAACAAAATATACACAGCTCCCTTTACTGCATTTCATTTCTGACTCCCAACCAGCCATTAGGTCTAGTAAAAAGAGAGAAGTTTTAAAAAAATGTATTGTCTTTAACAGAAAGGTTCTCCTGGCCCCAAAGGATCAGCCACATTATCAAAGCAACGTGAGCTTGACTCTTCCCCAAAATCCCACACTACCAGCCAGTCCCTTAGTAACTAAAACCAAAGGTTTATTATACAAAGAAAGGAAGAAACTATAAGAGAACTGATAAATGACTAAAGCAATCATATACAAACAAATGATTTGAAAGTCCACAGATAGGAAGATTCTGGTAGGGTTGTGGAGGTTTCAGGTTTGTGTAGTTCCTCTGGTGTACATCCAGTACCTAGATGTGTCTCAGTCCTTTCTTTCACAGCTTCACTTATAGAGGAGTTAATCCCGAGGTAGGTAAAGACTAATGACTAAAGACAAAATGGAAGTGGTTCAGCTGCCATTTATGTCCCATGGCCTTTGTCATGCTGCTTGTGGAAATTTACAGGAATAAGATGGAGTCCAGGGTCACATGAGTAAGTCCTGGTGACTCATCGGATATAGCCCCTGGCTTCTCTCCCTGGGCCCATTGTACCTGTGAGTGCCCCTAATGGACCATCAAGCAGCTAATGCCACAGCATCCTGTCTGGGGTGTGGTCCAGAGACACAGCACAAGTTGAAATACAGAAACATCAAACATAGCCATAACTTCCAATATAGATGTGACACATATACATTAAAAACATCATCACACTTTGCAAATTATAACCTTTCTGTTGGTACCTGCCATGGCCTACCTCATGTGAATTTTTGTCATCTTGGCATATTGCTATTAAATTATGTTATCAGTGGTCCCCTTAATGCAGCCAATGTCACACATGTAACATGTCCCCTTTTATTTGTTCCTTGTCTTTTATAATAACCCTTTTGTTTTAATTACTAAATTGGCTGGCAGTGAGTAAGTAATTCAGGTAAGATCCAAACCCATATTGATCTGGCAGTGTGGCTGGCCCTTTGGGGAATCAGGAGAACTTTTTGATAAAGGGAAAGGAGTTGTTTGAAATAACATACCTCTTTACTGGACCTAATGGCTGACTGGGAGCTGGTGACCGAAATACAGTAAAGGGGGTTGTGGAACTTTTTGTTTTAGCTGGATAACCAGTGGGGAGCTGTGGGGGAGGGGGGAGAGGGGAACAGAAGCCCTGTTTGTACTGGTTGGTGAATCTAACTGTAGTGTTACCCACCAGTACTGGGAGAACCTGCTCTCTTTTTTTGCAGTCTGTCCTGGCCTCAGCATATTCAGGTGGGCTCCCTAGCCACGGACGGGTCACATACGGATGTTAGCTCTAGTGGTTCCCTTCAGCCCCAAACCACAGCTCCTGCGAGCCCAGCCCAGTCCACCCACCCCCACAGCTCTGTTGGTGCCCCTCAATCCCAACCTGCAGCCCCCTGCCACACTAGCCCTGCATTCCCTCTTTCCCAGCTCTGTTTCTGCAACTCACCCTGGTGAACAGATTCGACTGCAGACACGGAGGTTAATTCTTCGTTTGTCTCTTTTTTTCCTTCTGCCTCCGTTGCTATCTGTGGGTCTTTCTCTGCCTGGAGGCACTGGAAGGAAGCTCCCCCCCTCAGTTTCTCTTTCACTTTGGTTTCATAACCCAACGACACCTCAGCAAGAGATCTGTGGGTTTTTCACTTTCGTCTGTAGCATGGGACACAGCTCGCTTGCTGGTGGATTATCTGTAGCTGACAGTCTTTAAACCAGGTTTTGAGGACTTGTAGCTCAGTCATAGGTTAGAGGCTTATTGCAGGAGTGGGTGGGTAAGGTTTTGTGGCCTGCATTGTGCAAGAGGTCAGACTAGATCAGGGGTCGGCAACCTTTTTCAACCCCTGTGCTGGCCCCTCCTCCTCGACCCTCAGCTGGTGCCGATGGCCCATGAGTGGAAAGAAGCCACCTGGAGTGGCTCCTCTCAGCAGCGTGCCTGAGGACCCATATCCCCAGGCACGCCATGGAAAGAAGTTGCCTGGAGTGACTCCTTTTGGTGGGGGCACACCACAGAGAGGAGCCGCTCTGGGCGTCTTCTTTACAAGGTATCCTGGGACATGGATATGGCAGGGACCTCCGCACTGCAGCCGCTCTTGAAAGAAGCCACTTAGAGTGTCTTTTGGTGGCAGAAGGGGTAATTTCTGTGGCGCCACAGAGGATGCCGAGTGCCGCTCCGAATGGGCTTCTATGCCACTGTTGGCCCGCGTGCCGGGGGTTGTCTGCCTCTGGACTAGATGATCATATTGGTCCCTTCTGACCTTGCAATCTATGGGTATATCAACACTAGCAATTTAGATCTACTTAAGGATACTTAAGTCGACCTAGATTACTCCATGTCCACACTGGACTTGCATTAAGTCGACTTAAGAAATTCCTTAATTCGATTTAATGAAAGCTTAAGTCGACTTAATAACTACCGCTTATTAGGTTGACTTAAGCCTTAAGTCGACTCCTTAAGTCAACTGAAGGACCATGTGGACGGGGAGTAGCCCTGAAGTCGACTTTATTAAGTCGACTTAATGCCAGTGTGGACAGCTATGTCCAAAGTTAAGTCGACTTAATAAAGTTAATTTAAAGGGGTAGCCACTTTGTTAAGTCGACTTAACTTTTTCTAGTGTAGACGTAGCCTATGAGTCTATAAGTGGAGCTGGGCACTGCTTCTGCGTAGCCCTGGTGGAATCAGCTAGTGAAAAGATCTGAGGCCTTGCCCCAAATACTGTTACCTAGGGGTCTTCCTGATGAGTCTCCTCTTCCACTCCCCCGTGCAGCATTTTAGTTGCCCTTCTCTGTACCTTCTCCAACCCCAACATATCTTTTATTAAGATGGGTGACCAAATTTAGACTCTCAGTATTTGAGCAGTGAGTGAACCATGGATTATGTGGTGGTATTTTGATATTTTCTATCTTAATGGTTTCCAACATTCAGCTAGCTTTTCTGACTGCCACCGCACATCAGGTGGATGTTGTCAGAGAACGGTCCACACTGACACCAAGATCTCTTTCTTGAGTGGTAACCGCTAATATTGATCAGTATGGATAGCTAGGATTATGTTTTTTGAGGTGCATTATTTGAATTTATCAACATCGTAGTAGCATTTATATCAATGACCTGGAAGAAAACATGAAATCCTCATTGATAAAGTTTGCTAATGACACATAATTGTGGAGTGGTAAATAATAAAGAGGATGGGTCACTGATACAGAGCGATATGGATTATATTCTGAACTGGTAAAAGTGAACACAATGAGCTGTAATGTACAAGGAGGAACAATGAATGTTGGCCAATCTCACAGGCCGGGGAAATCTCTCCTGGGATGCAGAGACTTTGAGAAAGATTTGGGGGTTGTGGTGGAGAATCAGCTGAACACGAGTACACAGTACGTTGCTGTGCTCAAAACTGATAATGTTATCCTGGGATACTTAAATAGGAGCCTCGAGTAGGAGCAGAGAGGTTACTTTACCTCTGGATTCGGCACTCGGGTGACCACGACTGGAATCCTGTGTCCATTGCTGGTGCGAACAATGCAAGTAGGATGTTGATAAATAGGAAAGGGTTGAGAGAAGAGCCTAAGAATGATTAAATGATTAGACACCTGCCTTAGAAAGATAGAGACAAGGAGCACACTCTCTGTTTGCCTCTTAAGAAAGAGAAGGTTAAGGGGTGACTTGATCACCTTCTATACATTTGTATCTGGGGAAGAAATATTTCATTATGGGTTTTTCAATCTAGCAGAGAAAGGTCTCATATGATACAACGGCTGCAAGGAAAAGCTAGACATATTCAGAATGGAAATATGGTGTAAATCTGAACAGTGAAAGTGATTAACCACTGGAAGAATTTACCAAGGGTCATGCTGGACACTCCGTTGCTGACTATTCTTTAATTCCAGACTTGATGTTCTTGCAAAAGACCTGGTCCAGGAGTTATCTGGGGACAGCTCAATGGCTGGTGTCATACAAGATGTCAGACTGGATGATCACAGTGGTGCCTTCTAAACTTAGAATCTATGAACCCTTTTATCTGAACCCCCATTATAATATTAACGCTCTGATATACTTCTTCTAACTGCCTTTCTAGTCTCAGTCCAATGGTATCATTATTTCCTTGGCCATATCTTCTTGTCACACTCAGCTCCTTCCTCTGCCCTCCCCAGATCTACAGAGAACAGATGTGACCAGCCCCAGATGAGCCACTTATAGAAAGAAATGTTGCAAAATTTATCATGTGAGCAGGGTGTGACAGTTCTCATTTTGCTCTGCCTGGAACGTTCCCTGTGGGTTTCTGAGAAAATGAAACGAAAATCAAACGTAACCAAGCAGTGGGGATGTCTGGGGTGATATTTACTTCCCTGGTTTGTTAGCATCTGTGTTGGTAAAGACCTGTCCTAAAAGAGCATTTGTGCTCCAGCCAGGCTTTGGTTAGAGTGGTGGAGGCAGCTGGGTTCGGCCAAGACAGAACCAAGCGAGGCTGGATCATGAGGCATCTCTGCTCCCCACTTGCCATAGTACTACTGAAGATGAGCCTGGCACAGGGTGAATGTGGGGTGGAGTTGGGAGACTACCTTCCATGGAGAGGGGCAAGAGAAAGAGGCTTGTAGCGGTGGGAATTGGGCTAGTGTTTAAGAGGAGGATCCAACACTTCACCCTTCATAGGCACTCTCCCCCACCCACCTAGCCCATATTGCAGCATTTGATCCTGAGTCATCCCATTCAGATCAACGAGGACTGTTAATCGTCGTTCCTACAGATGATGAGTTGAATAGTGAGACTGGTGAAATGTGTAACCATTGCTGAGGCTAGCAGGGCTGTTTCAGGAGCGTAGGTGGAGACTGGGAACTGTGGGTGAAGCTATTGGTACCCATTTCCTCAGTAGCACTCTGCAACGACTGTGTATAACTCCCCAACCTCACGTTAACATCTTTGCCTTCTCTTTCTTCCCTCCCTAGATACTCTTTGGATTTGGAATCAGGCAAGTAAGACACTCACAGTGAGACACCAGTGTTTTCTGCCCTGGGCATGTGGAAAGAGTCCCTGGTGCCAGGAATCCAGGGTCCAATTCCCAGATCTGAGACTTGAATGGGGGCTAGTGTGTCACGGCAGGGTGCATACTAGGTATAGGGATGAAGAAGGAGGTTAATTTGGATTAAGGGTATCACTCAGTGGAGAATATCACTGGGGTTATCATATTTTCTTTCTTTCTTTCTTTCTTTCTTTCTTTCTTTCTTAGATTCAAAAATACAAATCTAGCGAAATTTCAAAATAAAGCATTGCTTCAAAGTGAAAGTGTTTTGTTGGGAGAATGTCAAAAAAATGGTCCCACTTTTCTTATTTTTTTTTTCTGAAACTTCTGCCAAATCCAATCTGAACTGTAAATACTTTTGGTTGACCCCAAATTGCATATTTCAGCAAATACACTATTCCTTCAGAAGTGTCACTCAGCTGTGTTTACTAGCACAAGTAGTACGCAGCTCTCGACAAAATAGCCAATGAGTTCTTTGGTTTTGGACAGGGATGGGGGGTTGGGAGGCTATGTTCTTTCCCCACAGAACATGGGTTTTCTTCTGAGTTCCAATCTACACTGACGGTGGCAAATTCGTCGTCAGTTCACACTTCTGGGTTCGACTGAGCGGTTAGTCAAGACACGCTCAATCAATCTGGAGTTCGTCTTAGGCTATGTACACACGATCAGATTAAAGCGCAACAAGGCAATCGTGCTATAAAACTCACGTGACCTTTATTGCGGGACAACGCGTACACACGTTGCTCCCTGCAACGCAACAAAATTACATGCATTATCGCGGTTGAGCGCAATGACTTCTGGGCACCTATCCCATCGTTCCATTTTCCCCTAAGTCGGCGCTATGAATCATGGGATGAAGGAAAGGAACGCAAAGCACCATGGGTAAAGTGTCAGTTTCCCATGGTGCTTTGTGTTCCCCTAGCGTCTTTGTCGTTTCCAATAGCAACTCGCGCCTATTTTCAACATTGCAGTGACGCAACGCACCACTTGCAATCAATCACAACAGCGACAGCATGGATCCTGCTCTGATCTCCACTGTCGCCTTCAACATTCTGAATACATCTCGGCTTGTTGCTCAGTACGCAATGAGCTCCGAGTCAGACGAGGACACCGAGGAGCAGGGGCTGATCGATGCCATGCAGAGCAACATCACCGCGTTGCTCAGCTCCTTCACCAATCATCTGCAAACGGTGCAACGCCGTTTCTGGTCGCGAGAGACGAGCACCGAGTGGTGGGATCGCATTGTTATGCAGCTGTGGGATGACGAGCAGTGGGTACAGAACTTTCGAATGCGGAAAGCAACCTTTCTGGAAGTGTGCTCAGAGTTGGCCCCTGCCCTGCGACGGAAAGACACCAACATGAGGTCAGCCCTAACCGTGGAGAAGCGTGTTGCGATTGCTGTATGGAAGATGGCGACTCCCGACTGCTATCGGTCCGTTGCAAACCAGTTTGGAGTCGGGAGGACCACCGTCGGATTAGCCCTCTCACAAGTGTGCCAAGCCATCAATCGCATCCTGCTACGGAGGACAGTGACATTGGGCAATGTTCGAGAGATTGTGGACGGCTTTGCTGCCATGGGATTCCCTAACTGCGGGGGGAGCCATAGACGGCACACACATCCCTATTTTGGCTCCAGACCATCTCGCGAC
>ML686101.1:0-23832 GCA_007922175.1 Pelusios castaneus
CTACACTAGAAAAAGTTAGGTTGACTTTGTTAAGTCGACTTAATAACATTGGCTTTAAGTCAACATAAAGTTAACCTTATTAAGTCGACTTAACGAAGTGGACTAAGTCAACTTAACTTTAAGTCAACTTAGTCCACTTTGTTAATTTGACGTAACCATCCTTAAGTCGATTTAATAAAGTCAACTTAACGGTTACTTCATGTACACACGGTCCTTAAGTCGGTTTAAGGAGTCGACTTAAGCTTTCATTAAGTCGACTTCAGGAATTTCTTAACTCGACTTAATGAAAGACAGGTGTACACAGGGAATACATTAGGTTGATTTAAGCCTCCTTAAGTCGACCTAAATTTCTAGTATAGACATAGCCAGTAAGCTTTCTGGATGTGATACTGTTTTTTTCTCCTATTGCCTCAGTGCATATGTCCCTTTCCAAAGCTGGCAAGACACACAGCATACATGCATAACTGCTATTTCTAGCTGCAATTTGCATAGCCAGATGGTAAGAAGCCCCAGTAACCTTCATGTTAACAATCTACCATACACTTCAACAGATTTTTTTCTGTCTTGTCAACTCACTGTGGTTCCTCTGAAAAAAAACTCTGTAGGATTCAATACTAAGGTGATGTGTCTTGTTTTGAGAGGCCAGTATAGCCTGCTGGGCTGCACACTGTCCTTCTCCACTACTTCATGACATAGAACACACCAAGACCTTGGAGCATCCGTGGAAAGCCCAGCTTCAAATAAGCTTGTCTAACAATCACCTGCTGCAGTTTGCTGGAGGCTCCGCTGCTTCCCACACTCAGGATTGTGTTGTTGGTTTCTTCCCTTGGTCACAGAATGATCTATTTCCCATGTAAGCTCTCTCTCTCTATAATGTTTCTAAGTACTTGTAGGGAAACCATGCACCAGATGTCTGAAATGACCCAATTTCTAAGCAAGCCCTGGATGGGGCTAGTTTATAACCCTGCAGCATCCCATGAGGCCATTACTGCATGCTGTTGTTGGCCAGGACCCCACTACATACAGCACATTGAGGCCTCTATGCACCCATGTAAATCCCAGCTTGAAATGAGTCATGGCCGGGTGGGCCAAGAGCAGTTCCTTCCTCCTTGTTACCCAGTGTAGGGTTTGTGCACCCCATCACACAACTTCACGTAGCTCATCAAAATGGCACTTTACCTTCCTTTAGCACTTCTCTTCAGCCTTGATTTGCCTGCTCCATTTTCCTGATAATTTACTTGCTAAACCTTTGGCTTCTTTGAACTCATTTTGAAATATCGCTGGAGTTAGGAAGCAAGATTACTGCTTTGTAAAAGTTTGTTTCTTTGGACGGTATCCTGAATCATTCTTTGGAGCACAAAGAAAATTAAATTTTCTCATTCGTTCCTTTAATGTAGAAGACTCGTGGCATTCAACAACATTTTTTATAAGAATAATTTTCAATGAGTGCCTACTTTCTGTCTAAACACCGAGATCTGAGAAGGCAGAGTGATTCATGCTGGTGAAAAAATTGTATACTCCAATTGCTTGAGCATGTTTTAGTTTGTTATGAAATATGTTCAAAAGGCCCAATAAGCAAGAGCCACTGCCCTAAATTGCACTGTTCTAACCCAACAACAAAATAATACTGGAAAGAGATTTGATAAGATACTAGTCTGCTGGAAGCCGTCTAATGAAGTGATGTTATGTGTTCACCTTACGCAGAACGTGTGATCCTCAAAGCGATACATTTCACCTGTTATCATTGATGTGACAATTTCACAAGTTACACATCTCTAATATCCAACCCATCAGCCTGTCTCAATTCCCTAATGGAAGTGGGGCAATAATCTTCCTGTTCTGGGCTTCTGCATTGCCCTGGTGGAATCAGACAGCTGAAAGATCTGAGTTCTTGCTCCAAATCCCTTTACCCACAGGCCTACCTGTTTTTAAGGGCTCCCTTCCACTCTCCTGTGTGACAGAATCCTTGTAAACCCAACACGTCTGGGTCCAGGATTCCTGGGGGACTGAACGCCCTACTCGCCTTGTGATCAGGGAGTCAGGACAGGGGCTAAGGTGGATCACTCCTCACAAACCATGGTCCTGACCATAATATTAAGTTCAAATCAGATACAACTTGTTAAAGAGCAGCTAAAATGGGAAAGGTTGAAGGAAACAAGGAATCTTCCCCATAACCAGCAGTCTCTACGAAATAAGAAAAATTCATAGTCAGTTCCTCACATGTTCCATGTCTGCCTCCCAGGCCCTGGCTGTGCTGTGTTGATGCCACAAGTGAGACACCTGCTCTGGGGTGGCCACATGCCCTCAGGCTGTAGCCGGATCACTGTACATGTGATGAAGAAGTTCAACCTTGCTGTTTCTTTTTTTGTCTTTGGCTGTCTGAAAGTGAAGGCTCTGTTCATCAAACTGAGCAAGAACCCTGCTGGATGGAAAGCCATCAATTGTCAGAAAGCTACAATATCATCAGTAACTTCTTCTCCCCAACATCTCCCCTCATCGGGGTCTTGTATCCCCTCCACCTCACCTCTGAAGGCAGCCTACAAGGCCTTTTGTTTGGACACATCTCCCTGAACTGGGACCTCTCCCCATGACTTCACTTTGCCTTTTCCACCTGATCACCACACTCAGCTGCCGCATTACTTGTGGCCTGACTGGTGCCTGCTATCCCAGGCCTATCACCATGGCTCCCTGCTGTAGATCAGTTCTGGCTCCCCACTGCCACACCTGGTGTATGCTGTTCCAGCTCCCTGGCTCTGGTTCAGTTCTGCTGCCCTGCTTTCAGCCCAGCTTTGAGTTCTGGGCTCCTTCTCTGATCCCTCCCATTCTGGCTGCCTCTCTCTTCTTAGCTCTGCCCAGTGCAGGGTTACCAGATTTCCACTGTGTCCATGTCTCAAAGTTCCACAAAAGTAGCCTCAAAGTAGCTCAAGCTAGTTACTGAAACTCATGTCCTTTTCCTAGCACCCCATCCTGGTACGTGTGTTCTGCTGCAGGATTGGTAGAGATTTCAAACAAAAAAATGGTGAATGACGGCAACCTGGCCATTCCATCATGTCCCTGGTGGATTTTCCAGCTGTGCAGAATTCAGGACCTGCCCCTCCTGCTTGATTTGTTTAAAATTCCACACCTTCCTCAGCAATAATGTCCTTCAAATAATGTCCTCCACCAGCATGGGAGGAAATGGAAGAAAGCCCAAGAGCTCTCCTGACCCTCCTGGGACTTTTCTTTGACGAGAACTTGGGGAGACTGTTTTGCCAAGTCTGTTGCTATCACCGGTAAGGAGTAAGTAGGTTAATGGGGTCCAGGATGAGATCATTATGCTAGTGGGCTGGTTACTGGTGTTGGGACAATGAGCCATAGCAGCACAGCCTTAAAGACCCTAAGGCTGGGGATTCCAACCCTCTTTGAATGGCAGAGAGGCAAAAGAGTCAAAGATGGAGGAGCGGGAGAAATGGTGTGAATCAAAAATTATACTGATGGAAAATAGGGCTGAGAGCATGAGAAGCCATCAGCGCTGGTGGTCTGGAAATCTTGGTAAGGTTGACTGACAGGGTATGTGGGGGTGGGGAATGACAGGTGATGCTGAAAGAGATCAGGTGAAGGTACTCGGCAACAGAGAGAGCAGTGGTTCGTAATGGAGTGAGTGGGAGTGGTCCTGCTTTTAGCAGGGGGTTGGACTAGATGACCTCATGAGGTCCCTTCCATCCCTATGATTCTATGATAACACATTAGGTATGAAGAACTTCTCAGACCATGAATTTCCACAAGGCTGAGCTCCACCAAATTGGGACAGAAAACCCTTGATTAAAGAGAAGATATCCTTTTCCACTCCTGTCAGTGTCCTCAGGTGATCACATTTTGCAAATGTATTTTCCCACTTGGTTACGAAGCTCTTTAGTTTTGACCGCATAAATGATAGGGTTGAACATGGAGGGGACAAGGAAATAGATGTTGGCCAGGAGGATGTGAACGTGGGCAGCAGTGCCCTGACCGAACCTGTGTGTCAGGGCAGAGAAGAGGCTGGGAGTATAAGACATCAGTATCACACAGATGTGGGCTGTGCAGGTGTTGAGGGCTTTTTGGTGGGCTTTCTTGGAGGAGATGCTGAGGATGGTCCTGATGATCAGCCCGTAGGATAGGCCAATGAATATTAGGTCTAAGCTGATGACAATAAATGTTATCACAAGGCTGTACATCTGGTTAACTGTGGTGTCCCCACATGACATCTTCACCACAGCGATGTGCTCACAGTATGTGTGTGAGATAACATAGTTGACACAGAACGGCAGCCTCCGCAGGAGCAGAATCTCAGGCAGAACTAAAACAACAGCTCGTATCAAACCCACTAGCCCTAGTTTAGCGATTCGTGCATTGGTGAGGATAGTGGCATATCTCAGAGGGTCACATATGGCGATGTAGCGATCGAAGGCCATTGTCACAAGGACGGCTGAGTGCATAGCAGCAACTGCATGAAGGAAGAACATCTGGGTGAGGCAGCCCTCCACAGTGATGTCTTTGAAACCAAACCAAAATATGCATAGTGCTTTCGGTATGACGCAGGTAGGCCCAGCAATGTCTGTGAGCGCCAGCATACAGATCAGCACATACATAGGTTTGTGCAGGGTCTGGTTTTTGCTGACAACAAATAAAACCATGACATTTCCCAGCAGGCTGATGATGTAGAAAATAGAGAAAGGGATGGAAATCCAAATGTGCGAAGCTTCCAGCCCAGGGATGCCATTTAGGATGAATGATGACAGGCCAGAGGTGGTGAAGTTGAAAGCTGTCATGAGATAATTGGTGCGATCAGAGTCAGAAAAGCTCTAGGAACCTGTAATGAAAGAGAAGCATGGTGCTGGATGAGGTATAGTGTTCATAACAAATAACATAGTAAATATTTTATAGCTAGCAACAATCTAGAAAGACGGGGTAGAAGTGAACTGGAAACATTTGTAGATTGCACCAAATTAGTTAGGCCATAAAAACGCCCAGCTTGATGGGAGATGACATTTAAATTCAATAAATATATACTCGTTGGATGGAAAATGAACTCCTCAAACACCTAACGAAGTTCTAATTTAACTGCATGTACTCAGGACAGAGTTCTGGTGTCATGGTACACAGCTCTCTGAAATTCTGACCCAACATCCAGAACGGACAAAAACTAACTAAAACTTTGGGAAACAGGAGGAGTGGGTTAGTGAATAATACTCAAAATACAATGTCATGAGATCAGTCAGTCAATGTTTCACCCGTTTCAGGTCTCTTTGGTGCAGTACTGAGCACCCTTCTCAAACATGATATTGCAAAACTAGGTTCAGGGAAGGACAATGAGAAGGATCAAGATCTTGTGGAAAGTTTCATAGGAGAGAGGTTGAAAGACT
The DNA here is from genome assembly GCA_007922175.1 of Pelusios castaneus. Lineage (NCBI taxonomy): Eukaryota > Metazoa > Chordata > Testudines > Pelomedusidae > Pelusios > Pelusios castaneus. Next base: position 5,382 of record ML686101.1, read on the forward strand.
TGGATTGTTCGAGTCTATAAAACTGACTGATAGAGAGTATATTAAGAACGTCTCTCTCTTTTTCATAACATAATCAAAAGAACAATCAATTAAACAAAAACATGGTAAATGCAAAACCTATTAAAAAGGAATTTTTCTTCACTCTGTGCATAATTAAACAGAGGAACTCACTGCCACAAGATAAACTTCAGTCCAGGAGATAAGGAAGAATGAGAAATATTTTAGACATTTAAACAGATAGTAATAATCTTCAGTTACTTTAGCTATGGCTAAATAAATATCTTGGGACGATTATATGCCTGCATGTTTCAGGACATGATTCAGTCTCTGTTTGTTAGGCATTAGGATGGCACCCTCGTTAAGGTCAAGTTAACAGATTTTTTGGCAGTCTGTGGAGTTGTTGCTCTTAAAGAGAGGACCTTGGACTGGGCGGACCATAGATCTTATCCATAATATAATTCCTCTGTTAGACAGAAACCAAGTTTTCTCTATGGAAGCAGACAATATCATGATAGGTTCGGGATTTATGCTCTGTTACTACCCAGCTTTCTCTGAGACATAACAAGTACAGTGGTTTTGTTATTCTGTCTTGTTAACTGACAGGGGTAAGCAGAGACACCCATTTGCAACCCAGCTTCTTGCCCTTCTCATATTTGAATGCTTACAACGTTTTTAGATCCCACAAAAATGGCGGGGCAGGTGGAGAAAACAATAGAGGACGAGTCACTGATTCAAAGTGATCTGGACTGGATGGTAAAGCCGCTCGAAGCAAAACATATGTATTATAATATAGCTATATAGACATATACCTCTGAGAATAAAGAAGGTAGGTGGTGCTTATATAATGGGAAGCAGTGACTCTCAACAAGATTTGGGGGTTGTAAAGCAAAAAAATAGCAAAACATGAGCTCCCAGTGTGACCTTGTGTTGAAAAGAGCTAATGCAATCCTGGGATGATGATCAGGGGAATCTCAAGGAGAGATGGAGAAGTTATTTTACCTCTGTCTCTAGCACTGGTGCAACTGCTACTGGAATAATGTGCCCCATTCTGATGTCCACAATTAAAGATGGATGTTGGTTCAGAGAAGAGGCAGAAGAATGTTTAAAAAGATAGAAATATTTTCTTGTAGTGATAGATTCAAAGAACTCAATCTAGCTAGATAACAGAGATGGGGAAGGTGTGACTTGAGAAAAGCAAAGAAGTACTCACATAGGGAACAAATATTTAAAAAATGGCTTTTCTGGCTATCATAAGACACTAACACGATCCAATGACTGGAAGCTGAAGTTAGATACATTCTGACTAGAAATAAGGTGCACACTATTTAAACAGAGAGAGTAATTGAGCAAGGGAGCAATGTATCTGGAGCCACGGCAGATTTTTTATCAGTCACAATATCTAAACCAGGGTTTGGTGTTTCTCTAACAGCGCTGCTCTAGGAATTCCTTTGAGGCAGGTCTCTCACCTGCTCCATACTGGAAGTCAGACCAGATGACTACAGTGCAGTCCCTTCTAGCCTGGGGATCTGTGATCTGGTCCCTGCAGCATGTACAAGGGTCAGCTGGAGGCAATTTTCCTGAAAAATTCTGCCCGAGCCTTACGGAAGCATTTTAAAAAAAAATTTACTCATGACAGTGCTGAATTTAGCCCCAGGGTGAAAAAGTCTCATGTGAATATGGAGTCTTGAAAATAATATTCTAGGTGTGTTTTCACACAGCTGAGGCATCCTGTGAGACACAGTTCATTCACAGCCAGAGGATGAACATTTCAGGTGAGAAAAATACTGACATGACCCCATCGAATCTCCACCCTGAGGAATGTGTGTCCAGCTGTCCCCATTCATGGCTAACAGAGCTGGCTAACAAACGAGCCCAGGGGGTCCCGGTTTTAGTGTGTCTGCCCCAGTGGCTCACTGTGTCAGTCAGTGGCCAGGGGCTCCTACACGTGGCAGCTGCATTTACCTAGGCACTTCTGTGGCCCAGAATAGGCAGCTCTCCTTACGGACTGTGCAGGCTTCCCACCTGGGTTGTTGTATCTGTGTAGGAGTCCGCGAAGCCCCATGTGCTGTGTATTAGTGCAATATGAACAGCAGCACAGATGTATTGGTATCCGCCGCTCTGTGTGTTGTTCCTCAGTGGAGGTAAACCAGCACTGTTCACACCCAAACCAAGGGGGCAGGTAGGATGGGGGCAAGTCACCCCTGCAGAGAAAGATGTGAGGACCGCGGGGCAGCTTGGAGTCTGTGGGAGCCACTGGGGAGCATGAAGAAGACACTGGGTGCCCAGGCAGGGCAGCCTCGGTTGGGGAAGGCGATTATAGACAGGAAGTCAGATCAGATGGGAGATGGAGTTCCTTCCACTGGCAAAATGCCTAAAACTGCATAATTTAACATGCAATAACCATACAAAATTGGAAACAAAAGAGTGCGGGTTGTGACATTCAGGCTGCAATTCTGTTGCTCGTCAGGGAAAAAAGACCCCGAGAGCAGTCCAGACACAGTCAGGGCCAGGAAAGCTTCCAGCACTCCCGTGGGACCAACAATCAGGAAAAAAAATGAATTTCAGTAGTGCTGCCTGCCTGCCTGCCCATATATCCCCCCTCCACCCGTACAGTGCCCAGCCCTGCCACCCAGTTGCAGTCACCAGGGGCAAAGCCAGGTGCCGGACACAGCATACAGTGACAGCTCCTAGAAATATCTCCACAGCCTGCATCAGGGAAAGAGGGGGATGGAGGACGAGCGGCTTGCACAGCCTTTACGTGGTTGAAGGGAATTTCAGTAACAGCTCAGATTACAGCTTACTTTCCTGTCAATTCTCTGGTCCATGTGAGATTACCCAACCGTAGAGTCTGCAGGAGAATCCCATTTGACATAATTGCAAAACATGCCATTTAGGGAAATCCATACATGTGGATTTAGTGTGAAATACAGGCAATGATGGGAGTTCTGCCTTTGATCTCAATACAACCAACATTTGTGTCTTCCCTGACATGAGAATCACAGCTGCACATCCTGCAACAGCGAGAGCTATTCTGTTAGGGTGCTGAAAGACTCTGAAGCAGGACCCCCAGTTTATTTGGCATCCCGAGACCAGGCATGGAAGATGGGGATTTTAACACAGGAGCCATGTCAGGGTTATCAGATTCAATCTGGAACTGTCCATTGAAGACAGAATTTGAGGGCAGAATCTGGCCAGTGGGAAAAAGCCTGTGATCGATTCTTCTTGTGAAACTTCTGCTATCACTTATATCCAATAGAGAGACTTTGGCTCCATTTCTTTACCTGGTAGTAAAATTGCTGAACTGGAAAACTTGAACTAACCAGGGGAAAAAGAAAAACACAGATCCAAAGAAGGAAGCAAGTGAAACAGAGAGAAGGACATTGTAAGAGACAAGGAAACAATCTTAAAAGGAAATATTTGTCAAATCTACTTACAATAAATCTTTAGTTTCAATTTTACCAGATAAATCCTTTGGTGTTTCTTAGAACACTATGCATTTTAAGTCTCCATGCTAGAGAATTCCTGTCCCAATTGTTCTTCACTTGAACACCTTCCAAGCTATTAGCACTAACTTGATTGCAGAAACAGGCAACTCACCAAAGTCCCATGCAGCAGAGAAAAGAAATGTTCTTACTATGAGCTGAGAATCAGTGTGTAAATCTTATAACTGATACTCGCATGTTGGACAGGGACCTTTATAATTCCTCTTTAAAGTCCCTGTAGATACTCAGGTTGGCCAGGTCTTCAGAACAATTCCCTGAGCTTCAGCTGAAGGACCAGAAATAGATCATGGAGAGTTTCTACATAACAGCCTCCCCCAGGAGTGCAGAAATGGTTCTCCAACAACAGAGGCTCAGGTGTCAGGGCAAACTGAGTCTGGCAGACTTGTTAGAGTGGTGCTCCTCTGGTAAACCCCAGAGAGAAGAGGAGCCAAGGATTAGACATCCTCATTTATCTGTCAGCGTTTCTGTGCTGCTGCTGGTTCTCATAGGGACGGAGCCTCTCAGGAATCACACCTGGGTCCCCTCTGCTTACCACTGATCAGGACTCTGCCACGGTGTGGTCTGACCCTGTCCAGCACACATCTCTATGCTCCAGTGCAGCCTTCTCTTCTCAGCTCCCCATCAAACCGGTCCCATAGTTCTTCGTCTTTTTTCCCAGGCTAGGTGAACAATGCCCCTTGGTCTTGACCTGCCACAACATGTGTGACTGGTTGGGTGGAGATTGGGCCCTGAAAAGGGCTGCCTACATTTGGCTGTGGAGAGCCCATCTTCCCTCCTGTGATCTCAGTAAAAATCACACACCCAGGTCCCATCAGCTGAGTACATGAACAGAAATCAAGGGAAACTGAGGCACAGCCCATGACATCCCAAGATAATCCCGAGAGTCTCTGTGTGACAGGCTGCTCCCTGATTCTGGTCAAGTGTGCTGCTGTGACCCCCCGATCCCCACTCTTTACCTCACTTTGCCAAGTGACTACTTACTCCTGAGTCAGTCCACACCAGCCTCCTGCATGTCATTAGGCCCAGGCAGTGAGTGTCCGCCCCCTGGTCACTAAGGTAACAGTCTCCAAGTGAGCACCCCCAGCTGCAGATACCAAACTGGGAACTTCTGTCTTACAGGGATTGAGACCCTTCTCCTATTACCATACTCATATCCATACATTTAACATTGAAATGGATCGTGCCCAGCCTCCCTCACTCACACCCTTTAAAGTCCACACAGATTTAGAGAAAACAAATACTAGTTTATTGAGCAGAGTATGATTCTCACTCACACCCTTTAAAGTCCACACAGATTTAGAGAAAACAAATACTAGTTTATTGAGCAGAGTATGATTTTAAGTGAGTATATAGCAAATCAGTGCATAATCATTTAATAAAGGAGTCAGGAATTACCACAAGAAAATAACAGATATGGCAGGGACGCTAACCTATAACACTACTAGAAATATGCTCTTCTCACCACTCAAGTCCATCAGTGATGGTTTGCAGCTGTCTCTGCCTATTTCTAGATGAGGCCCAATTCTTTCTGTAAATGTTTCAAGATGGAATGTCTCTGGCACAAACCCTAGAGCAATTCAAAGTGTCTTCCTTTGTTTCGAAGCCCCTCCCCCCCAGCTATGGTGATTTCCTTAATTCTACCTGAATCAGGGAGGGCAATTTACATTGTCTTTGTCATAAAATTATCCAGCCTCTGTATAGTTTATGTGCTGCCAGAAGCAAGTTCTGTGTCCTCCCTCACTCCAAGCCATGTAATCTGCTTCATATGGGCAACCATACATGATGTGCAGGAAACGTGGTACCATAGTAATCATGTAGGATATGTTATGAGCATTCATAAAGGAACCTTGCATAGCATAATTGGCATCAAATCACACAATCTCAGTGCAAAAGTGAACAGAAAAATCATATAGTTCATAGCCCATGGGGTGCACAGTTGTGCACCACTTGATCACATCGATGGTGGATTTCCACACTGTGTCTCTATCAAGACTCCGGGGAAAATTCAACAATAGTCAACGGGAGTTAAACAAAAACAGAGTACCTTGCATTACTCCCGTTCAGCACAGTGTCTTGACTGCTATCTGAAACTTGAGGGGATGGTTTTACAAAGAAGATTTCCTAATGTAATTAGCATTCCTTATCTAAACACTAGGTCCGTCTGGAAAGATTGATCTGACAGTGATGACTAGGCCGCTGTCAGTGTAGGCATGACCTCAGTATCAGTCCCTCCCATCCGGTAGCCTGTCTCTGACTGAGGGCAATAGAGATCGTCCCAGTTTAGTCATAAGCCACTCAGGGTGCAAAATCCTGCCATGGGGAAGTGCAGTTTCTTGAGCCCCTTAAGTGACCAGCATGTGCCGTGAAGCCTGTGGGCTGACGGCCTTTCTCTCTTTATCCCAGCTAGAGTCACTGCACAGACCATCAATGGGATAGGGAAAGTACAGGTAGATGTTCAGAGGCACATTCAATGGAGCTCTGCTGCCCACTGAAGTTGAACCTTTTTATGATCTTTCCTTGGTGTAGTGGATCAGACACTGTTCTGGAACTCAGGAGACCAAGTCAATTTGTAGCTTGGGCACAGAGGTCCTGTATGACCTTGGAGATCTCATCTTTCAGTCTACTCTTGGTCCTTTCCCTGCCTCATGGAGTTTTGAGGTCGAAAATCTTTTAATTTTGGCATACCCACATGGGGACCAAGAGCGAAGAGGCCTTATGAAGACCCAAAAGTACAGCAGTGCTTGTTTATCTCAAGCAGCATTTCTGTCTATTTCAGGACCGTGCTACACTGTGATCTGAATACTGTGCTCCGTGCCCCAAACACTGGCTATGTCTACACTTGCACTTTTAAGTCGACTTTAACTAAGTCGACTTAGTGTGTCTACACTTAAAATTAAAGTCGACTTAAAGGAGAACTTACAAAGTCGACCTAGAGCGTCCACACTGGATGCTCTAGGTCGACTTTGTAGGGCTAGGAGGACTTTGGGCAGGTCCATGGTGGCGGGGGGGGCACCCCCTGTGTGCAATGGTGCAAAGGGAGACAGGGACCCTGGCAGGGCAGAGCCCTGTGTGTGATGCTGTCTGGATTTAGGGAAGCATTTATGATATTATTTTCAATGGATATCTCATAAAAGCTATAATCCATAGGAACTATGTCATGTTTGGTATCAATAGAAAGGTAGTAATTTGCTGGTAAGTTTATGTCTAGGAATTCTATTTCGATTAGAAGTTAGGAATTTGATGTTATATCCATACTTTAACTTGTGTCATTCTGGACGAATGCCTTAGACTGGAGGGTGTGAACAACCATTGTCTCCTTAATGTTTAGGAATTTTCCAGATAGTATGGTCCCAGGGAGTATCCTGATGAGCCATTAAGGATATAAAGAATACAACCATTGTGTCCTTAATGGCTCATCAGTTTACTCCCTGGGACCATATCATCTGGCAGATTCCTTAACATTAAGGAGACAATGGTTGTTCACACCCTCCCGTCTAAGGCATTCGTCCCTGGCAGGGAGGGCATTGGTGTAGTCCTGGGGTAGCTCTAAGTCGACTTAGGGCTACTCCAGGGCTACACTGGTTTAATTCGATTTTAAAAAGTCGAATTAAGCCTTAGGTTGAATAGAAAGGTGGTTTAATAAAGTCGACTTAATTTTCATTAAGTCAATTTTATTTTCCTGAAGTTGACTTAAGCAAGCTGCTTAAGTCAACTTAAGCAAAGTGTAGTGTAGACGCAGGGCACATTAAGTCGACTTAAGCCAAGCTTAAATCGACTTAATTTACCACTGTAGACGCAGCCACTGTTTGTTCCTCCCCAGTCAGTGTAAGAATAATCCTGTGTCCTTATTCTCCTCTTCCAAGGGGCCCACATCTTAAACATCTCCAAGGATGGAGATTCCACCACTTCTGTAGGTAACCCTTCACCACCCTGCTGCTATTTTCCCCTCTAATATCCAACCTAGACCTCCCCCATTACAATATGAGACCATTGTTCCTACTTCTCTTGTCTATTACCTCTGAGAACAGCCTAGCTCCATCCTCCTTTGCAGGTACTTAAAGGCTGCTAATAAATCCCTCCTCCCCCTTCTCTTTTTCAGACTAAACAAGCCAGTTCCCTCAGTCTCTCCTCTTAAGTCTTGTACTTCAATTCCCTCATCATTTTTTTGTCCTCTGCTGGAGTCTTTCCAGTTTGTCTACATCCGTTTTATAGTGAAGGGCCCTGAATTGGACACAGTACTCTAAATGCGGCCTCACCAATGCTCAATAGAGGGGAATAATCACTTCCCTTGATCTGCTGGCAAGACTCCTACTAATGCAGCCCAATATGCCATTGGCCTTCTTGGCCACAAGGGCACGCTGCTGACTCATGTCCAGTCTCTTATTCCCTGCATCCCCCAGGTCCCTTTCCGCAGCCAGTCCCCAGGCTGTAGCAGTCCATGGGATTCTTCCATCCTAAGAGCATGACTCTGCACTTGCCCTTGTTGAACTTCATCAGATTGTTTTTGGCCCAGTCCCCCAATTTGTCTAGGTCACTCTGTATCTTATCCCCTACCCTCCAGCATATCTACCGCTTCCCCAAGCTTAGTGTCATCTGCAAACCTGCTGAGGCACCGATCCACCCCATCTTCAGATCATCCATAAAGATGAGAACAAAATGGCCTCAGCACTGACCCCTCAGGTACTCTGCTTGTTACCGGCTGCCAATCGAGTCACTGATCACTATCCATTGAGCCTAATGATCTAGCCAGCTCTCTACCCATTTTACAGTCCATTCATCTAACCTATACAGTGAAAGTAACAATTTAAAATAACTTTTTAAAAAACACTTGGTAGTATCACCAAACTGACACTGCTGAATAGCGAGAAAGTTCACATAGGAAAGAGCCTCTTCCTTTTAAAAAAAATCAAAAAGCACTAAAGATAAAATAATTCATCCTTGAAGAACAGTCGTGGTTGCCATTTAAAATGAAACTCAGCACTGGCAAGTTTCCTGTATTCTGAAAGAATGTTTAAATTAATTTCATATTTGATTCAATCATTTCAAAATATCAAATCAGCAGTTTATCGCAGAGGAGTATTAGAAATGGACACACATAAATGACATTATTTTTGCTACCTCTGCCAGTTATCTCCATTGGGGTATTTTATGGTGTTTGTTTTAGGGCTTTTCCTCAAAAAGTGATTCCCTCTGCTCTGTAAATATTTTTTTTTTATTTCCTAAAGTTTATCTCTGTGTCTACAGAGCTGAGAGAACTGTAAGTTAGGTAGGGCAACCTCTGCTGTTTTAGGCACGTGTCTCTTTCTAAGGTATATGTATGTGTTCTCATTTTGCATCTGTACATGTGTCTTCGAAGAGGGTGACACTGATTTCACAGAAAGGAGCATAGAGAAACTAGCAGAAAGGGACACAAGTTTTCTTAAGACAAAAATGTTTCTCTTTAATAAACACAAGACTCAGAAAACAGTGTGTACTATCCTATAATGCTCTAGACTTGTTAACTATGATGAGTTAGGTAGGACACAAAATACATAACATATTCCTCCCCTATTAATGGAAAGGACAATAAATAAGCAATGGAATTAAGGTAGACATCTCTTTTCCCAGCTAAACTCAGGGAATTATTCTGCCCTGTAATCATGGGTTTGTTCTAGTCAAAGATTCAACCATTGAGGAGGGTTTTCAGCAGATCAAAGCAAGTGTATTCCTGCCCTCTCATCATTAGAAACGCTGTAAACACTTTGTACGTAGCATGAGATCTGTTACTGTAGTATAGAAAGAAAGTGTGCAGATGCCGTTGAATGAACAAATGTCTGTATGTAGATTTAAAGCTTGTTTCATTGTCTACACATACCTTTCCATTTGTGATACGGTGCTGAGGTTTTATGATGCATTCCATTTGCTTTTGTAACCCCTTTGCCAGGCTGTGACGGCAGTGGCAAAGGACCGGGTTCTATTCCTAGGGGTTCCCAAATAATGTCACACCACCAATTAGCTCAAGCCACCACCCAGTCTTCTGGGAAATTACACACCACTCCCTGGGTGCCCTAGAAGGGCAATACTTCCCTTCTTGCAAGTACAAGTCTGAGTGTAGCATACAAGACTTTTAATAAGGCTAAATAAAAGCAACATCAAAACACAGCACTGGTTGGGATACAGTGCAAAGATTCCCACAAAACCCAATAGACAGAACTCATTCCACCACTAAGGGGAGAAAGGGGAGTCAGCCTTCAGTCCTCCCCTCCAAGTGTCCTCTGCCACCTCAAGGTCTGCTCACACCACCCATTGGCCACTCACACTCACTGTCCGCAGACTCTGTCTGGGTCCGCCGGCTCTGCCGCTGGTCTCTGGTCACACCTGCTGTCTCCGCCTGCTGTCCACTGGCTCTGCTGCACTGCCCACTGGTCACACCTGCTGTCCGCTGGCTCCGCCTGCTGTCCACTGGCTCTGCTGCACTGCCCACTGGTCACACCTGCTGTCCGCTGGCTCCGCCTGCTGTTCGCTGGCTCCGCCACACCGCCCACTGGTCACACCTGCTCTTCCTTGCCTCTGCCTGCTGGCTCTGCTACACCATCCACTGGCCACACCTGCCATCCGCTGGCTCCACCGCACTGCCCACTGATCACCTCTGCCATCTGCAGGGCTCCATCCCTCTGCCTGATCTCAGTCAGCTCTTAGTGATTTCAGCTTGCTGGGAAGTGTCTGCTTCCCTAGTGATTTCAGCTCACTGGGAAGTATCTATTTCCTTCATGATTCCACCTCAATCAAAATAACAATAGAGCCTCTACAAGGAATCTTTGGGTCTATTCTTTAACAATAGATGAGGAAATAGATGTTGGTTTAAGGAACAGCTCCAGCAGAGATAGTGCTCACACCCCTCCCCACCTGGTTTTACAAGTCTGAAAACTAGGGTCGCTCACTTTTCCAAGTTCTCTGTTGCTGATGGTCACTTTTCCATCAGCTTCTTGGTCAATAACAGATATACAATCAAAGGGTGGCATATCATGAAAGAGCAATATTTCCATTCCCCCTTCTGATAAAACACCAGATTTAGAGGATTTGAACCAGTCACACATAACAACTCCCATCATGCCCAGCCTCTGGGTGAAATTATGCTGAGTGTCATGCAAATACAAAGCACAGATAAATCAGTGCCCCCCCCCCCACTTAGCTGCTAAGCAAGGGTGCGTCTACACTGGTAAATTAAGTCAATTTAAGCTTGGCTTAAGTCGACTTAATGTGCCCTGCGTCTACACTACACTTTGCTTAAGTCAACTTAAGCAGCTTGCTTAAGTCGACTTAAGGAAAATAAAGTTGACTTAATGAAAATTAAGTCAACTTTATTAAACCGCCTTTCTAATCGACCTAAGGCTAAATTCGACTTTCTAAAGTCGAATTAAGCCAGTGTACCCCTGGGGTAGCCCTAAGTCGACTTAAGGCTATCCCAGGACTACGCCAATGCCCTCCCTGGTGGGGGGGGCACAGGGGGAGCCTGGCATGCCCCCCAAAGGGCAGGGCATGTGGGCACAGTGTGACACTGTCTGGATTTAGGGAAATTCCAAAGGGGTAGCCGTGTTAGTCTATTGTAGAAAGACAACAGAGTCCTGTGACACTTTTAAAGACTAACAGATTTATTTATCGCATGAGCTTTCGCGGGAGAAGATCCCACTTCATCAGATGCTTTGAAGATAGGAAAGTTACAGAGTGGGAGGAAATTAAATGCAGGGGAGTGTATGACATAGCATCAGGTCAGGCTGTAACAGCAAATCAAAATAGAGCCATTGAGGACATAAAGAATACAACCATTGTATCCTTAATGGCTCATCAGGATACTCCCTGAGACCATTCTACCTGGAAAATTCCTAAACATTAAGGAGACAATGGTTGTTCACACCCTCCCGTCTAATGACACAAGTTAAAATATGGATATAGCATCAAATTCTTAACTTCTAATCAAAATAGAATTCCTAGACATAAACTATATAATCATTCCCAGCAAATTACTGCCTTTCTATTGATACCAAACATGGCATAGTTCCTATGGATTATAGTGTTTATGAGATATCCATTCTAAATAATATCATAAATGCTTCCCTAAATCCAACAGAGTCTTGTGGCACTTTTAAAGACTAACAGATTTATTAATCACATGAGCTTTCATGGGAGAAAATCCCACTTCGTCAGACGCTTTGAAGATAGGAAAGTTACAGAGTGGGAGGAAATTAAATGCAGGGGAGTGTATGACATAGCATCAGGTCAGGCTGTAACAGCAAATCAAAATTTCTCCCACGAAAGCTCATGTGATTAATAAATCTGTTAGTCTTTAAAAGTGCCACAAGACTCTGTTGTCTTTCTACAATAGACTAACATGGCTACCCCTTTGGAATTTCCCTAAATCCAGACAGTGTCACACACAGGACTCTGCCCTGCCAGTGTCCCTGTCCCCCTTTGCCCCATTGTACACAGGGGGTACTCCCCCCACCACCACCATGGACCTGCCCAAGGTCCCCCTAGCCCCACAAAGTCGACCTAGAGCATCCAGTGTGGATGCTCTAGGTCGACTTTGTAAGTTTCCCTTTAAGTCAACTTTAATTTTAAGTGGAGACACACTAAGTCGACTTAGTTAAGTCGACTTACTTAAAGTCGACTTAAAAGTGCAAGTGTAGACATAGCCCAAGAGAGGCTCTCAGATTCTAACCTTGCTTACATCCTTACACTTTCATTAATTTTTCAAATTCCCAAGAGACACACTGCAATCTGTTGTCACTCACGAATGTCTCTGGCAGACTGAAAAGGCTAAATATTTCACACAGTCTCTAGATAGTGATTTCAGCAGTAGAACATGGTATTATAAAGATCTCTTGCAATTTGGAGTGGGCTTTTACAGGAACCAAGAACTTGCTTTCTTGAACTGGGCTGGAAAAATAGCCATGTATATACTGTTATGGATTTTCCCATGGGTGTATGGGCCCAACTGAGGTGTATTCCTGACACTCTGACATGGAATACAAGCTCTTGAATTCTCTTCAACTGCATTGTTCAGGCCAGGCAGCTAAAAGTAGCTTTGAGCAAATTCCTTTTTACAGCAGAGAGGGGAAAAAGAATCAGAGATGGAGGACAGTGATGAATGGTGAGACTCAACAACTATACTGCTGGAAAACAGAGATGATAACTTGTGAAAAAAAACATCAGTTCTGGTTTTCTGAAAATCATGGGCTTTGTCTACACAGTTAGGTCGACTTAAGCAAGAAGGGAGCCACGGCTCCCTGCCAAAAAGGGAGCCACGGCTTCCCGGGGAGAAGGGAGCCCCACTCTCTTCTCCCCAGGACCCACGCAGGTCCTGGCGAGAAAAGAGCCATGGGTCCCTTATGTCAGGGACTGAGGCTCCCTTCTCAGCGGGGAGCCAAGGCTCTGTCTACACCTTAAAAAGTCAAGTCAACTTGTTAAGTCAACTTAGCTTTTTAAGTGTAGACATAGGCATGGAAACACCAAGTGACAGGGAATGTACGCCTCTTATTACACAGGTTTTAATTCCATGGCCCCAAGTAATCACATTTTGCAGATGTATTTTCCCATTTTGTCACGAAGATCCCTGGTTTTGACCCCATAAATGATAGGGTTGAGCGTGCAAGGGATTAGGAGATAGAGGTTGGCTAAGAGGATGTGAAAGTGGGCAGCGATGCCTTGACCAAACCTATGTGTCAAGGAGGAAAAGACCACTGGAGTATAAGCCATCACTATCACACAGATGTGGGCAGTGCAGGTGTTGAGGGCTTTTTTGTGATCTTTCTTGGAGGACATTCTGATGACAGCCCTGATAATCAGACCATAGGATACACCAATGAGTGTCAGGTCTAACCCAATGGTCACAAATCCCATCATGAGGCTGTACATCTGATTAACTGTGATGTCCCCACACGAGATCTTCACCACAGCAATGTGCTCACAGTAAACTTGGGGGATAATTCGGTTGGCACAGAATGGGAGCCTCTTCAGGAGCACCGGCAGGGGTAGATCCAAGAGAATTGCTCGTAGCAAACCCACAAGTGCTAGCTTAACAATTCGTGTGTTGGTGAGGATGGTGGCATATCTCAGAGGGTCACATATGGCCACATAGCGATCAAAGGCCATTGTTACAAGAATGGCTGAGTGTGTAGCTCCAAACACATAAAGGAAGAACATCTGAGTGAGGCAGCCATCCATAGTGATGCCTTTGAAACCAAACCAAAATATGAACAGTGCCTTTGGAAAAACACAGGTAGATTGACCAATATCTGTCAGTGCCATCATGCAGAGCAGCAGGTACATGGGCTTGTGCAGGGTTTGCTCTTTGGCAACAACAAACAGAACAGTGAAATTTCCCAGCAGGCTGATTATGTAGAAGGTAGAGAAAGGGATAGAAATCCAGATGTGTGCAGCTTCCAACCCAGGAATGCCAGTTAGGATGAATGTTGACGGAACGGAGGAGGTGAGGTTGACAGCTGCCATCAAGTGTTGCTGTTTTAATCAGCATCAGAAATGCTCAGGGCACCTATGAAGAAAGAGAAGACACAGCAGGGGAAGTTATACATTGGATGACAAATATTTTATAGTTAATAATATAGAAAGGGTGAAGAGAATTGAGGTGGCAAAATTATTTTGATCTTTTTAGAACTGATGAGGCCTCATTTTCAGTATTGGATTGTGTTTTGGGCCCCCTGCTACAGAAAGGATGTGCAAAATTTTGAGAGAATCCATCGGAGCGCAACAAAAATGATTAGTGGGGAACATGACTTAGAAAGAGGGGCTGAGGGAACTAAGTTTGTTTATTCTTCAGAAGAGAAGAATGTGGGGGGAGATTTGATAGTGGTCTTTAACTACATGAAGGGGGGTTGGATTTCAGAGAGCATCGAACTACGTTCTTCTCCTTGATGACAGAATGAGAGGCAATGTTTTCAAGATAAAGTGGGGGAGGTCTAGGTTGGATATTAAAGAAATCTTTTTTTCCCTAGAAGGGTGGTGTAGCACTCAAATTGGTTTCCTGGGGTGCATCTACATTTACAAATTAAGTCGACATAAACTTGCTTAAATTGACTTAATGTAATCTGCGTCTACACTACAATTTCCTCAAATCGACTTAAGCTGCTGCTTAACTCGACTTAAGGAAATTTAAAGTCAACTTTATAAAACCTCATTTAAAGTCGACTTCAAGTCGACTTAAAGGGCTCCAGGGCTCCCACACTGCCCTCCCTGCCAGGGTGGCTGGCACAGCCAGAGCCTGGCATACCCACCCACAGGGCAAGACACAGCCCTGCCCACCCTGCTCCTATGTCCTGCCAGTGTCCCTGTCCTGCTCAGCCCCCATTGTACCCAGGTGCAATGGGGCAAATGCTGAGTCCCCTGGCACTTGGCAAGGCATGCCCCCCCCGCCACCGTGGACCAATCCCAGGTCCACCTAGCCCCTAGAAATCGACTTAGGTGTCCAATGTGGATGCTCTAAGTCGATTTGGCAAGGTCCCCTTTAAATCGACTTAATTTTTGAGTGTGGACATGCTAAGTTGACTTATTTGGCCAAGTGTGGACATAGCGCTAGAGACCTGGTGGAATCTTTACGCTTAAAGGTTTTTGAGGTATTGCTTGAGAAAGACCTGGCTGGAATGATTTAGTTGGAGTTAGTCCTGCTTTGCGCAGTGGTTTGGACTAGACAATTTCCAGATGTCCCTTCCAAATCTAACCCTCAATGGTTCTATGATGTCCACGAGGCACCAAATTATTTAAGTCTTAATACACTCCACAGACATCATCATCAGAAGATACAAAAGCCGAGTGAACAAACAATATGATGGAGATGATGTTCACTGTCAATAAGTTAAATATATATGCCCATTGAAGGGAAAAACTTAAACTCCTCAAACATCAGCAAGATTCAGCTCTGTGAAACCCTCTTCAATGTGAAAATTCAGACAAAACCTAAGCAAAATGTTGGGACAGAGGAGGAGTGAGATGGGGAATAATTCCAAAAATTCTTTGTAATGAGATCACTAAACCTTAATCTACACTTACCGTTGTTTTTGGCGGTAGTCAATGGGAGATATGCAAGGTACATAAAATACCTCACGTATCTCCTGCTAACTTCTTAAATTCTCCCTACTCACTGCAGTAAGCTAACTGGAAATGGCATCCAGTTGGCGTACTGTAAGTGCGGTTACAGAGTTGGTGTTCCAGCTCCGGTTCAATTATCCATTCAGCGCATCTACACATATGCCTGAATTGAAACCTGAAGATCACACTGATGGTGGTGACTTTGCCCAGAGTCAACATTTCACCTCTACTCCGCACTGTACTCATCTCTGAAATATTGAATACCCTTCTCAAACAGGATAGTGGAGAACCAAAGAGGTTCAGTTAAGGGCAATGAGAATGATCAGGGGTCTGGGAAAACTCTCACCTTTGGAAATGTTGAAAAGATTGGGATTCTTACCTTGGAAGAGAGAGGAATAAGAGGAGATTTGAGAAGAGTCTATAAAATACTAACTGGTAGACAGAATATCAAGAATATGTTCTTCCTGTTCCATAACAGAAGGCTAAGAGAGCATTCAATTAAACAGAAAGATGGCAAATGGAAAACTGATTACAAATATAATGCTTTCTTCAATCGGAGCATAATTGGACAGAGTAACTCACTGAGACAAGATGAAGTGGAGGCCAGGAGCTAAATAAGAATCAGAAAGGTATTTCAGACATTTACGTAGATAATAAGAATTTTGTGTTACAAAAATTACTAAAATAAATATCTTGCAAAGTCTATACAGCTCTATATTTCAGGGCACAATCAATCTCTGGCTGTTACACATTAAAGTGACACCCTCATGATCGTCAGGATATCCCCCCCCCCCAACATCTTCTTGGCATCTCCTAGGGTTCTTCCTGTAGGAAAGAGGACACTGGAGTGGATAGACCATAGATATGATCGACAGAGCGATTCCTCTTTGTAAAGGAGTAATATTTTCCCCTATGAAAACAGATATAATCATAAAAATGAGGGGTCCTGTGGTACCTTAAAGACTATAAATAATAATTAAAAAATGCTTTCATGAGCTAAAACCCGCTTCCACAGGTGCATGAAATACAAACGGTATATATAGAGAGAAGGAGGAGTCACAGTTTTATGCATAGAACTAGTGTTGAAGGACCCAATTCAAAGTTTGGATGTGATCTAGTCACAGCTGTTGATAAGAATGTGAGGCTGTTTAAAGAAGGAAATTACTTTTTGTAGTGACTTAGCCACTCCCAATACACAAAAGGATAAATGGACACAAATCAGACATCAAGAATGGTGACATTCATAAACCAGTAGGGGAGCACTTCAACTTCACTGGGTATTCTACAACAGACTTGGAAGTTACCACACTTCAGCCAAAAAAAAAAAAAAAAAAATCAAAAACAGACTTCAGCGTGATACTGCAATGGTGGAATTCATATTCAAAATTGGCACCACCAGAGTGGGTCTGAATATGCTCAGAGGTTGTGGAAGCCATGAGTTTGTGGGAACCCTCCAAAAGGCACTGGTGTCCAGTGCACAGATGGAATTGGGGCA
Source organism: Pelusios castaneus (assembly GCA_007922175.1). Classification (NCBI taxonomy): domain Eukaryota; kingdom Metazoa; phylum Chordata; order Testudines; family Pelomedusidae; genus Pelusios; species Pelusios castaneus. The sequence continues at coordinate 22,461 of ML686101.1, forward strand.
GCTTGGAATGGGGATGGTAATTATAGATGAGTGTCAGTTCCGATGGGAAACTGAACCAGCAGAGGAGCAAATATCAATGGTTTATTTCATTGGTGAAGAGTTCCAAGTTATGTAATTAACATTCAGCAACCATGGAGGGTGGGGACTGGAAAAAAAAATGAGTAAAGGTTGTGACACCCAGGCTGTACTTCTGCGTGTTGCCAGGGGAAAGTTCCAAAGGGGGAGCCGTGTTAGTTTACTTCAGCAAAACAAACAAGGAGTTCTGTGCCACTTTTAGAGACTAACACATTTATTTCTCACATGTGCTCTTGTGGGAGAAAATCTCACTTTGTCAGATGGTTGAAGATTATTTCCTGTAAGTTCCCCATCTTCAAGCAACTGATGAAATGGGATTTTCTCCCAGGAAAGCTCATGCGATAAATAAATGTGCTAGTCTTTGAAAATGCCACAGGACTCCTTGTTTGTTTTGCCAGGAGAAAGAGGCTCTGAGAGGAGCCCAGGGACTTCCAGGGCCAGGAAAGCTCCCAGCCTGAGACCAAGTTTGGAAAGCAATTTTAATTTCAGTAGTGTTCCTCGCCTCTCCATGTACAGCCCACTCCCTGTCCCCATAACCCCAACCCTCCCACACAGTGATTCCATTCACCCAGGAACAACATCTCGTGCTGGATACAACATTCAGTGACAGCTCCGAGAAATATCTACACAGCTCAATTAAACTTTGTGTCTGCCTGCGCTGGAGAAAGGTGGAAATAGAGAAGGAACAACCGGGGGGCAGGAGGATGGAACCTGACCAGCAGATCAGCATGTGCAGGGAAAGAGAGAAGGTCAGACCCTAGAGGAGAGGAGAGAAGATGTGAAGATTAAAAGGAGCCAGTATGAAAAACTCTTCCTCAGACTAACACAAAGCTTTAGCATTCTCCCACCAGTTAGGAACCCAGATGCAACACCCTGAGGTTGCTTTTCCATGTTGGCAATCTTGGGAGTTGCCAAGAGACTGTTGTGGGTTTGGTCACAGGAGGAGGATGGGCTGGATGGGGGAAGGTGTCAGAGACAATCTATTCCAGTGTTCCCACATTACATTACAATCTGAGACACCCTGCTACCCCAGTAAATTGAGGGAGGCCTAGTTACACCTCTTTGATATATGAATTACCCTGATTGTCCATTGCTTATTTCGCCCTATTTCAGGAGTCTGCGCAACTGCGATCTTGATCCAACATGTTCACCCTCCCCCCACACCCCACGCCCACTGTGAGATTTCCAACATTGCCTGGCTTACTCTAAGCCAGATACATGCTTTTATTTTTACTGAACTTTGGTGTGTGTGTAACCTTCAGGTGGGCTAAAATTAATTAAATTGCCCTTCTCCAGT
>ML686101.1:23842-37896 GCA_007922175.1 Pelusios castaneus
ACAGATCTCTTAAAGGGAAACTCTCCATTTAGACTAATGGGTTACATGTGTTCAAAAGAATTAGGGCAATCATTTTTTGCGTGGCAGGGACTGCAACACTATGCGCTCTTATCTTACGTGCTGAAAGAATCCGAAGAAAGTCCCCTAGGTTATGTGGCATCCTGAGACCAAGCATGAAAGATGGGGATTTCAAAACACAGATGCCAGAGTAAATCTGCACTTAAAGCAGAATGTGAGAGGAGAATCTGGCCAGTACCTTAAAATCTCTTGCTGTAAAATCTCTGCTATCACACCTACCCAATGCAGAAGCTTTGGCTACACTTCTTAAAATGGCAGTAAAGTTGCTGAATTGGAAAACTTGAGTGAAAAAGAGAAAAAAGGCACAGACTGAAAAACAGAAGATAGTGAGACAGATAGAAGGACACGGTAAGAGACAAGGAAATGATCTTAAAAACATTTAGTCCAAACTATTTAAAATGAATCTTTAGTTCCAATTTTACGAGGTAATTCCTTTGGTGTTTCTGACAATACTAAACAGTTCAGGTCTCCGTGCTGTAGAATTTCTGCCCTGATTGTTCTTGACTGGAAACCTTCCTCAGCCCTTAGCATTAACCTTATTGCAGAAAAAAGTAACTCACCAAAATCCCACACAGCAGAGAGGAAATCTCCTTATTGCAAGCTGCGAATGAGTATACGAATCTCAGATCTGACATTTACAATGCTGGAAAGGGACTTTTATGATTCCCCCATAGAGTCCCTGTGGACTCTCAGATTGGCCAGAACTCCAGGACAATTCCCTGCAGTCTGTAAATAGACTCTGGAGAATTTCAACCTAGAGTTCGGCCCAGGAGTGAAGAAATAATTCACCAATAACAGAGGCTCAGATGATCAGTGCAGAGTCTTGCAGGCTTTCTAGAGTGATCCTACAGTCCTAAACCCCAGAGAGACAAGAAGAACCACGGGTTAGATGTGCTCATTTATCTCTCAGCCTTTCTGTTCTGCTGCTCTTTACCATGGATTCTGAGCATCCGCATCTCCTCTTGATTAATGAGCTCTGGGCTGAACACAGAGACGGCAATGTGCGCAGGCACAGGCTCTGGTGCAGTCACAGATTCCTGTTGGGGCCTATGTTAGGCTCCAACTGAGTCTTTCCGATGCCTCAGTTTATGTCCCCAGCTCAGTAAGCAGGTTTGTGCACATCAGTCCTGTTAAGACAGTGATTCCCAGACTTCTGTGGACCATGACACAGTTTGTGACATATTGCGACCCTACAGAACACACCAATGTGATTTATGCCATCATGTGCCAGAAATGCTCCTCTGCCTTATATATTGGACAAACATGACAGTCTCTGCGCCAAAGAATAAATGGACACAAATCTGACATCAGAAATTGCAACACTAAAAAACCAATAGGGGAACACTTCAGTCTCTCTGCTCACTCCATTGATGACTTGCTAATAGCTGTGTTGAAACAGATGAATAACAAATCACAGCTTCAAAGAGAAAGTGCAGAACTCAAACTTGTATGCAAATTTGACTGAGTTACCTTGGAGTTAAATGGGGACTATGGATCTTTCTCTCATTACAACAGTTGATTTGATCTCACCTTCCTCTATGTGCTGTTCCCCAGCATTTGAATCCTAACATCTATTTTGAATTGCTGTTACAGCCTGACCTGATCCTATGTCATACACGCCCCTGCATTTAATTTCCTCCTATTCTGTAAGTTTCCCATTTTCAAAGTGTCTGACAAAGTGGGATTTTCTCCCACGAAAGCTCATGCAATAAATAAATCTGTTAGTCTTTAAAAATGCCACAGGACTCTGTCGATTTTTTTACTCCCTAGAAGGACCTCTTTAACGTCTCCTTAACATGTCATTTCTAAGAAGTTCAGCCATAGATCTTGCCGGCTGTGTGATGCAGAGTTTGTGATTGACATGAGTGAGCACATTTTTTTTTATCACAAGTGAAAAAGCCATGCTAGCTTTTCTCTTATGAACATTTTACTAGTTAGTCTACAATACACTGCACTGCAATCCCCACCAGAATGGGGGGCCGGGGCCCCATCTAGGGTGATTAGCCCTGGGCCTCACTCCCCCCAAGGGACAGCCCTGATGATCAGCACATTTCGTGAAGCATGTGGATTGATGTCCTTTGTCTCTTTACCTCAGTTACAGAAACTGCGCAGGCCCTCGGTGGGGTTGGGAGGGTGCAGGGACATGATCTGAGGTGAGTGAGGTTCCCATTGTCCATCTACGTGCAATTGGCCTCTGCTACCCACTGCCTTTATGTCTTTAACAGCCTCACTCTGGGATCTACTGGCATATGTGCGGCTGGAACTCAGGAAACCTGATCAATTCTTAGTTTGGCCAAAGAGACCGTATGTGATCTTGGATGTATCATCTTATTAATCTGGGCCTCAGTTTCTCTCGCTAAAATAAGGAGACAATTTCTCTGCCTCAAGGGTTTGGGAGGATTAAAAAAAAATAATTGTGGGGTGCCCATAAGGAGACCAACAGCTAAGAGGTCTGCATGGGGACCCAGAGGTACAGCCGGGTTTTTAATCTCAAGCAGTATTCCTGCCTATTTTAGGAATCTGCTCTGCTGTGATTGGATTCTGCACAGCTTGTTCCACACTCTGTATATTTCTCTCCTTGTCAGAGTGGGAGCAGTCCTGCACTTCTATTTTCCCCTCCAAATTCCCCACAATTCCTGTTCATATCCCAAATCCAATCTTGTAACTTTATTTAGTCCGCAGCTTTTAGAATCGCCTTCAATCATTTTCATTGGCCTCTCAGCATTTGTGCTTCCATTTTCAACCTATCAATAAACTACGGTTGAGGAGAATCACATAACAGCCAGCCCAGTAACAAAAAACCCCCAACAATTTCTAACATTTCATAACCGTTGTCCTTCAAGATGTGTGGCTCACGTCCACTCTGGTGTAGTGTGTGGGCAATACACACACCACCAGCAGAAGGCTTTTTCCCACTGGTATCCATTGGGTTGGGTGTAGGGCTCCCTGGATTTCCCCCCTCATAGTGCTGGTATATGGCACCCTGCTGCAGGCTGAGCCCTCCCAAGTGTCCCCGGATGGGGGAAGTGTGAGAGGCGTAAGCGAGGATTCATTTCTACGACTTTCAGAGTCAGTAACCAGTCCTGGGATCAGGGCAGAACACCCTCATGAGCACAGAGTCAAAACCAGAGTCTCCACACAGCCCTGGGTTGAGATCAGCATGGCCTAGTGGCCACAGCATCAATATCAGCATCACTACACGGCCCTGGGTTCAAGACTGATGTTACTGGTTGAGGATTAGGAAGAAGAGTGAACTTCCATCCAAACAAGTGTTGTGAAATTTACAAATTCCAAAACAACTCCAAGGGCTTCCCATTCAATTTGGGCACAGTTAGTTGAACACCAGGACTGGGTGGAGACAGAGTGGGAGGCATGCGGCTGCAGTCCGGCTTTTTGATGCTACTTCTGTAGCAAAACAAATACATATCAACCGTTGGGCAGCATTTGATGTTTCTATATAAGCGTCTATCTGAACTGAATCACATGGGCTATGATCACTTTCTGTGAGTTGCTTCTTTACACCAGTGGGCCTGTTCGCCGTGTGGTGTGAAGCTGTGTCATTAGCTAGCTGTCTGGCTCTGATGCTGCTTTCTCTCCTATTATCACTGCGCACATGTCCTTTGCCAAAGCTGGTGAGCCACATGACGTACATGCCAAACTATTATTTCCAGCTGCAATGTGTAAAGAGAAACGGTGAGATGGCTCAGTAGCCCTCATGTTAACAGTGCTGTACACCACAAAAGCTTTTTCATATCTTGTTAACTCACAGAGCTTTCTCTGAGGAAAACTCTCCGGGTTTTGAAAGAAAGATGGGGTGTCTTGCAGGGCTTTATGCTGTCATAACACAGGATTTCACCACATAGAACTCAATGACACTTCAGAGCATCCATGTAAAGCCCAGCTTGTAATAGTCTTGGCTTTATTATCACCTTTGCATTTTGCTGGAAGCTCTGCTCCTTCCCTTACTCAGTCTGGTGTTGTATGTTTTCCTCCGTGTCACAGAATGATCCATTTCCCATGTAAGCTGTTCCTCTCTATAGAATCATAAAATCATAGGGTTGGAAGGGACCTCATGAGGTCAGCTAGTCCAACCCCCTGCTAAAAGCAGGACCACTCCCCCTAAATCACCCCAGCCAGGGTTTTGTCTCTAACCGGGCCTTAAATATCTACAAAGGTGGAGATTCCACCACCTACCTAGGTAACCCATTCCAATGCTTCACCACCCTCCTAGTCAGAAAGGCGGTGTCTACGCTTGCTAAAATTAGTTCAAATTAGTTAGTTCGAACTAACTAATTCGAACTAATTTTAGTTAGTTCGAATTAGCTTAATTCAAACTAGCATGGCCACACTGGAATGTTAGTTCGAACTAAGCAAGCACATTTGAATACCCCATTCAAATTTATTAGTTCGATTTAAGGAAGCCCTTAATTCGAACTAACTAAAGCCTATTGTAGCCGTGGCTTTAGTTAGTTCGAATTAAGCCTCCTTAATTCAAACTAACTTGCCAGTGTAGACATAGCCAAAGATTTTCCTAATGTCCAACCTCGACCTCCCCACCTGCAACTTGAAACCATGGCTCTTTGTTCTGTCCTCTGTTACTACTGAGAACAGTCTAGCTCCCTCCTCTTTGGAGCACCCCTTCAAGTAGTTGAAGGTTGCTATCAAATCCCCACTCAGTCTTCTCTTCTGCAGACTAAATAAGCTAGTTCCTTCAGTCTCTCCTCGTAAGTCATGTGCCCCAGCCCCCTAATCATTTTCGTTGCCCTCCGCTGGACTCTCTAATTTGTCAACATCCTTTCTGTAGTGGGGAGCCCAAAACTGGACACTCTTCCAGATGAGGCCTAACCACTCCTGAATAGAGGTGAATAATCACCTCCCTCAATCTGCTGGCAACACTCCTACTGATGCAGCCCAATATGCCATTGGCCTTTTTTGGCAACAAGAGCACACTGTTGACTTATATCCAGCTTCCCGTCCAACATAACTCTCAGGTCCTTTTCTACAGTGCTGCTATTTAGCCGATCGGTCCCCAGCCTGTAGCAGTGCATGGGATTTTTCCGTCCTAAGTGCAGGACTTTGCACTTGTCCTTGTTGAACCTCATAAGATTTCTTTTGGCCCAATGTTCCAATTTGTCTAAGTCTCCCTGAATCCTATCCCTTCCCTCCAGTGTCTCTACCATTCACCTCAGCTTGGTGTAATCCAGAAACTTACTGAGCATGAAATCTATCCCATATTTAACAGAACCAGCCCCAGGACCGACCTTTGGGGAACTCCACTCATTATTGGTTGCCAACTAGACACGGAGACATTGATTCCTACCTGTTGAGCCCAATGATCTTGCCAGTTTTCTATCCATCTTATGGTCCATTGATCTAACCCATACTTCCTTAACTAGCTGACGAGAATGCTGTGGGTAACCATATCAAAAGCTTTGCTAAAGTTGAGGTGTATCAAGTCAACAGCTATTCTCACATCCACAGTGTTGTGTCCAGAGGTGGTAAGGCAACACAGCGGTCACGGAGATCACACGTTACACAGGAGAAGGCTGAGCTGGTGCGTTTATTGTCGCAGTGGGCTCTGCAGTGTAAGCATGGACAGGCCTGAGGTTCCCCGGCAAGGGGCAGAAGTTAGGCCCGAGTCGCCTTCCTGCTTACAACCGTGGCCCGAGACGCCCCGATTGGCCCTGACTAGCTAGCTCCCCGGCTTGGCTAGTGCTGAGACAAAGGCCCTTGTGGTGTGTGTGGGTAAGTGTCAGTCCGCCCCAGGTAGCTCCTCTGCGGCTTTCCTGAGTTTGGTGTACAGACTAAGACTTGACCCTGTCCCAGGCCTAGTTATATACCCCATGGACTCGTGCTGTTGCCCCTGACAACGGGTACCTGGATCTGGGGCGTTATCTTATCTGGTATGTCCAGCCTGAGCACAACTTTTTATTCTTACAGTAACACAGGCAGTTGGCCTCGGTGTTCCTCGGGTGTCCGCCCCTGTCCAGCAGAATGAAGCTGAATCATTACTGTACCCCACAAAACAAAAGATACATAGCATAAGGCCCCCATTGCGCCCATTGCTATTCCGGCAGTGTGTCCAGGTGTTGTTTGATTGGCAGGAGAGGTCACGTTCCCGAGTTCTGAAGCTGGTGTTGTCTCACTTGTCGATGGTGGCAGGCCCAGCAGGATCCAACTTACCAGGTTAAGACAATGTGAATGATTCAGGACTCGTCTTTGGCCACTTCTGCTTTCATTCCTGCAAAGCATGCTCAGATTTACTGAGCAGTGTTCGTGACCATCTGGACCCGTCACACAAATCCAGTCATCTCATCATAGAAGGCAAGCTAGGTGGTCAGGCACAATTTACCCGTGGTAAATCCATGCTGACTGTTCCTGATCACTCTATTTTCTTCCAAGTGTTTCAGAATGGATTCTTAGAGGACCTGCTCCATTATTTTTCCCGGGATTGAGGTGAAGCTGACTGGTCTGTAGTTCCCCAGATCCTCCTTTTTCCCTTTCTTGAAGATAGGTACTATATTTGCCTTTTTCCAATCATCCGGGACCTCCCCCCATTCACCAAGAGTTTTTAAAAATAATGGCCAGCGGCTCTGCATTCACATTGGCCAACTCCCTCATCACCATTGGATGCAGTTCATCCGGCCCCATAGACTTGTGCACATCTAACTTCTCTAAGTAGTCCCTAACCTGACTTCCATCACCGTGGGCCGCTCTTCTTTTCTCCATTCTGTGTTATCCAGTGTAGTAGCCTGGGAGCTGACCCGGCCTGTGAAGACTGAAGTAAAAAAAAAGCATTGATGACTTCAGCCTTTTCCGCATCATCCACCACGAGGATACCTGCCCCATTCAGTAAGGGATCTACACCATCCCTGATCCTCTTTTTGCTAGTGACATACTTGTAGAACCCCTTCCTTTTATCTTTCACATTCCCTTGCTAGCTGCAAATCCTTAACAGGGTTTCTTTAAAATACAACCAGCTCTCTTGGATGCCTTTTCCCTTCAGATCAGCCTTCCAAGGGATCCTGCCCATCAGTTCCCTGCCAAAGCCAAAATCTGCTTTTCTGAAGGCTAGGGTGTGTGTTCTGCTTCTTTCCTTCCTTCCATTGATCAGAATCCTGAACTCTACCATCTCATGGTCGCTGCTGCACAGTTTGCCGTTCACTTCTACTTCCCTGGTCAAATCTTCTCAAGATCTTGAGCGGTGCAAGGCCCCTATTTGGTTCCTCCAGCATTTGTACTAGGAAATTATCCTCAACACTCTCCAAAAATAATGACAATGTTTTTAAGTTTGTTTTTAAGTACTTCTAGAGAAAGCATGCAACCAATATCTGAACTATCCCAGTTCCTAAGGGAGCCCTGGACAAGGCTAAAGTAGAGCCCTGCAGCATACCATGTGACTGCAGCTCCCACTCTCAGACCAGCTCTCGATGTCACCCCATAGTTGGTGAGGTTCCAGCTGTTCTCTTTTATCCTTGTAGCCTGGGGACACACAGCACTTCTGCACCAGTGTGAGATGCTGTAGACCTGTGCAGCATCAGATGCACCAGACGAGCATCTCCTGCTGGTGGTACGGAGAAGGGCTCAAGTGGTCCCCTATTTGGTGATCCATGCTTAGTTTCTTTTTACACCTTGCAATCACTCCTCTGGAACTCAGTCTTCTGCTCCAAATCCTCTGTAGTCCACCCTCCCCCTTCTGGGGGTAGTCTAGTCTAGCCTGGCCCACTCTGTGTCAGTGGCCAGCTAATCCATTCGCTGCTCACCCACAGTCTGTGATGAAACCTCAGCCCTCCAACTGAGCCTTCTGTGTCCCCCTCCATCCCAGTATATAGTCCAGCTCTGGCTGGCCCACTTGTATTAGTGGCCACCATTCTGCATAGCTAACCTGTGGTTCCCTGCCTGGTGGTCTGGTGGGGGCTTGTGGGACTCAGGCCCGCCCACTTCTCTGCACCGAGGTCCAGGGACCTTAACCGCTTGTCTGAGTGATGCCTCAACCCCCTCACTTCTTTTCAGATTTCTCTTATCAGATCCCTTGGGCCATACACACCTCTCCCAGGTACCTGCACTTTTGTATCAACAGTGTGCATTGTGAAGCCTGGCAATACCCCTGTGAGCTGTTCAGGGTGCTCTATCCCACAGCCCTGCTCATACACAACCTTCTCCCTTGCAGGTCTGAGGCCAACTGCCTCGAGCAGCAGCTGCAGCCCTTGCTTTATACTGCCTGCCATGTGGTGATTGGCCTGGCAACCATCTGCTCCCATTGGTCAATTCCCCATCTGCAAGGTTTTTAAGCCCTGCCTATCAGGAGTGGGGAAGCTACCCTGCTACAGATGGCCAAATGCAGCAATAATATCCTTCAAATAATGTCCTACACCAGCATGGGTGCAAATGCCCTTTCTGGGACTTCTTTCTGATGAGAACTACGTGATGGATTTGTAGAGGCCATTGGCATCACCTGAAAAAAGTAACTAGGTTGCCAGAAGCCAGGATAGGACCATAATGCTTGTGGTTGGTTGGGCTGGTTAATTCTGTAACGGCCATGAGCCATAACTCACAGTGTTCAGACCCATAGGTTACAAGACAGGTGATGAAAGATCCCCTCTCTGGTCTAGGTGATGCCCAAAATATCATAGACTGTGCCACTTCGGAGCATCTAAGTAGGGTGCTGTCTAGGAAACAGTGAATCATCTTAATGAAAGAGGCCATGTGGAAATTTCTTCAGAAACAGCTGGTAACTTATATTAGAAAAGGGGTTTTGAGTAATATAAACATGTAAAACCAGAGATTGCATCGTTGTTTATTTTCTGTGAAAGGCTTCTCTTTTGGCTTTTCACCACTATTTAAACTTCTCACCTTTCATTTTTCTATTAAATAAATATTTGGTTTATTTGAACCCCAGTCTGAGTGCAATGTACGTCCCAATAATGAACTGATATTTGAGGGCAGAATTCATAACTTCAGAAAGGATGAAGGAGAGGGAATACTACTGAGTTTCTGCTAGTTAAGAACTCAGAGAGAACAATTTGGATAGTGCAGCAGAGTGAACGGTGGTAAAACCACTTCTCTGCCTTGACTGTCCCTTATCAAGGGGTGGGGCAGCAATGACGCAGCCCTTAGGAATCCTGCTTGGAAGGCTAATGCATAGTAGCTGGAAGCAAGGAACTGCCTGATGCAGAGCCCTCAGATAACGGGGAATTGGGAATCCCTAGGTGGCTGCCCAGGGAAGGATAAAGACTGCTTCAGAGGCCTGAGGAAGATGAGTTGGAGTTGGGCCAAGTTGTTTATTGTGGGGAAGAAAACATTATAAGTAAAAGAGAGCGGGTGGTTAAAGGAACTGGAGACTCTGATCTGGTTTGTGGAAGAAGGGCGAAAGCTAGAAGAAAGGGAGCGGGAGCATGCGACTCCATGACAGAGAGACTCAGGGCTTGAAGGGATTGTTGGGGGTCTAATGCATGGCAGAGATTTTGTTATAGCAGAGAAGGGAAAAAGATTGAAAGATCGAGGACAGTGAGGAACAGTGACAATCAAGAACCATAATGGTGGAAAATAGAGATGATATTACATGAGAAGGCATCAGTGCTGGTTTTCTGGAAATCATGGGAATGAAAAGGGACATGGTATGAGGGTGTGAGGGGTGATGGATGACACTGAAAGAGATGAGATGTTGTTAAGAAAGATGGAAGTCAGCAACATATAGACCACTGCTTAATGATGGAATGATATGATGTTCGATGTGAAGAATTTCTAAGACTATGAATTGCCACAAGTTAAGCTGACCCAAACTGAGACAGAGCACCCTTGATTAATGAGGAAATATCCTTTACCCCTCTCATTACGCAGGTTTTAAGTCAGTGGCCCTAGGTGATCACATTCTCCAGATGTATTTTCCCACTTTGTCACGAAGATCTTTGGTTTTGACTCCGTACTTTTTTGGGTTGAACATAGGGGGGACTAGGAGATAGAGGTTGGCTAAGTGGATGTGAAAGTGGACAGCGATGCCCTGACCAAACCTATGTGTCAAGGAGGAGAAGATCAAGGGAGTATAAGCCATCAGCATCACACAGATGTGGGCTGTTCAGGTGCTAAGGGCTTTTTGGTGAGTTTTCCTAGAGGATATCCTGAGAATGGTCCTATAATCAGCCCATAGGAAAGGCCAATGACTGTCAAGTCTAACCCGATGGTTGCAAATCCTATCATGAGGCTATACATCTGGTTGACTGTGATGTCCTCACATGAGATCTTCACCACAGCGATATGCTCGCAGGACGTGTGGGAAATAATGCAGTTGGAACAGAATGAGAGCCTCTTCAGAAGCACTGTCAGGGGAAGATCCAAGAGGATTGCTCGTATCAAACCCACAAGTTCTAGCTTAATGGTTCTTGTATTGGTGAGGATGGTGGTATATCTCAGAGGGTCACATATGGCAATGTAGCGATTGAAGGCCATTGTCACAAGAGTGGCTGAGTTTGTAGCCGAAAGAACATAAAGGAAGAACATCTGGTGAGGCAGCCATCCATAGTGATGTCTTTGAAACCAAACCAAAATATGCCCAATACCTTTGGCATGACACAGGTAGATGTGCCAATATCTGTGAGCACCTGCATGCAGAGCAGCAGGTACATGGGCTTGTGCAAGGTCTGTTCCTTACTTACAATGAAGAGAACTGTGAAATTTCCCAGTAGGCTGAAGATGTAGAAGGTAGCAAAAGGGATGGAAATCCAGATAGGTGCAGCTTCCAGTGCAAGGATTCCATTTAGAATGAATGTTGATGAGCCAGAGGTGGTGAGGTTGAAAGTTGCCGTGAGGAGGCTGCTGTGCTAAACAGGCTCAGAAATAATTAAAACACCTGTAAAGGAAGGAATCACAGCAAGGGAAGATATACATTTGATGACAAATAGCACAGAAAATATTTCAGAGTTATTAATAATATAGGAAGGATGGAGAGACATGAGGTGGCACAATTATTGTCCTTTTTAGAGCCAATGAGGCCTCATTTGCAGCATTGTGTTCAGTTTTCCATCCCCTGTTAGAGAAAGGATGTGGAAAAATTGGAATGAGTCCAGCAGAGGGCAACAGAAATCATTAGTGAACTGGAGAATGTGACTTATGAGGAGGGGGTGAAAGAACAAGGCTTGATTAGTCTGCAAAAAAGAAGACCAAGGGCGGATTTGATAACATCCTTTAATTATCTCAAGGGAGGTGTTTCAGGGAAGATGGAGCTAGACTGCTCTCCTCGGTTGCAGATTACAGAATTTAATGCAGTGGTCTCAAGATTCAGTGGGAGAGATCTAGGTTGGATATTAGGGAAATCTTCTGTAGGAGGATGGTGAAACACTGGAATGGGTTACCAAAGAGGTGGCAGAATCTTCGTCCTTAAAGCTTTTTGAGCCGTTTCTTGAGAAAGACCTGTCTGCAATGAATAGATGCAGTTAGTCCTGCTTTGAGCAGGGACATGGACTAGATGACCTCCACAGGTTCCTTACAACCCTAATCTTGTAGGATTCAATAATGTCCACATGGCACTAAATTATTTAGACCTTAACACAGTCCACAGATGTCATCAGAGGAAAGTACCAAAGCCCGATGAATGAACAATATGATGGGAGATGACATTGACTGTCAATCAGCGAAATATTCACTGGAGACAAAAACTTGAATCCTCAAACACCAGCAAGGTTCAGCTCCTTGAAACTCTCCTCGAAGTGTAAACATGGACAAAAATGAAGCAAAATATCAGGACACCGGAAGAGATGGATGGGGAATGATACAGAAAATTCTTTGCAATGAGATCAGTAAGTCAATATTTCACCCTGCACTGTATTTGTCTCTGCACTAGTGAGCACCCTTCTCCAACAGGATATGGCAGAACTAGAGGGATTCAATAAATGGCTACGAGAATGACCAAGAACCTGGAGGAACTCTCACAGTTAGTTATTATTCCAAAGGAGTCCTGAGCCTGATCTACCACATGCAGATTTTTCTTTTTTGGTCTACAAAGGAGCAGGTTTGTTTTTCTCCTTCTTGCAGGTTCCATTCGATCTACTTTCTTATGTTTGCAGGAACGTTCAATGTGCCCCTTATTTGCCATGTTGTTGATATACTAGAGCGGTTTCCCCAGCATTCTGACACATGGTAACCAGGCTTTCTACCGTGGCAAGAATATCAGCTTCCCACTGCCTTATTGACATATTCTTGTGACATCTTAGGCATTCATCTTGTGCACTTAGCTGCTGTGTTTCCTCTGCTGCTAGTTCCATTGTAAGTGCAATTTCAATGGTCTTCTGTGAGGTGAGCTGGGCCTCTGTTGATAGTTGCTTCTGAGTAGCTTGTCTGCGCAGACCGCAGAGTAGCCTATCATTGTAGTGAGGGAGTGTGGCCCCCCTTGGAGATAGACAGCCTGGGCCCAGTTATACCTGGGTGGGCGAAGCTGGAGGCGGCCTGCCCGTCAGGCTGGAAGCAGGTGGGCAGGACAGGAAGTATAAAGTAGAAGCCGGAAAGCTTAGTAAGAGGGAGGCAGCTGAAGGGGAACTCTCTGCTCCGTCCCCAGCACCTGCCTGATCACTACCCCGCTGAAGACCTGCCTGCGGCCTGGGGCCCCGATGGTCAACTGGACCCCGCCGGGGCCGCCCGCCGAGACTGGCCACCAAGGAACCTGAACCCAGAGGAGTCCCTGGACCTGCCGCTTCCCATGCAGCCTGCGGACCCTTCGGACGACCCCCTCCTGGTACCGAGCTGCGACCTGGAGGAGTGCCCTCTGGCCAGTGAAGATGCACCACCCTCGGAGGCTGGCTGTGACCTGGAGGAGTTACACTTAGCCGACAACGTGGACGGGCTTTGTGACCTCCCACTGGGTGACTACCCCGAGGAGGATGACGACGGGGGCCCAGAACAGGTACCAGCCGGGAAGGGCGCAGGAAGTGTCCCAGGGGACCGAGAGGCCTATTACGATTTGGTGATTCCTGAGCCTGAGTCCGTGTGCCCTGGTGAGGATTCTGCCGGGCCCGTGGTAGAACCCTCTGCCACAGATAAGGACCTGGGCTGGGACGCAGTGGAGTTGGGTGGGCCTGCGTCCCCCTGCCTCCCCCCTTCTGGTAAATCCCCAGAAGCCTTGGCTGGCAGTGAGTCTCTCCTGCCTGAAGTGGAGACTTAGGTGCCAGGTTGCTTACCACCTGCTCCGCCCGAGGGGCCAGAGACAGTTTGCTTTCCTGCCTGCCCCGCCTGGGGGCCAGAGACAATTTGCTTTCCTGCCTGCCCCGCCTGAGGGCCAGAGACAGTTTGCTTTCCTGCCTGCCCCGCCCGAGGGGCCAGAGACTAAGAGAAAGGCCAGGCACCTAGCCATGGAGGGCTGGTCGCCTGGCTTAGAATCAAAAAGAGTGTCGTTAAACGCATCATTTAATAAACAGTGATCAGCATGCTTCTTAAGAACAACTACAAATTGGGCAACGGTTACCCTTTCTTCTTGACTCCTATTGTGGAAACTAAATCTGTGTGCCTTTGCCAATGGTTTTTGGGGGAAATGGCCCTCCAGAATTTTCACAATGTAAGTGCAAAGTTTTGTACCATGTTTATCATGTTCCATTAAGCTATGCAGCTTACTAAATGTTTTAGCTCCCACAGCAATTATAAAAGTTGCCACCTTCGTATAATATTAATATTTTGGCAAGAAAAATACAGACTTATTCATGCAGTTCTTATAGTCTTTGTCACTCAGGCTTAAACGCAGTGGCCCTAGGCAATCACATTCTGCAAATGTATTTCCCCACCTTGTCACGAAGCTCTTTGGTTTTGATCCCATAAATTATAGGGTTGAGCATGGTAGGCACTAGGACATAGAGGTTGGCCAAGAGGATTTGAGAGTGGACAGCAATTCCCTGACCAAACCTGTTTGTCAGGGCGAAGAAGAGGGAGGAAGTATAAGACAGCAGTATGACACAGATGTGGGCTGTGCAGGTGTTGAGAGCTTTTTGGTAGGCTTT
>ML686101.1:52896-63593 GCA_007922175.1 Pelusios castaneus
AGTGTCTGTTGGCTTACTTCAGTGCGGGGCGGGGCCGCCCCGTCACAAACCTCATGAGGTTTCTTTCAGCCCAGTGTTCCAATTTGTCCAAGTCTCCCTGGATCCTGTCCCTGCCCTCCAGAGTATCTACCATTCCCCCCAACTTGGTGTCATCCGCAAACTTACTAAGCACGCAGTCTATTCCATCATCAAGATCATTAATGAAGACGTTGAATAGAACCGGCCTCAGGACCGACCCCTGGGGCACTCCACTCGTTACCGGTTGCCAACCAGACATCGAGCCATTGATTCCTACCCGCTGAGCCCGTTGATCTAACCAGTTTTCGATCCACCTTACGGTCCACTCGTCCAACCCATACTTCCTTAACTTGCCAACGAGAATGCTGTGGGAAACCGTATCAAAAGCCTTGCTAAAGTCAAGGTATATCACGTCAACGGCTCTTCCCGCATCCACAAATCCAGTCATCTCATCATAGAAGGAAATCAGGTTGGTCAGGCACGATTTGCCCTTGGTGAATCCATGTTCACTGTTCCTGATCACTCTATTTTCCTCCAAGTGTTTCAGGATGGATTCCTTGAGGACCCGCTCCATGATTTTCCCAGGGATTGAGGTGAGGCTGACAGTTCTGTAGTTCCCCGGATCCTCTTTTTTCCCTTTCTTAAAGATAGGTACTATATTTGCCTTTTTCCAATCCTCCGGGACCACCCCCGTTCGCCACGAGTTCTCAAAGATAATGGCCAGCGGCTCTGCAATCACTTCCCCCAATTCCCTTAGCACCCTCGGATGCAGTTCTTCCGGCCCCATGGACTTGTGCACATCCAATTTCATTAAGTGTTTCCTAACCTGACTTTCCAGCACCGAGGGCCACTCTTCTCTCCAGTCCGTGTTACCCCGTGTAGTAGCCTGGGAACTGGCCCTCCCTGTGAAGACTGAAGTAAAAAAAGCATTGAGTACTTCAGCCTTTTCCGCATCATCCTCTACGAGGACACCTGCCCCATTCAGTAAGGGACCTACACCACCTCTGATCCTTTTCTTGTTGCTGATATACTTATAGAACCCCTTTCTTTTATCCTTCACATCTCTTGCTAGCTGCCACTCCAATTGTCCTTTGGCCTTTTTGATTTGATCCCTGCAGTCCCAAGCAATATCTTTATACGCCTCCCTTGTCATCTGTCCAAGCTTCCACTTCTTGTAAGCTTCCCTTTTATGTTTCAGCTCCCCGCAGAGTTCCCTGCTAAGCCACGCTGGTCGCCGTCCACATTTGCTGTTCTTTCTGCACATCGGAATGTTATCTTCCTGTGCCTTTAACAGGGTTTCTTTAAAATACAGGCAGCTGTCTTGGACACCTTTCCCCTTCAGATCAGCCTCCCATGGGACCCTGCCCATCAGCTCCCTAAGGGAGCCAAAATCTGCTTTTCTGAAGTCCAGGGTTTGTGTTCTGCTTCTTTCCTTCCTTACATGGATCAGGATCCTGAACTCTACCATCTCATGGTCACTGCTGCCCAGGTTGCCATTTACTTCTTCTTCCCCGATCAATTCTTCTCTGTTTGTGAGCAATAGGTCTAGAGGTGCAAGGCCCCTAGTTGGTTCCTCCAGCATTTGTACTAGGAAGTTGTCCTCAATATTCAAATCTACCACCTAAATATTCTGAAAGCCTGGCAGGAGAGGGAAGGACTGATGATTACCCCCTATCCTCCTGAACCAGAATTGGGACCCCAGTTACCCCTCCCAATGGAGACCGAGCAGCCCACTCTTGGCGATACACTGACACCAAGGCAAAGGGACCAGGTTAACAGCCTCCTGAAAGCGTTCCACTGAACCTTCACGGCTATCCTGGGATGGGCAGTGGGGTTCCGGCACACCATTCAGACAGACCCAGGAAAAGTGGTCAGGGAGGCTCCCAGACCAATTCCACACCAGATGCGGGGAGCAGTCGAACAGGAGGTCCAGGCAATGCTGGAGTTGGGGGTCATCGAACGCTCCCAGAGTGAGTGGTGGAGCCCCATCGTACTGGTTCCTAAGCCTGATGGAACGAAACGATTCTGTATCGGCTTTAGAAAGATAAACGCGATTTCGAAATTTGATGCCTACCCCATGCCCCGGGTAGACGAGCTTCTCGAGCGCTTAGGAGAAGCCTGCTATATATCTACCCTGGATCTGACAAAAGTGTACTGGCATATTCCGTTGGCACCTGCGTCTAAGGAAAAGGCGGCCTTTGCCACCCCTAGCGGACTGTACCAGTTCACCCGGATGCCTTTCAGGCTCCACGGGGCTCCCTCAACCTTCCAACGAATGATGGATTGCCTGCTGACCGAACACACTGAATATGCAGCAGCCTACCTGTATGATGTTGTCATCTACAGCCGTCGGTGGGAGGACCATCTTCCGTGGGTAGCAGCCGTTCTCCAAACCGTTCAACAAGCCGGACTGACTGCCAACCCAAGAAAATGCCGCCTAGGGTTTCAGGAGACCACCTATCTGGGATACGTCCTTGGGACATGTGGGGCCTAAAGACAGAATTGTGCTTGCTCTTGCTCTTTTTTAGCATTAGCTATACTGACTCCATTTTATTTTGTATAACCTTTAGCTATTAGGCCCCTTAAACATTGTTTTTTACTGTATAACCTTTAGCTACTAAAAACCCCCAGGCCGGATGCTCATTCTGCTAAAAATACAAGCGAGCCTGAGTGGGACGCGCTGCTGTCCAGGCGTAGCAAGCAACCACGACTAACGGAAAATGTTTGCGGTCGGATTAACATCTGTACCTCTCAAAGATGAGTTATGACCATGACGTCAGATACGCTGTAACCAAAGAGTATAACTGTACTGCTTTTCCCACTTGTGGTTGTTGCCTTTGTTTCCCCTTGGGGAGTGCAGAGACAACCTCGCGGCCGCGATAATAAACAAGAGCTCTTTTCTCTCCTTCAATTTTCTTGGTCTGTTTGTAGGGAACGACATTTTTGGTGGTAGCGGTGGGATCGGAGGCTCCGTGGACTCGTCGAGGAATCGCCCAAGGCGCCATCTCTCGCTTTACGAGAACAGCGGGCACTTACTGGCAGGCCCACTGACCTACCGATCCCAAACCCGAGACTGAACGAGACAGGTGTGGTGCACGAGGGAATGCACCAGGAGTGGTTCGAGGGAGGACCACAGGGAAGACCGAGGCCTCGGCAGGTAGGCAGCCCAGTAGGAGGCTGCCAGGAACTCCGGGACGGCCCGGGACGCCGTTGACCATATCCCGTAGAGTAGATAAGTATGGTTCTGTGTGTGTGACCTCTCTTGGTCTAAGTTCCTTGCCAAGTGTCCGGTTGCTTGAGCAGCGATCCTTATGATCGCTGGCCGTGTGTGAAACTCTCCCTCGGGAGGGGATCGGCACAAAAACTCAGGCCGTGTAAAACTTCCTCCTTTAAAGGCAAGGTCTCTCTTTCTCTAACAAGTTTCTGTAAGCCTACATGTCTGTCAGCCGCACCAACTATCTCTGCGAGGGGAAACCCTGCGACCGGAGATTGGTTGAAAGCAAGGGACGGTGTGTTGTGCTTCTTTTCCTTCTCCCATTCCCTTCTAACACATTAGCCACTACAGCAACCTGCACACTACATAGCACCCCTGTAAGAAATTGGAAGATAGGAAAAAAGGGGTTTAAGTTTCTTTTTCCTCCAGAGGTTAATAAATCTTACTGACTTAGCCTGGTTTGGGATAGGGGCAATATTAGGAGTCATTGCAGCTCTGGTGATTGATGAGAATCTGTTTCCTGTTTTACCGTCTTTAGTGTTGACTATTCTTAGTCTCGGACTAAATGCAGGCATAGGACTAGGAACTACTGTAGTTTTTTTTTAGTTTTTTTTTTGCTGCAGTCTATTTCTGGTAGTTAGTATTTGCAGAATTTTTAGAAAATGGAGGTCTGACCGGTTTTGTTTTTGGGTAATAAACAATAAAAGAAATCCTAAACCATGGTTCAAAACCAAAGCACGCTAAAAGGGGTCCCAAAGAGAGCCCCTGTCAAACAAATGTTTGACAAATGGGGCCCCGAAGCCGTGCAGAATTTGGAACAGTGGCACACATTAACTAAAGGAGATCTCAAGTTACAATTTCCCCTGTTAGAAACCTTTGAAAACTGCCGACTAAAGTACTTAAAAGGAAAACTGAACTCTCTTAAAGGAAAAAAAAAGCCTCTAAACTCAGGGCAGGATTTAAACTCTGGCAGGCAGAAACAAATAAACGCCACAAGAAATCTATAATTAGCAGTTTAAAAAATACAAACCTTAAAAATTAACTCAACAATTAAACAGTGAAAAGAAACCTCCAAATTTCCTCCCTTCCCTGTATCCTCTGCTTCCCAAGCAGACACCCGAAAAGACTCAAAAGGATCCTGTTTCCGAAAACCCTGAGGACATTTTGGACTCCTGTCTGTATAATCCTCCACCGCCCTATGTTCCATCTGCAGCCCCCAACGATGCCTCTATGACCAAATCCCCTTCCAATTCCAGCTCCCCGGACTCGCCGATTTCAAAGGCATCCCCTAGCCAGTCCTCAAGCACCCCCTCCAGTCACCCAAGCCCCCGGTTCATCATTGGACACCTGAGTCCCTCTGGACCCGTGGGGGGAGACTTCGTGCAACTAATCAAAGACACCAAAAGCCATTTCACCCCCAATCAGTACCCTCTTCCACTACTCCAGGGGTAATGGCCCCCCTCCGTCAGGTTCCCGCAGGAGCCGAAGGCACCCTAGTTAGTGTCCATGTCCCTTGGTCCCTGAGTGATCTCCGTAATATGGCTCAGACTTTTCCCTCTATCTCTGAAAACAGCCCCAAGTTTAAAAGGGAGCTGCAGATCATTTTCGACACCTATAACAACACCTGGGCTGATGTTAATCAACTTCTGAATGTTATCCTGTCTCCGACCCAGCATGAGCATTTGGTGAGAGCTGCTAACTGGCTCTCGCAGCCGCCCCTTACTCAAGACACCAGCCAGGAAGACATAATGCAGGTCTCTACACTTCATAAAAACATTTTAAATGCTGTCGAAAGTGAATGGCCCCCCCAAAAAAGACTGGACAAAAATTAGTCAGTGCAAACAGAAGGAAGGAGAAGATCCCAAAGACTATTACGAGAGACTGTTGGAAGAATTTAAAAAGCATTCTGGGGCCGAAGATCCCTTAACCCAAATAAGACCTGCCGTTACTAATGCTTTCCTAAATGGACTATTCCCCGAAATTCAAGCAAAAGTTAAAACCACTCTTCTAGACTGGGAGATTCAAGCTCCAGATCAAGTCTTAAGTCATGCTTCTCACCACCATCGTCAAATGCAACTTGGGGTTCGCAAAAAGCAAACCCAGCTCATGGCCCTACAGTTGCAAGCTCTGGGTGGGCCGGGCAACCGGCCAAATTTGCCACTAGGCCGAGGCCGAGGCAAAGGCCGAGGCAGGGGACAAGCCCCCTTTGCCCCTAGACGCCCACAAAATGAGGGATGTTTTATTTGTGGTGCATCTAATCATTGGAGAATTGACTGCCCTCAAAAACAGACTCCACTTGCTGTAAATACTTCCAAGATACACACTGACTGAGGATGCCCCAGGGAATCTGATAAGCCTTCCAAGGTCACCTCCCCTGTCTCCCTTTTTCCCCTTCTTCAGCTAGACGATAAAGGGCAATTCCAGGCTCAGTTACAAGGCAAAGATACTAGGTTTTTGGTCGACACGGGAGCTGACTACTCCTGTGAAGATACCCAGTTAATACCCACCTTACATCCTACCAACAAATCAATCTGGGCCAAAGGATTGGAGGGACGGTCAGTGTCCTTCTCATACTCAGAGGAGGTGCCCCTCACGGTAGGACCCCTTTCAGACCAACACTCGTTTCTCTTGGGTGATGGTATCGGCACCAACCTTTTGGGAAGGGACCTTCTTTGTAAATGGGGATGCACTATTTTCTGTTCCCCTGAGGGGGTGTATCTAGAAATCCCTGAAAGTGCACTATCAGCCGCCTTAACCCTTTCCTCGGATCCACAGGAACCTGTTCCACTTTACGTGGTTCAGGGACACCCTCTCTTAAACATATTGCCTAAGGAACTATGGGCGGAATCGGCATCCGCTAGTGGTTTAATAAAAAGTGCACAGCTAGCCAAGGTCCGGTTAAAGGCTAATGCCCGCCTTCCTCGCATCCCCCAGTACCCCTCCGTAAGGAGGCCTTAGAGGGTATTAGGCCTGTAATACAGGAACTCCTGAGACAAGGCATCCTGATTCCCACCCAAAGTCCCTGCAATACCCCAATATTGCCTGTTAAAAAGCCTGGAAGTAACCCCCCTGTTTGGCGTATGGTTCAAGACCGCCGTGCCATTAATGCCATTCTTGTCCCTACTTTCCCTGTGGTGGCCAACCTATATACTATCCTCTCTCAGATTCCCCCGAGGTCTACTATTTCTACAGTGATAGACATTTCCAGCGCCTTCTTTAATCACCCAGTGTACCCTGATTCCCAATTTTTGTTTGCCTTTACCTTTAAGTTCCAAAGGGGTAGCCGTGTTAGTCTATTGTAGAAAGACAATAGAGTCTTGTGGCACTTTTAAAGACTAACAGATTTATTAATCGCATGAGCTTTCGTGGGAGAAAATCCCACTTCGTCAGATGCTTTGAAGATAGGAAATAAATAAAATAAATAAAATAAAATCAGCCTGACCTGATGCTATGTCATACACTCCCTGCATTTTATTTCCTCCCACTCTGTAACTTTCCTATCTTCAAAGCGTCTGACGAAGTAGGATTTTCTCCCACGAAAGCTCATGCGATTAATAAATCTGTTAGTCTTTAAAAGTGCCACAAGACTCTATTGTCTTTTTACCTTTAAGGGCCATCAACTCCCATATTCCTGATTAGTCTTTGCCCTTCCATTTGTATTGTCATAAGCAAGATAAATTTGTCCTGGGGTTAGTGACTCAACCTCATGGGTCTTCGTTCCGACCCTACGGTTATTTTTCTTATGGACTGGACCCTGTGGATCGTGGTTATCCCCCTTGCCTGCGTTCAATCGTAGCAGCAGCCCTTCTCATTGAAAAGACAGCCGTCCCCGCACTAACTTGGTAGACACCCCCTTCTTAACTCTGATGCTGACTTTTACACTGACGGCACTGCTTTTGTCAGTGAAAGTGGGGAGAGACAAATAGGATATGCAGTTGCAACTGAACATGAGATTGTGGAAGCTGCTCCGTTGCCACAACATTTGTCAGCACAGACGGCTGAGCTTGTGGTATTAAAACGAGCATGCGAGCTGGGAAAAGAGCTCAGGGTCAATATATACGGACTCTAGATATGCCTAAGGTGTACCAGCACAGGAACTGCCTCAAACCTCAATAAAAGGGGCCGCACCATGTACTGTTGTCTACTCCCACAGTGGTCAAGGTTCGGCAGGGTGAAAAAAAGACTATGAAGTCCTGAATACCACACCAGAGACCATCCATGGCCCCCAGGAACATTCTCATCAAACCGGTGAAAATAAACTGACAACGCAATCCAGAAGAGCTGCCCTGGCAGGCCAACCAGGTTTCAGGGTTATTGGGGTCAACCGTTGTGACCTTTCCCACATTTTTCTCTATTCCCACACTCACTACCCTTCAAAGGTCCCTGAAAAAAGGAGGTTGAAGGGTGGAAAACTAGGGGTTGGGCTTGGAGTTGTGTGCATAATGGCAGGAATCCTTATTTTACCTTTGCTCAATAAGTGGGTCTGCCAGCCTCCGCCTCCCAGCACCTCTATGGGCATTCCCCTCCTCCCAGAACCCCTTAGTGCTTTGGATATAACCCTCAATATCATGCCATGGAACCTCCATAATCACTCTATCCAATGGGGAAAGGAGGAAAATGAAATAATCGTATATAATACGTCAGGACTTTTATGCTTTACTGCCAACCGTTCAGCACTCAATGCCAGTAGGGTGGGAGGTAAGATTTCACCTCCTATTTCACTCCTGATTCTTGCTGGTGGAAATCCCCCCCAGGCAAGATATTTAACAGTGTAAACCGTGCCTATAGGTGGGAGCCTAAGAATGAGCCTCTCCTCGGTAGCACGTATGAAAATGATACCTCCTATCTTGAACTTGTTAATGCTATATGTAAATCCTTGTACCAGTAGGCTAAGAGAACTGTTGGCGAATACCCCTGTAGAGAAGCTTTCCACTGCACTCCCCTCTACAGCACACAACCACACTTACTAAGCAACCCTCGTGCCTTGCTGGAATGTGAGCATCTAAATCGCTCTGCCATGCACAAACTTGATTGGGGAAATTGTGCTGTGGTTAATGGGGGCTGGTTCGATATCAGGGAGATCACTAAGGGCAGGGAGCTCTCGCTCACCCCTGATACCGTTTGCTCTTTAGGATGGTTCCTCGCCTTCGAAGGCCCCTATGATTTCCTGTTCACTCCAGTACCCCCAAAGGGGCCTAGGGCATTGAAGGGCCACTATTTTGTATGTGGGCATAAAGCCTACAAGCAACTTCCTGCATTCTGGTATGGCACCTGTTACATTGCCAAACTGTGGCCAGCTGTCAAGGTACTCAAACATGCCCCCAGTGGGGTCCATATTCACTTGGGTAGCGCTAAAAGACACCTTTACACAGGAAAGGCAAAAAGGCACAAAAGGCACCCTCTAAGGTCCATAAAAGATAAAACCTCTAACTCATATATCCTAGGTATGGACACAAGGAACCCAGAGGGGGAAGGGGAATTCAACAAATATGCCCAGTATATGGGCCGAGAAGAAGCCCACTCTTGGTTAAAAAGTGTGAACCCCCTTACTGAAGCCAAATACTCCAGATCCGCTGTTTTCCCTTGGGTCGGAGAGGTGGTTGTGGGTCGCACTGTGGTTCGTCTGCAGGCCTTCCTGGAAATCTTGGCCAACGAAACCTCAAGGCCTTTGAGAAGGAGGCCCTAGCAATCAAGTGAGCGGTGGAGGCCCTCTCTTACTACCTCTGGGGGACCCAGTTCACAGTGGTATTTGACCATGCACCCCTCAAATGGCTACAGAGGATGAAAGACACCAATGCTCGCCTTATGCGCTAGTATTTAGCCCTGCAATCCTTCGCCCTCACGGTTCAGCATCAAGTGGGTAAGGACAATGCAAACGCGGATGGCCTATCCAGATTGGGCGAGGGAGGCCAGTCCAGCCCCGAAACCCGGAGGCTGAACTTGAGGAGGGAGGTGTGTAGTGAGGGAGTGTGGCCCCCCTCGGAGATAGACAGCCTGGGCCCAGTTTTACCTGGGTGGGCGGAGCTGGAGGCGGCCTGTCCGTCAGGCCGGAAGCAGGTGGGCGGGACAGGAAGTATAAAAGAGAAGCCGGAAAGCTCAGTGAGAGGGAGGCAGCTGAAGGGAAAGGGTGTCTCTCTGCTCCGTCCCCAGCACCTGCCTGACCTCTACCCCGCTGAAGACCTGCCTGTGGCCTGTGGCCCCGACGGTCAACTGGACCCCGCCGGGACCGCCCGCCAAGACTGGCCACCCAGGAACCTGAATCCAGAGGACCTGGACCTGCTGCTTCCCACGCAGCCTGCGGACCCTTTGGACAACTGCCTCACGGTACCGAGCCGTGACCTGGAGGAGCTCCCTCTGGCCAGTGAAGACACACCATCCCCGGAGGCTGGCTGCGAGCTGGAGGAGTTACCCTTAGCGGACGACGTGGACGGGCTTTGTGACCTCCGACTGGGTGACAACCCCGAGGAGGATGATGACGGGGGCCCAGAACAGGTACCAGCAGGGATGGGGGCAGGAATTGGCCCATGGGACCGGGAGGCCTATTACGATTCGGTGATTCCCAAGCCTGAGTCCATGTGCCCTGGTGAGGATTCTGGGCTGGGACGCAGTAGAGTTGGGTGGGCCTGCGTCCCCCTGCCTCCTCCCTTCTGGTAAACCCCCAGAAGCCTTGGCTGGCGGTGAGTCTCTCCTGCCTGAAGTGGAGACTTAGGTGCCAGGTTGCTTTCCTGCCTGCCCCGCCTGGGGGCCAGAGACAGTTTGCTTTCCTGCCTGCCCCGCCTGGGGGCCAGAGACAGTTTGCTTACCTGCCTCCCAGTCCAAGGGGCCAGAGACTAAGAGAAAGGCAAGGCACCGAGCCGTGGAGGGCTGGTCACCTGGCTTACAATCACAAAGAGTGTCATTTAACGCATCATTTAATTCACAGTGATCAGAATGCTTCTTAAGAACAACTACAAATTGGGCAACGGTTACCCTTTCTTCTTGACTCCTATTGTGGAAACTAAATCTCTATGCCTTTGCCAATGGTTTTGGGGGGAAATGGCCCTCCAGAATTTTCACAATGTAAGTGCAAAGTTGTGTACCTTGTTTATCATGTTGCATTAAGCTATGCAGCTTACTAAATGTTTTAGCTCCCACAGCAATTATAAAAGTTGCCACCTTCGTATAATATTCATATTTTGGCAAGAAAAATACAGACTTATTCATGCAGTTCTTATAGTCTTTGTCACTCAGGCTTAAACTCAGTGGCCCTAGGCAATCACATTCTACAAATGTATTTCCCCACGGTGTCACGAAGCTCTTTGGTTTTGACCCCATAAATTATAGGATTTAGCATGGAGAGCACTAGGACATAGAGGTTGGCCAAGAGGATTTGAGAGTGGACAGCAATTCCCTGACCAAACCTGTTTGTCAGGGTGGAGAACAGGGAGGAAGTATAAGACAGCAGTATCACACAGATGTGGGCTGT
>ML686101.1:73593-128497 GCA_007922175.1 Pelusios castaneus
GTCGAAAGAAGTGGATGGTTAATAAGTTTTTAGCTACTCCCTGTAACGTTCTGCTCCCTTGGCGGGCAGGGAGGGCGGCCCCTTCAGGTGCCTTAGGGGAGTTAGCGGTGGTGGGCGCCCTTCCAGGCAGGGAGTCAATTGCCCCCATTCCGCAGGTGGAGTGGCGCAGGCACAGGGTCCATTGCCCAGTCCCACCAGGCGGGGCGGGGCAGGGACAGAGTCAATCGCCCCCGGCCCCCAGGTGGGGCGGGGCAGGCACATTGTCAATCTCCCGGATGAACCGATAACCCCCAATGCTCCGGTCTAATGGTTCGACTAGGTCGGTGGCCACTGTCTGAAAAAGAGTGTCTACTACTGGGAGGGGCACCAGGGGGACCCTAGGTGTTCCAGCAGCAGTGGCCTTTTGGCATTCGGACAAGAGATGCAATAGTTCTGGACCACATGGTGTACCCCCGGACAATAAAAGCGAGCCAGAATTCGAGCAAGGGTCTTTTCCGTGCCCAGGTGTCCAGCCGCAGGGACATCATGGGCCAACCACAAAACTGCCCTCTGGTGGATCCACGGTACAACCAGTTGGGAGCGCAGGGCTCCGGTTCGGGCATCTTTCTCCACATGGTATAACCGGTCCTGTCGTAACTCAAAGTGGGGCCATTGGGTTGCTCATTGGGGGTCAGTCACCCCCCTGTCTACCACCGCTATTTGTTTAAGGCATTGCAAAGGGTGGGGTCCTCCCGTTGGTCCCTGCAAAAGTCGGTTACTGGGTTACTGCCCTCCGTGGAAGTCTCGGTGGATTCTGATGTCCCGGGCTCAGAGTGGGCTCAGTTGGGGAACTGCTTCCCCGTATCTGGTGGACTGTCTGCTGGCGGTTCCGGCCCCATCGGACTCAGAGTATTGGCCGGGCGACCGCGGGGCTCAAATTATGGCAGTCTTTGTGGGCTTCTGTCCAGGCTTAGTGGCTGGGCCACCTGCTGCAGCACTCCGGCAAAGTCAGGCCAATCCCAGCCCAGAATCACGGGGTACGGCAAGTCCGTGGATAATCCCACAGGGATGGTATGGGTGACTTCCCCAATCGTCAAGGTGACAGGGAGGGTAAGATAGGATTTTAGGTCTCCATGGATGCAGCGGAGGTCCACCTGTCCAAAGGCACCTCCTTCCTCGGGGATCAGGCCCCGCTTCATAAGGGTTTGTCCACATCCTGAGTCCACCAGGGCCTTGTAGGACCTTCCCTCCACGTGGACCAGAACCGTCACCGTCAGGGCAGTTGGTGTCGGGGCCCCTCTTTCACCTGCATACACAACTCCGAAGGCGCAGTCCATCAAGAGGCACTGCCATTATAGGTGGCCCCTCTTCCCACACTTGAAACATGGCCCCGGTATTGCTGGGGCCTCCCTGAGTGGGCTGGTGGGATCCCCAGGGTGGGTCACCGCCTTCAGCCGCCATCACATGCGGGGTGCCCTGAGTGCCCTTCGTTGGCCCTACTGATGGGAGGGGTTGGACTCGTATCCAGGCCTGGCTGGGCTAGTGGCCCGGGTATAGCGGGCCTGCTTGGGTCTTTCCCACCTGGCTGCTCCCCGGAGGTGCTGCGGCATAGTCCCCGGGATTCTCGGCAGCCAGTAAGTTCTCGAACTGACTCACGGCCTCCCCCACGGTTCCGGGGTGATGTCTTAGGACCCAGGTTTGCCCTCAGCTGTGGAGGTCACGAAGAAACTGATCCAGTACAATGAGGTCGACCAACTCATCCTTGGTGTGTCATTCTGGTTGGAGCCAACAGCAACATGAGTCTTTCAGTCCCTGGGCTAACGCCCATGGCCGAACTGCTGGTTGGTAGGTCCAGCCCCTAAAGCGACGTCGGAATGTCTCAGGAGTCACGTTCAAAACATCCAGAATGGCTTCCCTCACCGCCTGGTAGTCCTGAGCCTTCTCGTCTGAAAGGGCCTGGTACATGGCCTGAGGAGCCCCCGTCAGATAGGGGGCCAATAGGATGGCCCACTGACCTCGGGGCCACCCCGCTGCTGAGGCCACTTGTTGGAAGGTCTTTAGAAAGGCTTCCACCTCATCCTCAGGTCCTAATTTGGTCAGCCTGAGGGGAAGGGTGTACAGGTGGCAGTCTGTGCCAACTTGGCGCTGGGGCTTGCTGATTTTACCAGCATGGTCTCCAGTTGCTGGAGGCTTTGATGCAGTAACTCCTGCTGCTGCGCCCCCAGCTCCTGAATCATCTGCTGCTGCTGCTCTCCCAAGGCCTGCAGCAGGCGTTGTTGTTGTTGCAGCTGTACTGCCTGTTGTTGCTCCTGGTGGTCTGCCCACCATTTGGTGAACTGGTTGGCATCCATCAGTGCCAACCGCTGGACTCTCTCTGCCAGTGAGTTGCTACCTCAACTTTAACTGGGCACCCTCTCCCGTCACGGGGTGGATGCCCACACTCTCCACCACATGTAACGTTCTGCTCCCTTGGTGGGCAGGGAGGGCGCCCCCTTCAGATGCCTCAGGGGAGTTAGTGGTGGCGGGTGCCCTTCCCAGCCCAGAGTAAATTGCCCCGGCCCCCAGGCGAGGCAGGACAGGCACAGAGTCAATCGCCTCTGGCCCCCAGATGGAGTGGGGCAGGCACAGAGTCAATCACCTCTGGCCCCCAGGCGGGGTGGGGTAGGCACAGAGTCAATCACCCCCGGCCCCCGGGGGGGCGGGGTAGGCACAGAGTCAATTGCCCCTGGCCACCAGGCAGGGTGGGACAGGCACAGAATAAATTGCCCCCGGCCTCCAGGCAGGGCAGGGCAGGCACAGGAGCCATAAACCTCTTATCAGGCTTGGCAGGGGTTTGAGTGCTCCGGGGAGGTTGGTAGAGATAAAAGGGTAAGGAGGGGGATGCAGGCCCACCCACTCCACTGCATCCCAGCTCAGGGCCCTAGACAGTGGCAGGAGAGTCTGCCACTGAGCCAGCGGGGCTCCAGCTGAAACACGCTGTTGCTCATCCGAGCTTAGCAGCTCACCCTCCCTGGGCTACTTCCGCCTACAATCGCCCGAGTACCTACTTCCACAGGGAGTAGTTGTCGCGGGGGTCTCCCTCATAGGTTGCTCTGGGAATCCCGGTGAAGCCCTCAGTGTCCATGGGAAGTAGGTCTGGCAGCTCCTCAGGCACCTCTGAAAGGGGTAGCTCCTCCAGGTACAGGGGTCCATATGGCATCGGTGGATCCCCTTCCGCCAGCGGGAGCTCCTCCATAGGGTAGGGGCTGCAAGGCTCCACCTCCTCTCCTCTCCGGGGTGGGGATCCTCCTCCTCATCCGGCGCCTGGTCCACACCCCGATGGGGACGGGGGTGACCCACCCAAGGTGGCAGCATCGGGCTTTCCTTCCCAGTCGCTAGGCCCGGGGTGCTGTCTAGGAGACAGTGAATCATCTTAATGAAAGAAGCCATGTGGAAATTTCTTCAGAAACAGCAGGTAACTTATATTAGAAAAGAGGCTTTGAGTAATATAAACGTGTAAAACCTGAGGTTTCATCTTTGTTTATTTTCTGTGAAAGGCTTCTCTTTTGGCTTTTCACCACAATTTAAACTTCTCACCTTTCATTTTTCTATTAAATAAATATTTGGTTTATTTGAACCCCAATCTGAGTGCAACGTACGTCCCAATAATGAACTGATATTTGAGGGCAGAATTCATAACTTCAGAGAGGATGAAGGAGAGGGAATACTCCAGACTTTCTGCTAGTTAAGAACTCAGAGAGAACAATTTGGATAGTGCAGCAGAGTGAACGGTGGTAAAACCACTTCTCTGCCTTGACTGTCCCTTATCAAGGGGTGGGGCAGCAATGAGGCAGCCCTTGGGCATCCTGCTTGGAGGGCTGATGCATAGTAGCTGGAAGCATGGAAATGCCTGAAGCAGAGCCCTCAGATAACGGGGAATTGGGAATACCTAGGTGGCTGCCCAGGGAAGGATAAAGACTGCTTCAAAGGCCTGAGGAAGATGAGCTGGAGTTGAGCCAAGTTGTTTATTGTGGGGAAGAAAACATTATAAGTAAAAGAGAGCGGGTGGTTAAAGGAACTGGAGACTCTGATCTGGTTTGTGGAAGAAGGGCGAAAGCTAGAAGAAAGGGAGCGGGAGCATGCGACTCCATGACAGAGAGACTCAGGGCTTGAAGGGATTGTTGGGAGTCTAATGCATGGCAGTGATTTTGTTATAGCAGAGAAGGGAAAAAGATTGAAAGATGGAGGACAGTGAGGAACAGCGACAATCAAGAACTGTAATGGTGGAAAATAGAGATGATATTATATGAGAAGGCATCAGTGCTGGTTTTCTGGAAATCATGGGAATGAAAAGGGACATGGTATGAGGGTGTGAGGGGTGATGGATGACACTGAAAGAGATGAGATGTTGTTAAGAAAGATGGAAGTCAGCAACATATAGACCACTGCTTAATGATGGAATGATATGATGTTCGATGTGAAGAACTTCTAAGACCATGAACTGGCACAAGTTGAGCTTACCCAAACTGCAACAGAGCACCCTTGATTAATGAGGAAATATCCTTTACCTGACTTATTACGCAGGTTTTAAATCAGTGGCTCTAGGTGATCACATTCTCCAGATGTATTTTCCCACTTTGTCATGAAGATCTTTGGTTTTGTCTCCGTAAAAGATAGGGTTGAGCATGGGGGGGACTAGGAGATAGAGGTTGGCTAAGAGGATGTGAAAGTGGGCACTGATGCCCTGACCAACCCTGTGTGTCAAGGTAGAGAAGATCAAGGGAGTATAAGCCATTAACATCACACAGTTGTGGGCTGTTCAGGTGCTAAGGCCTTTTTGGTGAGTTTTCTTGGAGGAAATCCTGAGAATGGCCCTAATAATCAGCCCATAGGGAAGGCCAATGAGTGTCAAGTCTAACCTGATGGTCGCAAATCCTATCACGAGGCTATACATCTGGTTGACTGTGATGTCCTCACATGAGATCTTCACCGCAGAGATATGCTCGCAGCACGTGTGGGAAATAATGCAGTTGGAACAGAATGAGAGCCTCTTCAGAAGCACTGTCAGGGGAAGATCCAAGAGGATTGCTCGTATCAAACCCACGAGTCCTATCTTAGTGGTTCTTTTATTGGTGAGGATGGTGGCATATCTCAGAGGGTCACATATGGCAATGTAGCGATCGAAGGCCATTGTCACAAGAGTGGCTGAGTGTGTAGCCAAAAGCACATAAAGGAAGAACATCTGGTGAGGCAGCCATCCATAGTGATGTCTTTGAAACCAAACCAAAATATGCCCAGTACCTTTGGCATGACACAGGTAAATGTGCCAATATCTGTGAGCACCTGCATGCAGAGCAGCAGGTACATGGGCTTGTGCAAGGTCTGTTCCTTACTTACAATGAAGAGAACTGTGAAATTTCCCAGCAGGCTGAAGATGTAGAAGATAGCAAAAGGGATGGACATCCAGATAGGTGCAGCTTCCGGTGCAGGGATTCCATTTAGAATGAATGTTGATGAGCCAGAGGTGGTGAGGTTGAAAGTTGCCATGAGGAGGCTGCTGTGCTAAACAGGCTCAGAAATAATTAAAGCACCTGTGAAGGAAGGAAGCATAGCAAGGGAAGATATACACTTGATGACAAATAGCACAGAAAATATTTCAGAGTAATTAATAATAGAGGAAGGGTGGAGAGATATGAGGTGGGACAATTATTCTCCTTTTTAGAACCGATGAGGCCTCATTTGCAGCATTGTGTTCAGTTTTCCATCCCCTGTTAGAGAAAGGATGTGGAAAAATTGGAATGAGTCCAGCAGAGGGCAACAGAAATCATTAGTGAACTGGAGCACGTGACTTATGAGGATGGGGTGAAAGAACAAGGCTTGATTAGTCTGCAAAAAAGAAGACTGAGGGCAGATTTGATAACATCCTTTAATTATCTCAAGGGAGGTGTTTCAGGGAAATGGAGCTAGACTGCTCTCCTTAGTGACAGATGACAGAATTTAATGCAGTGGTCTCAAGATTCAGTGGGAGAGATCTAGGTTGGATATTAGGGAAATCTTCTGTAGGAGGATGGTGAAACACTGGAATGGGTTACCAAAGAGGTGGTGGAATCTTCATCCTTAAAGCTTTTTGAGCCATTTCTTGAGAAAGACCTGTTTGCAATGAATAGATGCAGTTAGTCCTACTTTGAGCAGGGAGATGGACTAGATGACCTCCACAGGTTCCTTACAACCCTAATCTTGAAGGATTCGATAATGTCCACATGGCTCTAAATTATTTAGACCTTAACACAGTCCACAGATGTCATCAGAGGAAAGTACCAAAGCCCGGTGAATGAACAATATGATGGGAGATGACATTGAATGTGAAAATTAATGAAAATTAAGTCGACTTTATAAAACCTCATTTTAGTTGGACTTTAGGCTTAGGTCGACTTTTTCAAGTTGACTTAAGCCAGTGTAGACCTGGAGAAGCCCTTAGTCGACTTAGGGCTACTCCAGGACTCCACCACTGTCCTCTCTGCCGGGGTCTGGCATGCCTCCCCCCCAAAGGGCAGGTCAGAGCCCTGCCCACCCTGCCCCTATTTCCTGCCAGGGTCCCTGTAGCCATGTACAATGGGGCAAAGGCTGAGACCCTTGGCACTGGGCAAGGGGTGCCCCCCCGACCCTGTGGACCTGCCCAAGGTCCCTCTAGCTCTTAGAAGTTGACCTAAGCGTCCAGTGTGGACTTTCTAGGTTGACTTGAAAGTTACCCCCAAAGTTGACTTTAAATATAGGTGTAGACACGCTATGTTGACTTAACTAAGTTGACTTAAAGTTGACTTAGTTAAGTCGACTTAGCTAAAGTCGACCTAAATTTACAAGTATAGACATAGCCAAGGAGAACGCACTGCCGCCCAGTGCACTGATGGAATGGGGGCAGCCTGGGATGGGGACAGCAATTGTAGAGGGGGTGTCAGATCTGATGGGAGTCTGAACCAGCTGAGTAGGAAAGATCAATGTTTTTTTTTTTTCCATTTGTGAAATAATTTAAGTTATGTAATTAACATTGAGCAAACATAGGAAAAAATCATGGAAAAAAATAATAAAGGTTGTGACACCCAGCTGCAATTCTTTGCCTTGCTAGGGGAAAGAGGCTCTGAGAAATGCCCAGACATGCTCAAGTCCAGGAAAGCAGCCTCCTTGACACAAAGAATCATTAAGAGAGTTTGGATTCCAGCAGGGCTACCCGCCTCTCCATGAACCCCCAGTCCTTGCCTCCACATCCCCCAGCCCTGCCATACAGGGATCCCACTCACCCAGGACCAACACCAGGTCCTGGACACTCCACATCATGACAGCTCCTAGAAATGTCTACACAGCCCAGGGTAAACTCTGGATCTGTCTGCACTGGAGAAAGGGGGAAATGGAGAAGAACCAGTCTGAACACCTTTCCAGAAGGTGAAGGGAACTGCAGCAGGAGCAGCTCACCATGTGCAGGGAAGGAAAGAGGGACAGACCTGAGGGGTGGGGGAGAAGACATGGAGACTAAAAGGAGGCAGCATGGGTAACTCTTCTTCAGACTGACACAACGCTTTAGCCTATTCCCACCAATCAGAAACCCAAACACATCTTCCTGATGTTGCTGGTCTATGTTGGCAATGGCTGAAGTTGCCATGAGGCTGTTGTGGGATTGGTCACAGGAGAGGGATGGGCTGGACGGGGAAAGTTTCAGAGATAATCTACTCCAGTGTGTCCACATTACATTACCGTCTGACACCCGCCTTTCCCAGTAAATTGCAGAAGGTCTAGTTACACGTCGTTGCAATGTGAATTAGACAGAGTATCCATTGATTATTTAAGGAGTCCATGCCACTGTGTCTGGAAACTGCATGTCCCCTGCCCCCCAATGCTTTACTGGATCTCCCAGAGTGCAACTTTCAACACTGCCTGGTTTAGTCTAAGCCAGAAACATGCTTTTATTTTTACTACATTTTTGGTTTTTGTCATTTTTACAAAACAAGAAGCACAGGAGAATAGAGAGATCATCCTGAAATCTTGAACTCACGATTTAGGGGTTTGAAATAATTAGGGCAGCCATTTTTGAGGGGGGAGGGCTGCAACACTACGAGCTATTGCGTTACGGTGCTGAAAAAGTCGAAAGAAGTCCGCTGTTTTATGTGGAATCCTGAGACCAGGCATGAAAGATGCGGTTTTCAAAACACAGAAGCTCTGATGTTACTCTCAGCTATGCCAATGTCAATCAGGAGTGATCCGCTGAAAGTAGAATAAACAAGGAGTCTTTTGGCATTTTTAAAGACCAAGGTGGAGAACTCATAGAATAAGAGGAAGAATAAATGAAGCGAAGTGTAAGTCATAGGATCAAATCAGAGTATTTTAGCAAAACAAAGAAGTCATTTAAATTGAAACAATGTGGAACAACACAGTAGAAGGAGAGGAGGCAGAGAGAGAGAGTAAAATCACCTTTTGTAATAAAAAAGCCAATCGGTATCTTTATTCGAGCCGAAGGTAAGGGTATAAAATTTGCACAGGAATTCTAACTCTGTAGTGTCTCTTTGAAGCTTTGATTTCTAATTTACTTATTTTTGTACAAGAATTAATTTATCTTTCATGGAGTGAGCAGGGAGATGGAAGTGTTCCCCTATTGTTTTTTTAATATTATTATTTCTGATGTCAGATTTGTGTCCATTTATTCTTCTGGACAGAGACTGTCCCATTTGTCCAGAGGGGCATTGTTGGCACATGATGGCATATATCACATTGGTGGATGAGCAGATGAATGAGCCCCCTATGGAGTAGGTCGTTTGATTAGGTCCTATGATGATCTCATTTGTGCTAATGTGTGGACAAAGATGACAACGGGGTTTGTTGCAGGGATATGTGCCTGCCTTAATGTTTCTGTTAATGTTCCTTTTTCATTAAAGTTCCCCTCACTCTCTCAAGCCTTGGGAGACAGACCTCTCCTTGCTTACAGACAGCCCCCTAACCTTAAACGTATCCCATTACACTGACTGATGCAGGGCTATTACCGCTTTGGCGTCTTAGTCTCGTCTGCTTCCCACCCCTTTCTTGCTCTTCCTCCTTTATATTCTTGCCTCCTTCACAAGGGTCATCTCCTGCATTTTAGGAACGTACGTACCCCTCCCTCTCCTGCCCATGCTCTGTATGGGGTTTATAGACCTCATTATATGGATCCTTTCTTCAAAAGTAGGATTTCCACATGGAGTAACAGTCCTGGGTATTTGGTAGCCTCTCTCTGACAGAGAGCAATATAGGTTGCCCCAGGTTAGTTATAATCCCTTCATGTTCAGTATCCTGTCACGGACCTGCACCTTCCTGAGCCTCTTTCAGTGTGCCCTGATAGCTTTTCTCTCTTAATCCCAGCTGGAGTAACTGCACAGGCCTTCACTGAGGTTGGGAGGGTGGAGGGTGATGTTCAGAGGAGAGCTAGGTGTCCATAGTCTATCCACATTCAACGGGACTCTGCTGCCCACAGCTCCTATGCCTTTGACAACCTTCCCTCTGCTTTCTACTGGATCATGCACTGGTCTGGAACTCAGGAGACCTCATCAATTCCTGGCTTGGCCACAGAAGTCCTGTGTGAACTTGGATGTGTCATCTCATTATTACAGGCCTCAGTTTCCCTCTCTAATATAGAGAGACATCTACCCTGCCTCAGGGGATTGTGAAAAGAAAAAGCTTTAATTGCGGGGTGCCCATAAGGACACCCATAGTGAAAAGGTCCATCTGAGAATGTAGAAGAAGCTGAGCTTCTTTATCTGAAGCAGCATTCCTACCTATTTCACTCCACTCTACTCCACTCTGATCGGTATTGCACACCCTGTCCTTTATACTGTGCATTCTTCCCATCATCAGTGCAGGAATCCTGAACTCTTAGGCTATGTCTACACTTGGCCAAATAAATCGACTTTGCTAAGTTGACTTAGCATGTCCACACTATAAATTTAGGACAACTTAAAGTAGACCTTACCAAATCAACTTAGACCATCGACACTAGATGCCGCTTGCGAACAGGGGCTGCTAACAGGGAGTTTTGCAAGGGAGTTCTCCAGGTGAAGGAGGAGCTACTGCAGAATCTGTGGGGTAAGTGACTGTCTGTAGTATTGGGGGGGGGTGTGTGTGTTTAAGGGTTACTGCTGTGAGCTGTGTGCTGAGCTTGAGTTGGTGTCTGTCTGTGTGTCTGTTTGAAGGACTGTGTGCTAGAGCTGGCAGTTGGAGGCTGTGAGCCTCAAAGGTAAGTTTGAGAGCTTGAAGCCTCTGGTGATTGGCTGAGCTTAATCAGCCTTAATCAGTGGGTGGGGCATTAACCCAGGCCAGGGCTTTATAAAGCCACACATAAGCGACCAGGGAGCTTGCGAACAGGGGCTGCTAACAGGGAGTTTTGCAAGGGAGTTTCAAGGGAGGGCGGGGCCCCATTGGTCCTCCTTGGTCCCCTGTCCCCATATAACCTATACTTCAAAACCATACTCTAAAACCCCTTTCTTTCTTTCAACCACCCTTTCATTAACTAGGAGACAATGCAGGCAGAAGCCCAGCAGCAGAGTGGGGGCTATCCAGTTTATTGCGCCGGGTGTGGAATGTATGAGTACCTGCCTTGTGGGCGGGTGTCGTCTGTCTGCATTCGGTGCAAGGAGCTCCTGGCCCTCAGAGACCGCGTGCGGGCCTTGGAGGCCAGGGTGGCGGAACTGGAGGAGCTGAGAGAGGCAGAGAGGTTTGTCGACGAGGCTTTCAGGGACACTGTAGAATTGTCCCACCTCCGCTCAGACAGCCTCTGTGCTGTTGAGGAGGAAGAATGCCCAAGGGAAGCAGAGCAGTCAGCGGGAACAGAGGGGAACCTTCCCATAGTTGGGACCCTCCTTCCAGATGATGCTGAGGCTGCCTCTCGCACGGAGGTTGCCTCTCCGGGGGAGGGAACTCCAGTTGCTAGGAAAAGGCAGGTGTTAGTAATGGGAGATTCGATCATTAGAAACATAGATAGCTGGGTTTGTGATGACCAGGAGAACCGTATGGTGACTTGCCTGCCTGGTGCGAAGGTTGCGGACCTCTCGAGGCATCTAGACAGACTTATGTGTAGTGCTGGGGAGGAGCCGGTGGTCGTGGTACATGTAGGTACCAATGACTTAGGGAAGGGTAGGAGAGATGTCCTGGAAGCAAAATTTAGGCTACTAGGAAAGAGATTGAGATCCAGGGCCTCTATGGTGGCATTCTCAGAAATGCTCCCAGTTCCACGCGCAGGGCCAGGTAGGCAGGCAGAGATTCAGAGTCTCAATGCGTGGATGAGACGATGGTGTAGAGAGGAGGGGTTTACGTTCATTAGGAACTGGGGAAACTTTTGGGATGGGGGGAGCCTATACAGGAGGGATGGGCTCCACCTAAACCAAAAAGGAACCAGACTGCTGGTGCTAAACATTAAAAAGGTTGTAGAGCAGTTTTTAAACTAGAGGATGGGGGAAAGCCGACTGCTGCAGAGGAGCAGCTGGATCGGACACAGACTTCTCTTAAGGGAGAGTCTGACGAGAGGGAATCTCCAGGTTATAGTTATAGTTATAGTCAGGAACAGAGGACAGAAAAGGATGGTGAGGGGGCCGGATCCGATGATAAACAGCCACATGACAAAGAATCTGGCACATTAAAAAAGGGCAGACAAATAAACAGGGACAAGTTTTTAAAGTGCTTATACACAAATGCTAGAAGTCTACATAATAAAATGGGTGAACTAGAGTGCCTAGTGGTAAAGGAGAATATTGATATAATAGGCATCACAGAAACCTGGTGGACAGAGAGCAATCAGTGGGACACAATCATTCCAGGGTACAAAATATATCGGAAGGACAGAACAGGTCGTACGGGAGGAGGAGTGGCACTATACGTGAAAGAAAATGTAGATTCAAATGAAGTAAAAATCATAAGCGAATCCACTTGTTCCATAGAATCGCTATGGATAGAAATCTCATGCTTCCATGACAATATAACATTAGGGATCTACTATCGGCCACCTGACCAGGATAGTAAGAGCGATGATGAAATGCTAAGGGAAATTAGGGAGGTTATCAAATTTAAAAACCCAATAATGGTGGGGGATTTCAACTATCCCCATATTGACTGGGAACATTTCACTTCAGGACATATTGCAGAGATAAAATTTCTCGATACTTTGAATGACTGCTTCATGGAGCAGCTGGTATGGGAACCCACAAGGGGAGAGGCAACTCTAGATTTAATCCTGAGTGGAGCGCAGGAACTGGTCCGAGAGGTAACTGTAGCAGGACCGCTTGGAACTAGTGACCATAATACAATAGCATTCACCATCCCTGTGGGGGGAAGAACACCTCAACAGCCCAACACTGTGGCATTTAATTTCAAAAGGGGGAACTATACAAAAATGAGGGGGATAGTTAAACAAAAGCTAAAAGGTAGAGTGACTAAAGTGAAATCTCTGAAAACTGCATGGGCGCTTTTTAAAGACACCATAATAGAGGCCCAACTTCACTGTATACCCCAAATTAAGAAACACTGTAAAAAAACCAAAAAAGAGCCACCATGGCTCACCAACCATGTAAAAGAAGCACTGAGAGGTAAAAAGACTTCCTTTAAAAAGTGGAAGTCAAATCCTAGTGAGGCAAACAGAAAGGTGCACAAACAGTGCCAGCTTAAGTGCAAGAGTGTAATAAGAAGAGCCAAAGAGGAGTTTGAAGAACGGCTAGCCAAAAACTCCAAAGGTAATAACAAATTGTTTTTTAAGTATATCAGAAGCAGGAAGCCTGCCAACCAACCAGTCGGGCCCCTTGATGATGATAATACAAAAGGAGCGCTTAAAGATGATAGAGTCATTGCAGAGAAACTAAATGGATTCTTTGCTTCGGTTTTTACGGCTGAAGATGTTAGTGAGATTCCCAAACCTGAGCCGGCTTTTGTAGGTGACAGATCTGAGGAACTGTCACAGATTGAAGTGTCACTAGAGGAAGTTTTGGAATTAATTGATAAACTCAACATTAACAAGTCACCGGGACCAGATGGCATTCACCCAAGAGTTCTGAAAGAACTCAAATGTGAAGTCGCGGAACTGTTAACTAAGATTTGTAACCTGTCCCTTAAAATGGCTTCGGTACCCAAAGACTGGAAGTCAGCTAATGTAACGCCAATATTTAAAAAGGGCCCTAGAGGGGATCCCAGCAATTACAGACCGGTAAGTCTAACGTCGGTACCGGGCAAATTAGTTGAAACAATAGTTAAGAATAAAATTGTCAGTCACATAGAAAAACATAAACTGTTGAGCAATAGCCAACATGGTTTCTGTAAGGGGAAATCGTGTCTTACTAATCTATTAGAGTTCTTTGAAGGGGTTAACAAACATGTGGACAGGGGGGATCCAGTGGACATAGTGTACTTAGATTTCCAGAAAGCATTTGACAAGGTCCCTCACCAAAGGCTGTTATGTAAGTTAAGTTGTCATGGGATAAAAGGGAAGGTCCTTTCATGGATTGAGAACTGGTTAAAAGACAGGGAACAAAGGGTAGGAGTAAATGGTAAATTCTCAGATTGGAAAAGGGTAGCTAGTGGTGTTCCCCAAGGGTCGGTCCTAGGACCAGTCCTATTCAATTTATTCATAAATGATCTGGAGAAAGGGGTAAATAGTGAGGTAGCTAAGTTTGCAGACGATACTAAACTACTCAAGATAGTCAAGACCAAAGCAGATTGTGAAGAACTTCAAAAAGATCTCACAAAACTAAGTGATTGGGCATCCAAATGGCAAATGAAATTTAATGTGGATAAGTGTAAAGTAATGCACATTGGAAAAAATAACCCCAACTATACCTATAATATGACGGGGGCTAATTTGGCTACAACGAGTCAAGAAAAAGATCTTGGAGTCATTGTGGATAGTTCTCTGAAGATGTCCGTACAGTGTGCGGAGGCGGTCAAAAAAGCAAACAGGATGTTAGGGATCATTAAAAAGGGGATAGAAAATAAGACTGCAAATGTATTATTGCCCTTATATAAATCCATGGTACGCCCACATCTCGAATACTGTGTACAGATGTGGTCTCCTCATCTCAGAAAAGATATTCTAGCACTAGAAAAGGTTCAGAAAAGGGCAACTAAAATGATTAGGGGTTTGGAGAGTGCCTCGTATGAGGAACGATTGAAAAGGCTGGGCCTCTTCAGCTTGGAAAAGAGGAGACTGAGGGGGGACATGATAGAAGTATATAAAATTATGACGGATGTGGAAAAAGTGGACAAGGAAAAATTGTTTAAATACTCCCATAATACAAGAACCAGGGGTCACCAAATGAAACTGATAGGTAGCAGGTTCAAAACAAATAAAAGGAAGTTCTTCTTCACACAACGCACAGTCAACTTGTGGAACTCCTTACCTGAGGAGGTTGTGAAGGCTGGGACTATAACAATATTTAAAAGGGAACTGGATAAGTTCATGGTGGCTAAGTCCATAAATGGCTATTAGCCAGAAAGGGGTTAAGAATGGTGTCCCTAGCCTCTGTTTATCAGAGGATGGAGACGGATGGCAGGAGAGTGATCACTTGATCATTGCCTGTTAGGTTCACTCCCTCTGGGGCACCTGGGCACTGGCCACTGTCGGTAGACAGATACTGGGCTAGATGGACCTCTGGTCTGACCCAGTACGGCCTTTCTTATGTTCTTATGTTCTTATGTTCTAAGTCAACTTCTAGGGGCTAGCTGGACTTGGGAGTGGTCCATGGTGGGAGGGGGTGCACCCCTTTCAAAGTACCAGAGTGCTCAGCATTTGCCCCATTGTACTAGGGTACAATGGTGGCTGAGCAGGACAGCGGCAGAGGCAGGGTATAGGAGTGGGGTGGGCAGGGCTGTGTCCTGCCCTGTGGGTGGGCACGCCAGGCTCTGGCTGTGCCAGGCACCCTGACAGGGAGGTGAGTGGGGGAGCCCTGGGAGCCCTTTAAGTCACTTCTACTTCTTACTGGTTTTCACTTTGATCTTCCTGAGCATGATCTACCACATACCATTTTTTTTTTTTTTTTTGGTCTACAAAGAAGCAGGTTTGTTTTTCTCCTTGCAGGTTCTGTTTGATCTACTTTCTTATGTTTGCAGGAACATGCAATGTGCCCCTTGTTTGCCACGTTGTTGATATACTAGAGTGTTTTCCCCAGCATTTTGTTGCCTGGTAACCAGGTTTTCTACCATGGTAACAATTCCAGTTTCCCACTGTCTTATTGGCATGTTCTTGTGACATCTTAGGCACTCATCTTGTGCACTTAACTGTTGTGTTTCCTTTGCTGCTAGTTCCATAGTAAGTGCAATTTCAATGGTCTTCTGTGAGGTGAGCTGGCCC
Source organism: Pelusios castaneus (assembly GCA_007922175.1). Taxonomy (NCBI): domain Eukaryota; kingdom Metazoa; phylum Chordata; order Testudines; family Pelomedusidae; genus Pelusios; species Pelusios castaneus. The sequence goes on from ML686101.1 coordinate 88,895, forward strand.
TCTGTTGATAGTTGCTTCTGAGTAGCTTCTCTGCGCAGACCGCAGACTAGCCTATCACAGAGTGTCATTTAACGCACCATTTAATTCACAGTGATCAGCATGCTTCTTAAGAACAACTACAAATTGGGCAATGGTTACCCTTTGTTCTTGACTCCTTTTGTGGAAACTAAATCTCTGTGCCTTTGCCAATGGTTTTGGGGGGAAATGGCCCTCCAGAATTTTGACAATGTAGGTGCAAAATTTTGTACTGTGTTTATCATGTTCCATTAAGCTATGCAGCTTACTAAATGTTTTAACTCCCACAGCAATTATAAAAGTTGCCACCTCCTTATAATATTCATATTTTGGCAAGAAAAATACAGACTGATTCATGCAGTTCTTATAGTCTTTGTCACTCAGGCTTAAACTCAGTGGCCCTAGGCAATCACATTCTGCAAATGTATTTCCCCACCTTGTCACGAAGCTCTTTGGTTTTGACCCCATAAATGATAGGGTTGAGCATGGAAGGCACTAGGATATAGAGGTTGGCCAAGAGGATGTGAGAGTGGACAGCAATTCCCTGACCAAACCTGTGTGTCAGGGCGGAGAAGAGGGAGGAAGTATAAGACAGCAGTATCACACAGCTGTGGGCTGTGCAGGTGTTGAGAGCTTTTTGGTGAGCTTTCTTGGAGGAAATCCTGAAGACAGCCCTGATGATCAGCCCATAGGACAGGCCAATGAGTGTCAGGTCTAGTCCGATGGTCACAAATGATACTGCAAGGCTGTACATCCTGTTGAGTGTGGTGTCTCCACACGATATCTTCACCACAGCAATATGCTCACAGTACGTGTGGGGGATAACACGGTTGGTACAGAACGGCGTCCTCCGCAGGAGCAGCGGGAAGGGCAGATGGAGAAGAACTGATCGTATCAAACCCACTAATCCTAGCTTAGCAGTTTGTGTGTTGGTGAGGATGGTGGTATATCTCAAAGGGTGACATATGGCAACATAACGATCAAAAGCCATTGTCACGAGGATGCAGGAGTGCATGCCAGCAACCATGTGAAAGAAGAACATCTGGGTGAGGCAGCCATCCAGAGTGATGTCTTTGAAACTGAACCAAAATATGAACAGTGTCTTTGGCATGATGGCAGTAGATATACCAATGTCTGTGAGCATCAGCATGCAGAGCAGTAAGTACATGGGCTTCTGCAGGGTCTGCTCCTTGGCTACAAGAAAGAGAATTGTGGAATTTACAAGCAAGACTATGATATAGAACATAGAGAAAGGAATGGAAATCCAGATGTGGGCAGTTTCCAGTCCAGGGATGCCTTTAAGGATGAATGTTGGCAGGATGGAGGAGGTCAGGTTTTGAGCTGCCATGAGATGGCCGAGGCACCGTTTAGGTTCAGAAATGCTCAGTGTGCCTGTGAAAGGAAAGAGGCACGGTGAGGGAGGTTATACAACTGATAATAATAGCACAAAACATATTTGAGATTTACTAACAATCGAGAAAGGAGGTGAACTATGAGTTGGCAATGTTTGCTTAAGGGCATCAAATTATTTAGGTTGTGCTCTGGTCCAGAGATGTCCTCTGTGGTGTATTTTGTTTCTTGCCTAATTGCCCAGATGGCGGTAGCAAGGCAGCTAAGTTTGTTACCATATTAGAGGAAAGCCCAGCCAGTCCTGGCTGGTTTAAGTGTTAGTTCAATTAAGACACTCCCTCTGTTTCATCTCTCTGCTGGTTTCTCCATCTGAATACACATAAATTCCAGGGATTCAACATAAGAAAGTGGTGAGGAGGACAGGGTGGACCTGTGCTGATCTGGCAAAAAGCAAAAGTAAATGTTAGGAAAATCCATTGCTGTTTGGGTGCTGGACAGTTTACACTGATGGGTCAAACTGGAAGTAAAATGGGTTCTCTTTGTTATGACAGAGTGAAACAGAGTGACTGGGAATGGGGATGGAAGGGAAACAGTCCTAGTGAATGGAAATCAACAGGAGTTGTGTGTGAATGACCCCAACACACAAGAAAGAAAGAAAGAAAGAAAGAAAGAAAGAAAGAAAGAAAGAAAGGGCCCCTGGGACCTTTTGATGAGAATCTGGAGAAATGACATTTAATATTGAGTTTTTTCAGCTTTTTTAGTTTTTCAAATACAATTAAAGACCAGCTCCCCTCTCCAACCTAAACAAATAGCTACCCTGGTTGCTTTGAACCGCTAACCTGTGAGTGTATGATTTCAGCTACTTTTCTGTTAATTCTTTTCTGGTCCAGGTGACCTCATCCGTCCTGTGGGGCCTAAAGACAGCTAAACAAACTCCATTTTGTCATGTAACCTTTGCAGCAAACCTCACCCTTAACAACCAGGGTAGCAACAAGATGCCCTTTATGATCTATATACCTAAATGAGAGTTGTATATATGCACGGCGGGGACGTGGACGCAGCTCCTGTGTGAGCTGAATCCACGTCCTGCTGAGGCCGGGCTGGGGAAATTCAAATCTCCCGCTCTGAGCATGCTCAGAGAGATCATGCTCAGGGCGGAAGCGGCCTGGCCCAGAAGCAGATCCGCCGGCTCTTGCTGCAACTCCGAGCCTCTGGCCAGGTAAGGGGGCTGGGAGGAGGAGGAGGCGGGCAGTGGGGCCGGGAAAGGGAGAGAGGAGCCCAGATCAAAAATTAAGCTGAGACGGTCCCCCGGAACTGAGCTGGGCAGCTGGCTCGAAGCGGAGCCGGCCCCCCAGCTCAGTCCAGGGGTTCGGGGGGGTGGGCAAGATCCACTGGAGCATCTGCCACCCCCGATCCCCCAGCGGCTCCTGCCGTCGGCAGGAGCCCGGGAACTGAGGTGGGTGATTCTTTAGAGAATCGGGGGTTTACTGGTAAGAATAGAAGCGACATTTAGAAGTTACGCTTGCTTGGCAGGAAACCACATATAACAGAAAGTATCTGCGGTTGGAATGACACCTGTACCTGTCTAAGATGAGTTATGACCGTGACGTCAAATACGCTGTAACCAAAGAGTATAACTACACTGTTTTTCCTGCTTGTCGTGGTGGCCCTTGTCCCCTTGGGGGGGGGGGGGTAGGAGCAGCCCCACGGCCCTGGTCAATAAAGAGCTCTTTTCTCTCCTTCAGTCTCGTTGGTCAGTTTGTAGGGAACGACAGTCCTAACAGGCTGCAGGACAGCCCCAGTTCAAATCACTGTAGACACATGAGCAGTACAAATCAGGCCATTTATTTAAATCCCTTGATGTGGATTTGGGGTGACATACTGGCCTGGCTGCCATTGATCTCAATGGGACCAAGATTTCACCCTTAGTTTGGATATTTTGTCTTCCTGCTGTGAAAACCATGGCTTCACGCTGTAACAGTTTTGAGACACAATATCATCCCATGCTGTGCAGTGTGTCTAAAATCACAACTTCCTATTAGCATATCTCTAAACAAGCCCTACAGAAGCCAGAACCATTCTGTTAGGGTGCTGAAAGAGTCTGAGGAAGACCCCCAGTCTATGTTGCTGTGACGTTTTCCATCACACACACACTTTACCAGCGTGTAGCTGTATCATCCCAGTTCCTGATCTCTGGGCCCCAACTTATTCAAGACGAGAGCCCAGAGACAAAGATCCTGCAACTTTTAACATGTTTCCTCAACACCCCCTGGAGTCAGGTCATCAGCCGTGTCTGGCAATGCGTAAGAGCTCTTCCACTGGAGTCAAAGTGCTCCCAGATGCCGAGGCCAGGACATTGTTCCTGTATGTATGCCACTATGGAGCAAGTGCCTTCAGCTCTGTGTTTGTCTGGACCTATTCAAGCCACGAGAGAGACACATTTGGGGACATGACATGACAGTTTCAAGTCTGTCCATATGTGACATTGCAGGGAGGACGCCACCATCCCATTAATGTTCAGTGTGTCATTAGGAGTCTGGCAACACCCTTACACAAAATGTTTTGCATTAGACCACATGCCGTAAGGGTGACTCTGAATGATACACAAATCACACCATAAGTGTGTACATGGAATACAGCATGTCACAGTGGAGTTCCGAGACTGGGCATGAAAATGGGGGTTTCAAAAGAGAGGGACCCTCATTTTGCTCTCGGTGATTCCAGGGTCAATCTCGAATGACCCATTGAAGGCAGAATGTGAGAGCAGAGTCTGGCCAGGGTGTAAAACACTGTCTGACCCATTCTTGGTGTGAAATCTTTGGTATCCCACATACCTGCTGCAGAGGCTCTGGCTACTCTTATTAACATGGTGAAGAAACCCCACACAGACCAAAAAAGGGAGATAGTGAGATACAGGAAGAGACAAGGAAATGATTATAAAAACCCATAATTTGTCTAAACTTTTTACAGTAAATCTTTAGTTCCAGGTTTACCAGGAAAATCCTCTAGTGTTTCTGACAATACTAAATTGTTCAGGTCTCTGTGCTGGACAATTCCTGGCCCAATTGATCTTTGTTTGAACACTTCCTGAACTTTTCAAAATAACTTTATTTCAGAAAGAGGTCACTCACCAAAATCGCACACAGCAGAGAGAGTGGAATTCTCCTTAGCAGAACTGAAGAATGAGTCTTCTAATCTCATATCTGACACTCACAATGCTGGGCAGGGGCCTTTATTATTTCTCCTAGAGTCACTGTGGACTGTCAGATGGACCAGTACTCCAGGACAATTCCCTGAGCTCCCTGAGCAACAGGAAGAGCTGAAAATAGACCTTGGAGAATTTCAGTCTAACAGCCTCTCCTGGGAGTGAAGAAATTATTCAGCAATAACAGAGGCTCAGATGGTCAGGACAAAGTGAAAGGCAGGAGTTCCACACTCAGTAACAGGGGAAGGTCACCCTGAACCCCAGGAGGAATCACATGGAGGCCATGAGCTATAGTACAAAGCAGCAAGCTGTTAAACATAGAAGAGAAAAGCCAAGAAAGATAATTTTTAGGACAATGATACCCAAAGAGAGTCAAAAGAAGTGGATGGTTAATAAGTTTTTAGCTACTGCCAGTATGGAGAAAAATGTTAAGGGGTGTGTCCTTCCTAGTGCACTCCTCATTTGCTATCTGAGGATTGCAGAGAAAGTGTAAATGATCAAATCACAGCATGGGTTCATATTTCATTCATATTTTAGAGAGCTCAGTACCACTATCTTTGCTTTAAAAGGCTCTTGATGTCCACAGAATGATCATTCCAGACTGGTATTAAAGAGTAAGTTGGACAAGAAAGAAACGATATGCCCGTGTTAATAACTAAATGATGGAGAACTGTAGATGGGCCATAATTGTGACTTAACCAAGGACGTGAAGAAACATCGGTCCGCTCTTCTTGGGTTTTTATCACAGGTAAATTGCAGCATCTATGCAAAAGCCATTCTACATTTCCAAACCAGAGGTGCTAGAACAATAGCCCGGCTTAGACCCCATGACCCCCTTGTCAGTCTATGCCAGAAATCTTCCTGATGAACGGTTACATCAGCCAGGGCAAGGCAAACCCTGACTGCCTCAAAGGGAGAGAAATCGCTGGACTCTGCCCCATGTGTGGTCCCTGATGGCCATTAAAAGTGTGAACTTCAACTGCACCGCTGCTGTTACTCTGTTGTGTTTGCAAATTAATGCACATCCAACATTAGTCTCGGGACTCATAGTTCAAGCAGGCGAGGGTGCTGAATCTGTTGCAGAGGTGGATGAAGGAACAGAATCAGGAACAGGTGACTTTTGGCTCAAGGATATCACACCTGTGTGGGGGAAAAGAACAAGATGCTAAAGCTAGCCTAGTTCTCAGGACAGCTGGACCCAGGCCTTCTCAGATCTGACTCCATGTTCTTTGGGCCAGACTCCATGATGCTTGCCATCTTGAACAATGCCTCAGTGACTAACCCTGGCCCCTCACCTCACCTCCGCATTCTTTCATTATCAAAGTCACCCACACCCCCCTGAGCTCCAGGTCTTGATTAGTTCAAGACACCACCTGAGCCTCCCTTGGTTTGTCGCCCTCCACCCTCGTTCCCACATTCCAGCCCCCACCCACTGACCAGACACCCCAGAATCAAATTTAAACAAGGTGATTGCAATACTGTGAAAACTCATGTAGTGTTTGCCCAGCTGCTAACTATTTCACACTTTCTGGTTGCTCAAGGAATTATCCTTCAGTGCTTTAACATGATTAACTGCCTAATGGGTTTTCTCTTGCGAACACATTGTAACGGTCCTTGGCACTGATTGTAACTAAGTTTCTTGCCCTTAACCATGTTAAATGTTTTTATGTTCTTTGTATCTATTATCATCTCTGTAGAAAAAGTCTCTATAAAAGAAGAGAAACTCTGTATTGTCCTTTGGAAACGCTCCCCACCAGCCAGAGCCTCTGTTGCTGGATGCGGTGACCCTTTCCCCATAGCTATGCAATTTTTTTCTTTTTTAAATAAAGATTTCTGTTAACCCAGAAAAATTCTTAGTCCTTTGTTTATTTGGAACAAGGCTATTTTTACTAACTAAAGTTTTTTCCCTGACACCTGCAATGGTGAGATCAGGCAGTTCAAATGGAGATGTGTCCTTGGGACTTGTATGAGCTGGTAACAATGAGTCTACATGTCACCCCCGGTGAGATGATGTGCCGTCTAATCAGTGTAGGAATCAAGCCGATGTGAGCAATGAGAGTTCCAGGACTCCATTTAGATACAGAAGCATAATTGTGAGTTTGAACGGGCTGCCCAGGACAAAAGGATCTGTCGTTTGCTCTGTGTGATCATCGGATGACATGGCTGTGCTGTTGACATTGCACAAATGTCATATTTTTGAGGGCTTAAGTAGATCAAAGTAAGCGTACAGCTGTCATTCCCTCATTAGAAAGTGGGGGACACTTGGTTGTAGCATGAGATGTGTTACTGTAAGAGCGTAAAAAAATTATCCAGGTGCTGTTGAATGGACAAATGTTACTGTGCAGATTTTTAAGCTTGTTTCATTGTCTGCCCAACTCTTTCCTGTAATCCGTTAGTGGAAGGGTGGTACATGGCTGAGGTGATGTCATGTATTCTATTTGTTTTAATAAAGTTTTAAAACTCCTAAGGGTGAACTGCAACACACAAGTTGCTCCAGAAGGCTGAAAACACTAACGATTTCATGCAGGCCAGTTTAGACCTGATGGCATGTTGTACAGATCTGGCTTTCAGACATTCTGGTTGCCCAGGACCCTGCTTCATACAACATGTGGTCCCGGGGATGACGTTAGCAGTGTTGATATCTGCCCATCACAGGTGTCTATTTGGCTGAGTGTGTGTGTCCCGGTGTATTTAGCATGGATCTCTCCTCCTTGGCCAATTCTCTGACCAGCTGATCACCACACTTAACAACAGTGCTAAGAAAAATAAGGAAACAAAGGAGAAGGTAAAAGAAAACTAGGAACCCCCTAAATGGCACTCTGTGGGACTTAAGGAAAGTTCATAAACTGTCCTTCACTCATCACAGGCCTTCCTCCCGGGCCTTGTCTGTGCTTCACTTATGCCACATATAAGATGCTGGCTCTGGCAGTGGCCGTATTTCATCAGGCTGTATCTGTCATTGTAGCTGTGATAAAGAAGTTCTGCCTTGGAGGTTCTTTCTTTCTTTCTTTCTTTCTTTCTTTCTTTCTTTCTTTCTTTCTTTTTGGCTATGTAGACACGAGAACAAATGGATACAAACTGTCCATTAGGAAATTTAGGCTTGAAATTAGACGCAGATTTCTCACCATCCGAGGAGTAAGGTTCTGGAGTAGCCTTCCAAGGGGAGCTGGGGGGGTAGGGTAGGAGGGAGGTGCAAAAACCATAACTGCCTTCAAAACTGAGCTTGATAAATTTATGGAGGAGATGGTACGATGGGACGGACTAGCTTCTAAATTGACTGATCTTTGACTACTGGTGGTGGATATACCAGTGGCCTAAGAAGGGACGGTAGATGGGGGCTTCTGAGTTATTACAGAGAATTCTTTCTTGGATGACTGGCTGGTGAGACTTGCCCACATGCTCAGGGTTTAACTGATTGTCCTATTTGGGGTTAGGAAGGAATTTTACCATGGAGTAGACTGGCTACTGGTCTGTGAGGTTTTCACTTTCCTCTGGGTAGCTTGGGGAATGGCTCACTTGCTGGTAGATTCTCTGTAATTTAATGACCTTAATTCTTGATTTGAGGACTTTAATAACTCAGTCATAGGTGAGAGGTTTATTGCAGGGGTGGGTGGGTGAGGTTTTGTGGCCTGAATTTTGCAGGAGGTCAGACTAGATGATCATACCGGTCTCTTCTGACCTTACAGTCTGTAAGTCTATCTGAAAATATCAGGTAAGTTCATCAAACTGAGTCCGAACCCTGTTCACACATGGACCAATGGAAAGCCTCCTATGTCAGAAAGCTACAAAATTATCAGAAGTTTCTTCTACCTAGCATCAGCCCTCCCATGAGGTCACATATTCCCCCGCCTCCAATGCCAGTGTACATTAGTAACAGAGCTATGAATGGACAGTCACATTCACAATCGAACCCCAGTCCAGGTAATTGTGTCCCACTGGAGGGCTGGCCGATGGTTCAAACCAAAAATGGTGAATGACAATAACCTGGTCATGCTACTGTCCCTGGCAGATTGCTCTCCCTCTCCTGAATTCAGGACATGCCAACCAGCCAGAATTTTTAAAGTCCCACTCATTCACATGCAATAATGCCCTGCAAATAATGTCCTCCACCAGCGTGGGAGCAAATGAAGGAAATCCCAGAAGACTTTCCAACCCTTCTGGAACCCCCCTTTGATGAGAACTAGGGAACACACATTTCCAGAGGCTTGTGGCCTCACCATGTAAGGAGTAAGGGAGCCAGGTTGGGACCATTATGCTTGTGGGCTGGTTACTAGTGTCAGTGCCATGAGCCATAACAGCATAGCCTTCATGTGCCCAAGGTTACAAGGCAAGTGGTAACAGACCTCTTTATTGGTCTAAGTCAGGGGTGTCAAAGTTATGGCCCGGGGCACGGATCTGGTCTGCGGGCATGTCTATTCTGGCCCACCGCCCCAGAGAGGAAGGGAGGGGCAAACAAGGTGACAGCCAGCTGAAGGCAAGAGACATGGTGGGAGCCCTTAGTTCAGTCTCTGGGCCAGCCTGCCCCTCCCCTGGGGGGTGAAGCAGCCAGCCCAAGGGCAGGACAGGAGAAAAGAGCTCCCCCCACCCCTAGCGCATGGGCCAGATTGCAGGTGGCACTGTGCTGGGGGGGGACAATGCTGGGAGATGGGGTCAGAGACAGAGGACATCTTCCCTCTGCAGCAGAGCAGGTAGCATTTCTTCCTGTCCTGCCCCCAGCCAGATGCCCTGCCCCAGGGGGCGGAGAACAGACCCCCCAACTGCTGTTTTGTGGGTGTGTGGCCCTGGAGAGGGCCCGTTCATTGGAGTTTGGGATGCTCCATCCTTGGTCTCCTCTCAGTTCTGAACAGGGCTACCTTGCCCCCAGGCCATGGAGAGGCACTGTTCCCCACCCCCAGCACAGGGCCAGTTCAAGGCCCAGAGGGTCAGGGCTTCCTACCGTTGTGGAGCCCCCATTTTCCCCTTCATTGGGTGTTGAGTCAGGGGCTCCGGGCCTACAGCCAGCCCAGCAGTGCAGAGGGATGGCTGCAGGCTGGCGCTGAGGAGAGAGGGACACAGGGGGGCCACAGACCAGCGATATTTGGGGCAATGCAAGGGGACTGTGGGCCAGGAGGGACAGAGGCCCCAGTCCCTGGCACTCCTGACCCACCATTGGCCCACTCAGCGAGCCGGACCAGATTTCGTGGGGGCTGCAGCCACTCCAACAGTCTGTGGGGGAGGGGCTGCATGGGGCAAGGGGGCAGGGCAGAGGAGGAGGGGGGAGAGGCAAGGGGCAGGAGCATGGCGCCCAGCTATTGGGTCAATCCTCACCTGGGGAGGGGGCGGGCACAGGCCAACTGGCCTGCATCAAGTGTCTTGCCCTCCAATGTGGCCCCTCACACCAAATAAGTTTGATACCTCTGCTCTAAGCGATGCCCAAAATGCCTCTTTGGAGCTGTCTAGGAAACAACAAATCTTCTTCTTCACGGGGGATGACCAGAGGGGAAACCTCAAAGTGTCTTCTTGTTAAGAATTCAGAGAGATTGATTTGGAGAGACTCAGAAGTGGAAAGGATTGTTGTGGCCTGGTTAATAGCAGAGTTGGGGACCTTGTGATGGCAGAGAGAGGAAAAAGAGTCAAAGGTGGAGAAGAATGAGGAATAGTGAGAGTCAGTAACCATATTGGTGGAAAATAAGGCTGAGAGATTCTGAGACGCCATTAGTACTAATTTTCAAGAGGTCATGGAAATGCCAAATGACACAGTATGCTGGGAGTGGGGTAGGATATATGACCTTGAAAAAAAATCAGGTGATGGTCACAGAGACAGACCTCCACAATGGAGACAGTAATGTTTGGTGATGGTATTATAAGAAATTAGGTATGAGGAAGATCTCAGATTGTGAACTTCCACCAGACTGAACTTAGCTATAATGGCACAAAGAGGTCTTGATTAAAAGGGAGATATCTTTGCCCCCTCTTGTCATGAATTATTAAGACAGTTGCCCCACAGGATCACCTTCTGCAGGTATACTTTCTCAGTTTGTAACGTAGCTCCTTCATTTTCACCCCATAAATGATAGGGTTGAGCATGGGGGGGACTAGGACATGGAAGTTGGCCAAGAGAATGTGAATGTGGGCAGCGATGCCCTGACCAAACCTGTGTGTCAGAGAGGAGAAGAGAGAGATCAAAGGCCATTGCCACGAGGACTGCTGTGTGCATACCAACAATAACGTTAAAAAAGAACATCTGAGTGAGGCAGCCATCCACAGTGATGTCCTTGAAACCAAACCAAAATATGCCCAGAGCCCTTGGGACGACACAAGTTGACATGCCGATGTCTGTGAGAGCCAACATACAAAGCAATAAGTACATGGGCTTCTGTAGTGTCTGCTCTTTGGCAACAACAAAGAGAACAGTGAAATTACCCAGCAGGCTGAGGAGGTAGAACATAGAAAAAGGGATGGAAATCCAGATGTGGGCAGCTTCCAGCCCAGGGATGCCATTTAGAATGAATGTTGATGGAACGGAGGTGGTGAGATTCAAAGCTGCCATGAAATGGTTGAAGCACCAACCACTCTCAGAAATCCTCAGGGTGCCTGTGAAGCGAGAGAAACACAGTGAGTTAGGATAGTAACTTGATAAGAAATGGCACAGTAAAAAATATAGAATGTGGGGTGACCAGTGAGGTGGCAACGTTTACAGGTGGCACCAGATTATTTAGTCCACGGTCCAGTCCAGACGTGCACTCAGAAGGAGCTAACCAAGACCAGTGAATGAGCAGCAAGATGGGAGATAACGTGTGATGTCAATAAGTGCAACGAATATTTCTATTGGAGGGGCGAAAGTGAACTCAAGTTTCTTTACATGATTCCAACATACGTGTATGAACTCAGGAGAGGGACCTGCTGTCTCGGTACACAGTTCTGGGAAAACTTGCTCAGAGTGCCAGCACAGCTGGAGACTAAACAAAACTTTGTATGATAGGCTGCTGGGGGAGCCGAGACTGATTCAGGTCCCTGCACTTTTTTCTTAATTCAAGGGAACTGGCAAAGCCTGAGTAAAACCTACAGAGAGTTGGGTGATGAGGAGCAGCTGTTGGGTTGTTAGTCAGGCACTATTCAGTGTCTCAGAAAGGCTCTGTAGGGGAGCGGGACAAACACCTAGCAAAGGAAGAAGCCACATGAAAACGGAGAGCGCCCTTGATTAGTAACTGGAGCCAGGAGGCCCTTGGGATTAGGAGACTGGAGTCTGTATCGGTAGATGGTGTTGGGTAATAAGCTGGAAATAAAGAGCACTAGTGGGACCAGCCTCCCGCCTCCCGGGCTCTCCAGCCAGGGTTCCAGTGGGGGATCTTCTCCCGCTGGAGCCCTGGCTGGGGAGCCCTTCTCCCCGGGACCACGGCTCCCCTGGCAGGGAAGCCGCAAGACTGGGGAGAAGGGAGCAGGGGCTCCACAAGGGAAAAGGAAGCCACAGTGGCTCCCCTCTGCCAGGGAACCATGGGGGGCTCCCTTGTTCCCCCTGCCCTAAGTTGACCTAGTCAACTTAGGGCATCTACACTGGCTAAGTTGACTTATTAAAGTCGACTTAGACACTAGTTTGAATTATAATGAGGTGTTATTAATTCAAACTAGTTTTTCCTTAATTCGATTTAAGGAGCAGCTTCAGTCAAATTAAGGAAAACCCAGAGTAGACGTGGATTAAATTAAGTCGATTTAAGCCTGCTTACGTCAACTTAATTTATAAGTGTAGACACACCCTGAGAGTGGTTTCTGGATGCAGAGGAGCTGATCAACTCAGGGTCCTCTATCAAAGTTCTATATTTGGAACACAGTTAAACAGCTAAACTGAAACATGGCACATTTCAAACAGATTAAAAAGAAATCATTCCTACACTCAGTGCAAAATGTGAAAAAGGAACCCATTGCCACAAGATGAAGTTGAGAACAGTGATTAAGCAAAAATCATAAATGTTTTGAACTTTCAAATAATAGTAAGAATCTTCCATTGCAATTATTAGAGTGAAATAAACATCTCCAAATGCCCATAAGCCCTTGTATTTCATGACAGAAGCCAATCTTTGTAGGTTAGGTATTAAGGTGTCTGACAAAGTTTCTCCTCTACCTTGGTGGGTCCCACACATCCTTCTAGCAGTGGGTCATAAAACTGCTTCACTCCTGAGTTTTCTTGGGGGCCCTTGCCTCTTTACTGGGGCTCTTGTCCCTTCAGTGGAAGGCCAATAGGGGTGGAGGCCCAGTCCCACTCTCAACTCTGGGCCCCAGCGCGGGGATCCTACAACTTGTAGCCTCACTCTGCTGCTACAGGCAACTGGCAAGATTCCCTGGGTTACTTCCCATGACCCCTGGATGTACTGTCCCAACTCTGCTCAGCCAGAGCTCTTCCTCATCTCCTTGTCAGGGGAAGCCTTTGGTCTCTAACAGCACCATGGGTGTGCTAGTGCCCAGCTAGATCTTCCTCTTCTAGCAGGGTCTATTGCCCTCAGGCCCTCAGGGCTGGGAAAGGTCCTTCGCCTCCCTTTGGGCAGGGTTTTTTCCTTCCCTCAGTCTTTGTACCAGCAAGGCTCTTCCTGACCAGTGTTCTGCTCCTTATGCAACATCTGTCTGCCTGCCTTCCGATGTCCAAAACCTTGCCTCCTCTCACATACTCTAGTAGCTCTCCTCACTCTCACACTCCAGCTACACCCTTTCTCTGGAGGGGAGGCTTTTTAACGATTCCTGGGCAGGGCCTTGAGTAGCATGTTCAAGAGGCCAAATAAACAATGTCAGTCTGGTTTACTGCTCTGACCAGTGGTTCCCAAACTCTCTGAGTGAAACAATAAGTTAAACAGCAGAATAGTTCTGCTACTGTGGTAAACTCTCCTGGCTCACGCACTGACCCAGGGGACATGGCTATCAAAAGGACGGAGTCCTTGTTTCCACTCCCTTTCCCCAGAATCCAGTCTAACTGTAATGGTTATCCTCCTGCTCTTCTGTGTGGTGGGGTCCCTGGAAATCTCTCAAGACTGGGCCCAGAATCCCTGGAGGTCATGCATGACATGGGGCTGACCTGCTGAGCACAGGGCCTTTTTGTCCAGCAACGTCTCCCTGAACTGGGCCTCTGACCAGGGTCCCTCTTTGCCCACTGCAGCCTCATGCCATGCTCTGCTTTCATGTTAGTTATGACCTGGCCAGCGCCTGCTATCCCAGCTTTGGCCCAGTAGTCCTTGCTGTAGATCACCCTTGGCTCTCTATTGTCACAGCTGGTTTACACTGCTCCAGCTCCAAGGCTCTGGATTGGTCCAGCTCTTGCTCTCTGGCTCCTAGGCCTCTATCCCAGCCCTGACTTCAAGGCTGCTTCTTTGGCCCTTCCAGTTCTGGCTCCTTTAATGATTCCATTACAGTCCCACTCCTATATGACCAATACTTTTGTTCAGATAATGTCCTCCAGTGTCATTGGAGCAAAAGCAGGAGACCCCAAAATGTCTCCTGATCCTTCTGAGATTTCCCTTTGATGAGAACTTTGGAAGGATGGATTTGAACAGGCTGTTGGCATCAGATGGATGGAGAAAATAGGTTTTGGGAAGTGTTAGACCATTATACTTGGGGAGTGGTTACTGCTGTTAGGGTTGTGAGCTTGTCATGGGAAGCACATCTCTGCACCCCTGGGCTATGATCTGTATGATTTTTCTGTTCACTTTTGTATTCTGATTGTATGCTTTGATGCCAATCATGCCATACAAGGTTCCTTTATGAATGCCCATGGCATGTTCTTCATAATTACAATGATTCCATGCTTCCTGCAGAATCATGTATGTGTGCCCATGTAAAGCAAGTCACATGGCTCAGGGAGGAGGGGGTCATACAGAACTGTCTGGTAACAGCACATAAACAGTGCAGACACTGGAGAGTTACATGACAAAGGTGATGTAAATTGCCCTCCCTGGCTCAAGTAAAAGCAAAGAAATCACCACAGCGCAGGGGGGTAAGGGAGTTTGAAAACAAAGGGAGACACTTTGAGCTGCTCCAGGCTTTTTCCCAGAGACATTCCATCTTGAAACATCTACAAGAAGAATTGGGCCCTGTCTAGAAATAGGCAGCGAACAGCTGCAAACCATCACAGCCAGATCTGAGTGGTGAGATGAGCATAATTATGGTAGTGTGGCTAAATTAGTATGTGGTTCATATCCTTTATTTTTTTATTGTAGCAACTCCTGACTGCTTTATTAAGTGATTATGCACTGATTGCTATATACTCACTAAAATCATATCCTAATCAATGAAGTAGTGTTTTGTTTTGCCTAAATCTGTGTGGACTTTAGTGGGTGTGAATGAGTGAGGCTGGGCTATTCCATTTCTTTGTTAAATGGATGGACTTGAGTCTATGGCGATTGGGGAGGGATCTCAATCTCTGATGGATGGAGGTTCCTGGTGAGGTATCTGGGGGATGGGGGTGTTCGCTTCAAGACCATCCCATAGGTGCCTACTGGGCACACACCCACGGCCTGGGACTGATTTCACACAAGACGCCAGTGTGGACTGACTCAGAAGTGAGTCACCTGGCAAAGCCGGACAAATTGAGGTTCAGGAATGGGGATTGGAGGGTCAGAGCAGCTCACCAGACCCAAATTGGGGACCAGCCTGTCACAAAAGCAAAGAACCCCAAGGTTACAAGGCAGAAGGTGACATACCCCTTTACTGGTCTAGGTGAGGCCAAAATGTCACAGACCATGCCAGTTTGCAACATCTGTGCAGGAAATACTCTCTGGCAAACACTGAATCCCATTTATGACACAGGAAATATAAGAAACTGTTGAGAGAATAAAGGTAACTTGTATTAGAAAAGGGAATTTAACTAGCGTGTATGTAGATTCATAGATTATAAGGCCAGAGGGGATAAATAAGATCATCTAGTCTGACCTCTTATCCAATGCAGGCCAGAAACTCTCGCACATTCCTGCAATAGATGCCTAACCTATGACTGAGTCAAGGAAGTCTCCAAATCATGGTTTAAATCATGTGGCAATCCCGACGTTGCATCCTTGTTTATTTTCTGTGTTTATTTATTTATTTGCTCTTCCTCACTATTTCTAGAAGATTAACATTGGAAGGGACACAAAGTGGTCATCTAGTCCAACTCTCTGCTGAAAGCGGGACCAACCTCAGAAAATTCTCCCATCCAGGGATTTGTCAAGCCATACCTTAAAAACCTCTAAGGATGGAGCTGCCACCACATCCTGATAGTGTGATCTGATACTATGACTTGCACTTTCCTGAATTTATTTTTGCTCCCATTCTGGAAGTTCTCCATCTTCAAGTGTCTGACAAAGTGGGATTTCTCCCATGAAGGCTCATGCATCTAATAAATGTGTTAGTCTTTAACAGTGCCACAGGACTCCTTGTTTGTTTTGGTGAACTAGGCTAACACGGCTACCTCTCTGGAACTTGTTACCTACCTGATTTCCTTTGGTGACACAATTTCTTGAAGGCACCCAGCTTTCTCTGAGACTTAACAAGTACAGTGGTTATGATATTCTGCCTTATTACCTGGCATAAGTAACAGGGACACCTGTCAGCAATACAGCTACTTGCCCTTTTCGTGCTTGAAAACTGATAAAGCTTAGAGATGCCACAGATTCACTGATTCAGAGCTCTCTGAATTGGATGATATACTTGGATGGAGAAAACCACCTCTGTTCTAATAGAGCTCCACAGATGTATATATCTAAGAACAAAAAAGTAGTTGATATTTACACAATGGGTGCCAGAACTCAGTACCCTTGAGTACCATCCCAAAAAAAGCCCTGTGCATAGGGAACAAATATTGAATAACAACATTTTAAGGCTAGTATAGAAAGGTCTACTGCTCTCCAATGGCTTGAAGATGAACTTAAACAAATTCTCACTATACTTTTTAAAGAGAGAGAGAAATTAACCATCAGAGCAATATAGCAAGGATCATGACAGATTCCTCTTCATTGAGAATTTCTAAACCAAGGTTGGATCTTTATCTAACTCCTAAGCTCTAGAAATTCCTTTGGGGCAGGTCTCTGGCCTATGTTTTACAGGATGTCAGAGTAGATGATCAGAGGGAGTCCATTTGACTTGGGAACCTGTGACCATATCCCTTCAGTGCTTACAGGAGTAAGGTGGAGGCATTTTATCTTTAATCTCTAGCCTAAACCAATTTGAAGGAATTTCTTTTTAATCATGACAGTGCTGAATTTAACACCCACTGGAAAAATCTAGTGTGACTTTGCAGGTGTGTTTTCAGGTGCATGAGACATCCCGTGAGAAACGGCATGGATGCACATTTCAGATATAATCCAGTACAATCTCTGCCTTGTGGAAAGTATGTAAAAATGTTCCCAATAATGGCTAACAGCTGACGTACAAATGATCCCAGAGAGTCTGCAGTTTAGCATCTGTGTCCCAGGGGCTCACTCTGTCAGCTAGCAGCCAGGCTTCCTGCCACCGGCAGCTGTATTTGCCTAGGCACCGAGATGACCCAGAGTCGCCATCTCTCATTACAGAATGTGCACACTTCTCAGCTTGCCTCTTGCCCCTGTGTACCAGTCCACAAAGCCCCATGCGTTCTGTATGGGCACACCAAGAGCAACAGCATATGTACGTTGGCATCCACCTCTCTGTATGCAGCATTGTTCCAAAGAGAGAAACCATCACAGCCAAGGGACCACGTGGGAGGGGGCACCTCAACCATTGGTGGAAGTGAGGCGGGGGGGACTTGTGGGGAACTTGGGCGGTTTGGACGCTGTGGGATCCATAGGTGACTGGGGAGCAGGGAGAAAACACTGGCATCCAGTGTAGTGGTGTAATTGGAGCAGCCTGGGAGGAGGAGGTGTTTAAAGATAGTGTGTCCGATCTGATGGGAAACTGAACCAGCTGAGGAGTAAAGATTAATGGTTCTTTCCACTGGTGAAATCGAGTAATTTGATGTTCAACAGTTGGGGGAAAAAAGGAACAAATTGAGTAAATGTTGTGACAGACAGGCAAGAAATATGGGGATTTAAAAACATGGGGCACTGATCTTGCTCTCAGTGATGGCAGTTTCAATCTGGGCGACCCACTGAAGGCAGAATGTGAGAACAGAATCTAGGCAGTGTGTAAAACCCTGTGTGATGTACACTTTTTATAAAATCTCTCATATTACACATAACCTCCGCAGAGGGCATGCTTTGTCTCAATGTCTTAACATGACAGTAAAGTTGCTGAATTGGAAAATTTGAGAAAATCAGAGAAAAACCCACATAGACCAAAAAAGGCAGATACTGAGACAGTGAGAAGGACACAGTAAGAGACAAGGCAATGACCTTAAAAACAGATATCTGTCTATAGTGTTTAAAATAAATCTTTAGTTTGAATTTTACTACATAAATTGTTTGGTGTTTCTGAAAATACTGAACAGTTCAAGTCTCCGTGCTGGAGAATTCTTGCCAGATTGTTCTTAACTTGAACCCTTTCTCTGCCCTTAACATTAATATTATTGCAGAAACAGGAAACTCACCTTAATTCACACAGCAGAGAGAGGAAATCTCCTTACTGTGACATGAGAATTGGTGTATGAATCTCACATCTGATTCTCATAGTGGTTGAGCGACCTTTATTAATCTCCCGTACAGTCCCTGTGGACTGTCAGGTCATTCAGAACTCCAGGACAATTCCCTGAGCTCCATGAGTGGCGGAAAAAGCAAGAAATAGACCCTGGAGAAATTCAGCCTAGGAGCTTCCCCCAGAGTGTAGAAATGATTACACCACTTACAGATGCTCATATTGTCAGAGCAAACTGAGTCTTGCAAACTTGCAAGACTGGCCCTGCACTGCTCAAAACACTTGAGGAACTGGGATTTTATCCCACAAAAGCTCATGCAATAAATAAATTTGTTAGTCTTTAAAGTGACACAAGACTCCTTGTTTATTTTGCTGAACTAGACTAACATGGCTACCCTTTTGGAACTTGTCAAGAAATTTCTGGTCAGGGTTATCACTATCTGGAAGGCCGCCTTCCACAACAAGTAGAGAAGAGAGTACATCAAAAGGGGCTCAGATGGGTGCTCCATGAGCTTTCATTTTATTTGATTGATATCTACTACCTTCTTTGTAAAGTACTTTGAGACCTAGATAGGAGCTAACTATTTTTGTTGATTTCACAAGTCATGAAAACGCCAGTGAGTGTTGCACTAAAATGAGGATGCAGCTGCTGAGACTTCTGAGGAATGAATTTTTATTACTAACTGACTTCCAGTAGTGAGGAAAATCTGTCCTTGATGGCAAGAGTTTTGGTGTTTCCCAAAACAGAAAGATAATTAAGTCCCTTCTCTAGCTCTTTCCTTTTTAGGCTCTGAAAGCCCTTCTCAAACATTAATCAATCTGCATCACACCCCAGTGAGGCTGACACAGAAATGTGGAAGTTCCTTACCCGAGTTCCCTCCACTGATTCTATGGCAGATCCAGGAATAGAAACCAGAACTCCTGACGCCTAGACTTTAAACAGTAATCAGGGTTTCTCCCTGTCATACAGTACTTACTGTCTCATCATCTGTAAGTTGGCTGTACAGACGTAGGGCCTGATTGTCAGAAGAAGTGAGTATAACACATCGGGGGTGGCCTTTGTTCATCACTTCAAAAAATCAGACAAACAAATGTTTTATTTTCCCATCTTTACTGACCACTCCAAGTCTCCAACACAGCAACCACTGAACATAAGAGCATGGACAATTTCCCTTCTGGATCAGAGCATTCACCCACCTGAGCTGGCAGCCCGCCTCTCAAATCACCCAGTGTTGAATGCTTCAGAGGAGAAGCTCAAGCAGTTGTCATTTAGTAAACTGTATTAATCCATGGAGAGGGAGAAATACTCCTTCCTGACCACAGCAGGTGCTCAGTTTATGCCCTGAAGCATGATAATTTTTCACCCTTTGTGATAAAGCCAGGCCAGATGGCTGCTGGAGAGTATGGCAGGGCAGATATGTGAGCCTCAGACTGTTAAAAGCCCTGTAGGTAGGGGAGAGTTAATGCAGGAAAATTAGAGGCACCTGGACCCAGTTAAGGGCTGCTTCAGATCTATAAGAGAAGCTTGCCCTGCCAGAAGGGTGTGGGATGTAAGGGGGCACGGCACGGTACAAAACGAAACGAAAAACAAACTACCAGCAGGTTTGAGGCCTCCTTGGGACTAGGAAAGGGACTGGCTGGAAAGCGGAGCACAAACAGCCTACTGAAAGGAGTGACAGACCAGGGACCTGGGGCCGTCTAGACTGGCTGGGACCCTTAAACTGCCCACCCAGGACTGAAGGGGGCTGCACCGGGCTTCAGCACAGGCCACCCCTGGGCTCCCTGACAGAGCGAGAGCGGCTGGAGATTGATTTGCTACAGGCCTCTACTGCCAGGGGATTCATCTGTTGCTGGGCATGTCGTCCCCTCAGGGGGGTACCTTGCCACACCTTCTAATCTGAATTTAACTGCATTAACTATGGATCTCTGGCCAGCCACCGGCCAGCCTGGGGGCAGGACAGGCGGGTCTGTGGCACCTTGTGGGCCATACTTATGTTGGTCCCCCCCATCTGCAGCAGCACACTATGGGAGTGGTCTGGAGGCCTATCTCCCACTCTCCCCCACTCCCCTCATGGCAACACCAGTGTCACCCCACAGGGTCAGGGCGAGTCTGGGAACCCATGTCCAACTCTCCTGCTGGGGGGTGGGTGACAGCCGTGACAGGCTCTTTGTAGGTCACTTCTTATGCCCAGGACATGGTCAAAGGACATCCTGGCTTCCTGTGAGCTGTGACAACCTGGGCAATGTGTCTCCTGCTCTCGCATTCTCCCTTCTGCTGCCCCTCCCCACATCCCCCCTTCCCTTGTAGGGTCCCCCCACTCACATCAGCCTTTGCTCCAGCCTCTTCCCCCAGCCCCTAACCTCCCCGTCCTCTGATTCCCCTGCATCGCCTCATCTCCCCTCCAGTCACCCCCTGCTCCCCTCCCATCCTGTCCTGCCATCTTCATCACTTCACGTCCTCTGGCCCCTCACATTCCCATTAACTCCTCTGGCCCTGTCCTTCCCCATTCCTTTCCAGTCCCCTTTGGCTCTGGCTCCCAGGAGTTGAGCCTGGAGCCCTGCAAACATAGGCAGCAGACAGCAGCTTCCCAGGGCAGAGGGAATCACAGTCAGCTCAGCTGGGAGCAGCCTGGAGCCAAATCCTCCCCTTGAAGCTGGTGTGGTTTTGCTACCTGGAGCAATGGGGAAAAGCTCACCCCTACATTCCCTCCCTGGGAGCAGGGGCCAGCTGGCCAGGGCTGGATTTTTGCAGAGCCCCACTTAGCCTGGGATCCTTGGCCACAGCCCATAAAGCCACTGCATTAATTCGGCCCTTATCCAAGCGGTGGTAGCCCTGCAGCAAATAGAGTAGCCACAAATGTACAAAAGATAAATAAAAAACAAGCCACAGCATGTGGCTATTGGTCTATACACAAAGATGACAAATTTCTTCAGACTTTTTCAGTGAGCCTTTGCTGCAGATAATGTTTAATTGAATTAGAAAAGTTCCACAGACTTTGCCATCTCCAGTTCAATGGATAACAGAGTAAGATTAACTCTTTCTTGAACCACTGTAGTGCTTACAGCACCTTTTGTCCTTTTGAATCTGAAAGGCTATGTCTACACTTGCTAATTTAAGTCAACTTTAACTCCACTTTAAGTCGACTTAGCATGTCCACACTTAAATTTTAAGTCGACTTTGAGGGGACCCTACAAAGTCGACCTAGAGCGTCCACACTGGATGCCTAGGTCAATTTGTAGGGGCTAGGTGGACCAGAGACAAGTCCACGGTGGCAGGTGGGGCACCCCTTGACAAGTGCCAGGGGGCTCAGCCTTTGCCCCATTGTACCTGGGGGGGAGGGGCACAGCCAGGCTCTCTCTGTGCCAGCTACCCTGGCAGGGAGGGCAGTGAGGAAGCCCTGGAGGCCCCTAAGTTCACTTAAAGTTGACTTAGGGATATTCCACGTCTACACTGGCTTAAGTCGACTTTCTAAAGTTGACTTAAGCAGAATGTCTACTTAAAACTAGGTTTTATAAAGTTGACTTAATTTTTTCCTTAAGTCGACTTAAGCAGCTGCTTAAGTCGACTTGAGGAAAGTGTAGTGTAGATGCAGCTTAAGCTTGCTTAAATCGACTTAATTTACAAGTGTAGACACACCCAAAGAGACCATTCACCTCTGACACATGAAGCAGGTAGTGCTAGGTTAATGAGGAGGGCAGCTAGGACATTTGGAAAGACAAATTATGCATGTGAGGCCTGTTGGAGTAAGAAGGGATTAACACCATTTACTTTCAGTCCCTGGTCTGAGGCAGCCAGAAATCCCAGCCAGCGCTCAGGGACACAATTAGACCAAACACAGCTCACCCAGATCCCTTTATCTCCAGGAGCGGGACCCACAGTTACTCTTCCTGCTCCCCTGCAACTCTCCTATGTGGATTTTTCTGATGTCTGGACCAGGAGAGGCTAACCCCGGTGGGCACTGATTGAAGGTGGAAAAGGTTCAGTCAGGACTCACTCCTCATCCATCGTCCGAGTCAGTGTGGGGGAGAATCTGGTGATGTCTGTCTTTCTGTCCCTTTAGGGCATGTGGGATTCATGCTGGTTGTTGATAAATTATACAGTCAATTGCTTGTCCAGGCTTTCTTTATGGAATATGTTCAAGAGACCAAATAATGTCGGTCAGGTTTGCTGCTCTGACCCAGTGGTTCCCAAACTCTCTGAGTAAAAGCCCCCATAGTTAACACTAGGGAGAAGAGGGGAATGTCATGATGCCATAGCCATACGGCCCATTCATAAAGCAACCTTGTCTGGCATATTGTGCAGTAAACACACAAATGCATTCCAAAAGTCAAGAGGAAAGTTTCACAAATCATACGCTAGGGGTGCATCGCGTGACAAAATCTCAGTTTGAAATAAGCTAGGTCATATTCTTGCTATCTGCATTTTGATGGAAGCTCCGCTGCTGCCCTTAATGCGGCTGGTGTTTTAGGCTTTTCTCCTTCGGTCACAAAAAGATCCGTTTCCAATGTGAGCTGTTTCTCACTGTAAGACTGCTGCTGACAATGGATATCAGGTTGCTTTTAACATCCTTGAACTGTTACTACCAGGTCTGCTATCCTCCCCAGTCTGCTCCCAATTTAAAAGCCCCACAGCCAAGAACTCCTCTTCCAGTCAGCACATTTGTGCCAGGTGCCCTGGGCTGGTACTGGCTCGGCCCAGAGCTGTTTCCTGCCGCTTGCTGCTCAGTGTGGTGTTTGTGCACCCCCTCACACGCCTTGACGCAGATCATAAAAATGGTACATCACCTTCCTCAAGTGCTTTTCTTCAACCTTGATTTCCCTGCTGCATTTTCCTGATAACTTACTTGCTAAATGTTTGGCTTCTTTGACCTCATTATGAAATGTAGCTAGCAGTTCCATGGCTTGGGAAAGCAAAATTCCCACTTTGTAGACCTCTGTGTCTTTGGACTGTAGCAGTTTTAAAACAGGATTTACTGTTTCCAGATTCTTTTTTTGGATCACAATGGGGAAGAAAAAAAAATCCCATTCATTTCCTTAATGCTGAAAACTCGTAGCTTTCAACAGACTTTTTCCTCATAAGAATTACTTCTGTGAATGACTTCATTTGTCTAAACACCAAAATCTCAGAGGAAGCAGGGATTTATGTTGATTGTTGATAAATGATATAGTCAATTGTTGATCATGCTTTCATTTGATACAGATTATGTTCAAGAGGCCAAATAATCATCATCGCTTAAGTTTATTGCTCTAAACCAAAATGAAATAACGCAAGAAAAAGGTTATATGCAATACTAGTCTCTGGGAAGCTGTCTCATTCAGTGATGTTAATCTTATTCAGAACATGCGCTCCCCACTGCGACATGTTTCAACTGTTCTCATTGAGGTGAAAATTTCACACATTATAAATCACTTAAAATCCAACCCATCCTTTGGTCTCAGTTCCCTAGTGGAATCAGACATGGTAAGTATCTGAGTCCTCACTCCAAATCCTTTTACCCACAGGTCTGCATGTGCATGGCCCCCAGGGTCCTTGTAAGCCCTGTGGTCACTTAGGACAGAGCTGGGTGGCTCTCTCCTCACTGGTCACTGCTTGATCAGCTGGTCAGCACACTAAACTACAGCTGTAAGAAAATAAGGAAACAAAGGGAAATGTTAAAGAAAACGAGGACCCCTGTCTTTGGGCAGGGGGACCCCCTAAATGGCACCCTGTGGGATGTACGGAAAGTTCATAAACTGTCCTTCACACACCCCAGGCCTTCCTCCCAGGCCTCAACTGTGCTTCACGTATGAAACGAGTAAGATGCCTGCTCTGGCAGTGGCCATATTGCATCAGGCTGTATCCGGATCATTGTATCTGTGATAAACAAGTCCGGCCTTGGACTGTCATTCTTTCTCTTTGGCTGTCTGAAAGTGCAGGGTCAGTTCATCAAACTGAGACTGAGTCCTGCTCACACAGGGACTGATGGAAAACCATCTATGTCAGAAAGCTGCAACATCATAACTTGCTTCTTCTATGCAGCCTCAGCCCCCCCATCAGGTCACATCTTGCCCCTCCCCTCCCAATGCCAATGTACAAGGCCTTCTCATATGGCAACATCTCCCTACACTGGATCCTGTGCTCAGGGTCCCTCCTTGCTCTAACCAACAGCTCACCAAGCTCCACTACCTGTTACTTATGGCACGGCCGGTGTCCATCACCCCATCTCTGGTGCCACAGCTCCCCACTGCAGATCAGCCCTGGCTCTCCTTTGGCACAATTGGTCTGGGTTGCAGAGATCCCTGGCTCCAACTAAGAGCTGCTACTCAGCTTCCAACTCAACTCGGATGCTGCTCTCTCCTTAGGTCTGCCCTACACAAGGTTCCAGATTTCTAATGGGTCCATGGATCAAAGTCTTCTAAAACTAGCCACAAAGTAGCCTAAGCTTGTTATTGAAACAAAGGGGTTTTATTATTATTACTCTGGTCTCTACATTAAATACCAATAGGAAGATTTTCATTATATCCTCAGAACAGCTTTGGTCCCATAAAAGAAGTTACTAGCCACAGAAGGAGTTGAGCACATTAGCAGCAAAGCTATGAATCAACGATCAAATTCAAAATCAGAACCCTAGTCCTGGTTCTTGTGTCCCACTGGAGGGTTGGGAAAATTTTCAAACAAAAAAATGGTGAATGACAGTAACCTGGCCATTCCAGAGCGTGTCTTGTAGATTATTCCCCCTCTCCTGAATTCAGGACCTGCCCTCAAGCCAGATTTCTTAAAAGTCCCACTCATTCACATGCAATAATGTCCTGCAAATAATGTTCTCCACAAGTATGGGAGGAAATGAAGGAAACCCCAGAAGACTTTCCATCCCTTCTTCAACTCCTCTTTGATGAGAACTAGGGGAGAAAAATCTCCAGAGGCTTGTGGCATCACCCTTCAAGGAATAAATAGGCTACTGCGTGCCAGGTTGGGACTATTATGTTTGTGGGCTGGTTACTGGTGTCAGAGCCTTTACGCCCCGAAAGTTACAAGGCAAGTGGTAACTGACTCCCTTAGTGCTCTAGGTGATGCCCAAAATGCCTCTTTGTAGCATATAAGTGGAGAGCTGTCTGGGAAACACTGAATCCCATTCTTCAGGGGGGATGACCAGAGGGGAAAACTCCAAGTGTCTGCTAGTTAAGAATTCAGAGAGATCGATTTGAAGAGACTTGGGATTGTTGGGGTCTTGTGGATGGCAGAGTTAGGGACCTTGTGAGGAAAAAGAGTCAAAGATGGAGAAGAATGAGGAATGAGAATCAGTACCCAAACTGGTGGAAAATAAGGCTGAGAGTTTCTGAGAAGCCATTAGCGCTGGTTTTCTTGACGTCATAGGAACACCAAGTGACACAGTATGATGGGGATGGGGTATGATGGGTGAGCCTAAAAGAAGTCAGATTGATGGTCACAGAGAGAGAATTCAGGAATGGAGGGCACAGGGCTTGGTGATGGCATGATAAGAAACTAGGTGATGAAGTTCTCAGACAGTGAACTACTCCAAGACTAGGCTTAGCCATATTGGCACAAAGAATTCTTGGTTAACAAGGAGATATCCTTTCCCCTCTCTTATAAATTTTTCAGACAGTGGCCCCAAGGTATCACCTTCTGCAGGTGTACTTTCTCAGTTTCTCACGAAGTTCTTTAGTTTTGACCCCATAAATGATAGGGTTGAGCATGGGGAGGACTAGGACATGGAAGTTGGCCAAGAGGATGTGAATGTGAGCAGCAATGCCCTGACCAAACCTGTGTGTCAGGGAGGAGAAGAGGGAGGAAGTAAAAGACATCAGTATCACACAGATGTGAGCTGTGCAGGTGCTGAGGGCTTTTTGGTGGGCTTTCCTGGAGTTGATTCTGAGGATGACCTTTATGATCAGCCCATAGGACAGGCCAATGAGTGTCAGATCTAACACGATGAGGACAAATGTCAAAATCAAGGTATAGCTCCGGTTGACAGTGGTGTCTGCACATGACAATTTCACCACAGCCATGTGCTCACAGTAGGTGTGAGGGATAACACGGTTGGTGCAAAATGGCAGCCTCCGGAGAGCTAGGTTCTCTGGCACAGCCAAAAGAACAGATAGCATCAAACCCAGAAGACCTAGCTGAGCTGTCCGTGTATTGGTGAGGATGGTGTTGTATCTCAGAGGGTCAGATATGGCAAGATAGCGATCAAAAGCCATTGTCACGAGGACGGCTGTGTGCATACCAGCACACACATGAAAGAAGAACATCTGCATAAGGCAGTCACCCAGAGTGATGTCTCTGAAACGAAACCAAAATATGCACAGAGCCCTTGGGATGACGCAAGTGGACCGGCCGATGTCTGTGAGAGCCAACATACATAGCAGCAGGTACATGGGCTTGTGCAGTGTCTGCTCTTTGGTGACAACAAACAGAACAGTAAAATTTCCCAGCAGGCCAAGGATGTAAAACATAGAGAAAGGGATGGAAATCCAGATGTGGGCAGCTTCCAGCCCAGGGATGCCATTTAGAATTAATGTTGATGGACCGGAGGTGGTGAGGTTGAGAGCAACCATGCAGTGGTCGAAGTGCCCGTCTGACTCAGCAATGCTCAGGGTGCCTGTGAATGGAAAGAAACACAGCAAGTGAGGATAGTCACTTGATAAGAAATAGCACAGCAAAAAATATAGAATGTGGAGTGAGCAGTGAGGTGGCAACGTTTGCAAGTGGTTCCAAATTATTTAGGCCATGGTCCAGTCTAGAGATCCCTTAGAAAGAGCTAACCTATTCTGGTGAATGAGCAGCAAGATGGGAGATGATACCTAAAGTCAGTAAGTACAGGAAATATGCACGCTGGAGGGGAAAAAAAGTGAACTGCTCCCTGACCTGGTTCTAACTTAAGTGTATGAACTCAGGAGAGGGATCTAGTGTCCTGGTACACAGCTCTGGGAATAGCTGTTCAGAGTGCCAGCACAGATGGAAACTAAACAAACCTTTGTGTGACTGCTGGTGGGAGCCCAGGATGATTCAGTTCCTTGTACTGGTGTCCTGATTGGAGGGAATTGGCAAAGCCTGAGTAAATCCTGTGCAGAGTGGGGTGATGAGGAGCAGCTGCTTGGTTTGTTAGTCAGGCAATCTCCCAGGAAGGCTGTGCAGGGGAGGGAGATAAACATCCAGCAAAGGAAGAAGCCACATGAGGAGGGAGAGCTGCCCTTGATTAATGATTGGAGCCATGAGGGTTAGGAGTCTGGACTCTGCATTGGTAGATGGTGTTGGGTAATAAGCTGGAAATAAAGATCACTGGTGGGAGTACAAATCTGACATCTCTTAGTGGTTTCTGGGTACAGAACAGCTGATCAGCTGGGGGGTCCTCTGTGAAACTTCTATATTTGGAACACAGTGTATGTTCAGTTAACCTGAAACATGGCACATTTCAAACTGATATAAAAAGGAATGCTTCCTTCACTCAGTGCATAATGAGAAAAAGGAACTCATTGTCATAAGATGAAGTTGAGAACAGCAGTTAAGGAAAAATCATAAAGGATTTGGATATTAAAAAGGAAAAGTAAAAATCTTCCATTGCAATAATTAGAACAAAATAAATATCTTGGACTGTCTATTAGCCCTTGTATTTCGTGACACAAGGCAATCTCTGGAGGTTAGGTATTAAGGTGACACTGTCAGGATGGTGAGATTATCGTCCCAACGCCTATCTTAACCAAGAGATTTTCAAGAATCTAAAAATAAAGAAGAAAATGTCCTACAAAAAATGGAAACTAGGTCAAATTTTTAAAAAGATGTCTATAAAGAAATTACACAATTATGTAAGGGAAATATCACAAAGTCCAAGGCACAAATCGAGATCAAACTAGCTGAAGGTATAAAAGGTAACAAGAAAACATTTTTCAAAAACGTTAAAAACAAGAGGAAGACTAAGGACAGCATAAGATGGTTACTCAATAAAGAGGGAAAAACCATTACAGAAAATGTGGAAATGGCAGAGTAACTACGTGACTTCTTTCTTTCTGTCTTCACCAAGAAGGTTGGTGGCCATTGGAGGCCCCATGGAAAAGAGCCAATATCGTGGAAGACCGCTGCTCTGTTACTCCCTACCTCCCCACCTTCTAATACATTGTTCCACACTATTGGAACTAAACAACTGCTTTGATTTGCTGAAGTAGTCTGACCTGCTCCTGCGACTTACTCTTCTCTGTACTTCTTCCCCTCCTCCCCCAACACTGTGAGTTTTCCAGCTTCCAGGGTCTGATGAAGTGAGATTTCTCCCATGAAAGCTCATGTATTTAATACATTTTTTAGTCTTTAAAAGAGTCACAGGGCTCCTTGGGTTTTTTGTTTGTTTGTTTTTTTCCCCTGAACTAGACTAACATGGCTACCCTTCTGGAACTTGTTACCTCCCTGGTTTCTTTTGATGATACATTTTCCTAAAGGCACACAGCTTTCTCTGAGATTTACCAAGTAAAGGGGTTACTTTATTCTGATTTGTTAAGGGAAATAGGTAAGTAGAGACAACTGTCAGCAATACAGATATTTGCCCTTCTCATGATTGAATCCTGATAAAGTTTAGAGATGCCACAGAAATAAGGAGATCATAAATAATGAAGAGGAGAACTCACTGATTAAGAGTGATCAGTACTGGATGGTATACTGGGTTGAAGAAAATAATATGTATTCTTAAAGCTATGGAGATGTATACATCTAAGGACAAAGATGTTTACACAGTAGAGGACTCTTTCGTGGAAAGGGAAATCTCAAGCAAAGGTAAAGAAATTATTTTACCTCTTTTGTTTGCGCTGCTGCAACAGCTACAGGAATACTGTGTTCAGTTCTTTTTTCCACCATTAAAGTTGGATTTCAATATATTGAAGAGCACTCAGAGAAGAGAAACAAGAATGTTTAAAGGATTGGAAATTCTGTATTACAGTGAGAGATTTGAGGACCTCAATCTGTACCGTTCAACAGAGATTTCTAAGGGGTGACTTGATCACGGTCTACATGTACCTACATAGGGAACATATATTGAATAAAAGGCTTTTCAGGCTAGTATAGAAAAGCCTACCACCATCCAGTGGCCTGGAGGTGAACTTAGAGAAATCCTCACTATAAATAAGGGGTACACTTTTTAAAGAAAGAGAGTAATTAACCATTGGAGAAATTCACCTAGGGTCACAGCAGATTATCCTTCACTGAGAATTTCTAAAACAAGTTTGGTAGTTTATCTAACTCCTTGGCTTTAGAAATTCCTTTAGGGCAGGTCTCTGGTTTGTGCCATACAGGAGGTCAGACTAGTTGATCACAGTGAGCCCTTCTTGAACCCATCCCTGCAGCAAATATGGGTGTCAGCTGGAGGAATTTGTGCTTTAATCCCTAGCTTCAGACATCCTAGAGGCATTTTTTAAAAAACCATGACAGTGCTGAATTTAGCACCCATTAGAAAAATTTCAAAACAAGTAGCCATGATCTTTCAGTGATGCCAGCTTCAATCTGGGTGACCCACTGAAGGCAGAACATGAGAACAGAATCTGAACAGTATGCAAAACCCTGTGTGATGTACACTTTCTGTGAAATCTCTGGTATCACACAGACACATACATCACACTGCAGGATGAATGCTTTGTCTCTACTTCTTAACATGAAAGTAAACTCATTGAATTAGAAAATTGGGGACATCAGAGAAAAAGCCACATAGACCAAAGGAAGGAAGATACTGAGACAGACAGAAGAACGTAGAAAGAGGCAAGTAAATGATCCTAAAATCAAATATTTGTTTATGTATTTAAAATACTTCCAATTTCACTACATGAATTATTTGGTGTTTCTGAAAATATTAAACATCTCAACAAAACAGAGAAGAAGTCTGATGGCACTTTTAAAGACTAACATAACAGTTCAGGTCTCCATGCTGGAAAATTATTGACAGATTGTTCTTGACTTCAACCCTTCCCCTGCTCTTAGTCCTAGCCTTATTGCAGAAACAGGAAACTCACCAAAATCCAGGCAGCAGAGAGAAGAAATCTCCCTCCTGTGACCTCAGAATCAGTGTATGACTCTCACATCTGACACTTGCAGTGCTGAACAGCAACTTTATTATTTCCCCATATCCTCCCTGTGGACTCTCAAGTTGTTCAGAACTCCAGGACAATTCCCCGAGCTCTGTGAGTAGTAGAAAAAGAAGGCAACAGACTCTGGAGAATCTAAGCCTAAGAGCCTCCCCCAAAGTGAAGAAATGTTGCACCAATAATAGACATTCAGTTTGTCAGAAGAAACTGAGTCTTGCAATCTTGGAAGACTGGCTCCGTATTGCAAAAACTGCAGAGATAAAAGAAGAGCAAAGGATTTGATGTACTCATTAATTTGTCAGCATTGTTGTGCTGCTGCTCATGGCCCTAGAATCTCAACTGTGCTTCTAGTACCAGTTGATGAACCTTGGTTTGAATCCTGCAGACTGTTTGAGATTGCTCCCTCTTAGGCTGCGTCTACACTGGTAAATGAAGTCGACTTAAGCTTGCTTAAGTCGACTTAATTAACCCTGTGTCTACACTACACTTCGCTTAAGTTGACTTAAGCAGCTTGCTTAAGTCAACTTAAGGAAAATAAAGTCGAGAATGAAAATTAAGTCGACTTTATTAAACCTGCTTTTTACTCAACCTAAGGCTTAATTCGACTTTTTAAAGTAGAATTAAGTGAGTGTAGATGTGGGGTAGCCCTAAGTCAATTTAGAACTACCCCAGGACTACACCAATGCCCTCCCTGCCAGGGGGGCACAGGGTGGAACCTGGCATGCCCCCCAAAGGACAGGGCAGAGTCTGTGTGATGCTGCCTGGATTTAGGGAAGCATTTATGATATTTTCTATTCATATATCCTAAATGCTCTCTAATCCATAGGAGCTATGTCATGTTTGGTATCAATAGAAAGGTAGTAATTTGCTGGGAATGATTATATAGTTTATGTCTAGGAATTGTATTTGGATTAGAAGTTAGTTTAGATAGGAATTTGGTGTTCTATCTGTACTTTAACTTGTGTGATTTTATGGAAATGTCTGAGAGGCGAGGGTGTGTCAAACCATTTTCTCCTTAATGTTAAGGAATGTGCCAGGTAATATGGGCCCATTGTGTCCTTAATGGCTCATCAGTTTACTCCCTGGGCCCACTGTAGCTGGTTCCCTAGTCGCTGGCTGGGGATCAGGTCCTGGGCTAGTGGGTATGGGGGGGCAGCCTAGGTGGGCCCTGGTGATGGGTGACTACAGTTGGGGGTGTAGAGGGTTTGCGAGGCTGGAAGGCACTGCTTTTTGAGGGCAAGTGAGGCCAGGGGGCTGGGGGTTGAGTGTGGTTTGGGTGGTGGATGTGGAGGGGCAGGGTTTGGGCCCAAGGGCCATGGCATGATTATTTACTCCAGGGACTGGATTAAGCCCCTTTGAGCCAAGTAAGGGGGGAGGGGTGTTGGAGAGCCAGCCCTGCAGGGGGGCTGGGGAAAGAATTGGGGAATCCATGTGGTACTGTGCCAGGAAGGAGTTGGGGAATCTGCGTGGACACCTGGCCCGCACCAGGTGTCCTGCCCTCCAATGTCATCCACCACATAGGATTAGTTTGACACCTCTGGTTTAAAGTCAGTGGCCCCAGACAATCATATTCTGCAGGTGTATTTTTGCACCTTGTCACGAAGCTCTTTGGTTTTGACCCCATAAATGATAGGGTTGAGCATGGGGGGGATTAGGATATAGAGACTGGCTAAGAGGATGTGAAACTGGACTGCAGTGGCCTGACCAAATCTATCTGTCAGGGATGCAAAGAGGGCGGAAGTAAAATATATCAGTATCACACAGATGTGGGCTGTGCAGGTGTTAAGGGCTTTTTGGTAGGCATTTTTGGAGGAGATTCTAAAGACAGCCCTGATGATCAACCCGTAGGACAGGACAATTAATGTCAGGTCTAATCCGGTATTTGCAACCAGTGTCACCAAGGTGTACATCCGGTTAACTGTGGTGTCCCCACATGACATCTTCAAAACAGTGATGTGTTCACAGTAAGTGTGGGGGATAACATGGTTGGCACAAAATGGCAGCCTCTGCAGGAGCATTATCCCTGGCAGAGCCAATACTACAGCTCGTATCAATCCCACTAGTCCTAGCTTCGCAATTCGTTCATTAGTGAGGATAGTGGTGTAACTCAGAGGGTCACATATGGCGATGTAGCGATCAAAGGCCATTGTCACGAGGACAGAGGAGTGCATAATAGCAAGTATGTGAAAGAAGAACATCTGGGTGAAGCAGCCATCCATGGTGATTTCTTTAAAACCAAACCAAAATATGAAGAGAGTCTTTGGCATGATGGCAGTCGATATGCCGATGTCTGTGAGTGCCAGCATGCAGAGCAGCAGGTACATGGGCTTGTGCAGTGTCTGCTCTTTGCTGACAACAACCAGAATTGTGAAATTTCCCAGCAGGCCAATGATGTACAACATAGAGAAAGGGATGGAAATCCAGATGTGGGCAGCTTCCAGCCCAGGGATGCCTTTTAGGATAAATGTTGACAGGCTAGAGGAGGTAAGGTTAAGAGCTGCCATGAGATGGTCGAGGTGCTGATTAGACTCAGCAATTCTTCAGGTGCCTATGAAAGGAGGGAAGCAGAGCGAGGGGGGTTACATACCTGATTTTAAAAAGCATGGAAATATTTTATAGTTATTAACAATCTAGAAAGGGTATGAGCTGTGAGTTGGCAATGTTTACAGATGGCATCAAATTACTTAGGCCATGCTCCAGTTGAGAGATATCCTCTGTCATGTGTTTTCTTTCTTGCCTAATTACCTAGGGTGTCTAAATTTGGTTTTGTTTTGTTTTTTCTCTCTGTGGCCAGGCTGTTAACACTGATGGTTCAAACTGGAACTAAAACATGCTCTGGTTTGTTCAGACAGAGTGAAGAAGAAAGTCTGGGAAAAGGGATAGAACAGAAACAGTTCTAGTGAATAGAAATCACCAACAGTTGTGTGCGAATGACCCCAAAACAGATGAATAACAGACACTAAAATATGAGAGAAAGAAAGAAATAAAAAGACGACCAGCACTTACAGGGCTCCTGGGAACTTTGGTTGAGTATCTAAAGCAATGGGGTTCATCTACTGTGTGTTTTCAGCATTTTATTATTGCAAATCAAATTACAGATGCAGAGAATGTGCCAATTATCTTAAATATTGTGGAAGCTAAAACTTATAGTTTGCTTTGCAGCTTATTACATCCTGAGAAGCCAGAGACAAAATCTTACAATGACATTCTGAAAATCCCAGAGGTAAGTTTTTCTCCCAAACTGCTGTTAATTGCAGAGAGATTTAGGTTCCACAAAAGAAATCAAGGAGTTAAAATAATTGTTCCATTTGTAGCAGCTCTAAAGAAGCTTGCTGAGCACTGTGAATTAAATGAAATGTTAAATGACATCTTATGTGATAGGTTACTGTGTGGCCTGCACAAATAAACAATGAAGAAACACCTACTAACGGAGGCCAGCTCGTCTTGCAGAAGGCCACTGAATTTGCAGTGCCTAAGGAGCTGGTAATAAAGGAAGCCCAACAGATCACTGCCTTGACCAGAGTGCATAAAGTGTAACAAGAACTCACCCCTACCCAGGAATGTTACTGCTGTGCAAAGCTGTTATTATGCATCAGAATGCAGGTGTAAAGACTTAGTTTTTCAACAGTATGGCAAAAAGGGACACAGTGAGCATTCCTGCAAACAAAAGAAAAGAGAGTCAAACAGAATAGATGGAGCTATTCAAAGCTGGAGAAAAAAGGCTCTGCTGCCTGGCAGGACAAAAACGGAAATTCTGCATATGGTAGAGCAGGCTCAGGATAATCAAAGTGACACCCAGTCAGAAGAAGAAGTTCCACTCCATGTCTTCTCCATGGCAATTGGGTCACATGAATACAGGGTAACTCCACTGTTTGAAGGTAAACCTCTAAGCATGGAACTGGACACCAGTGCTGCAGTTTCATCTGTCTCAGACACTGTGTATAAGGAGAGGCTGAAGCATCTCCCACTAACATCGACAAAAACTGTTCTGAAGTCATACACTGGGGAAGCTGTACCCATCCTGGGCACTACCAATGTTGATTGGAGCCCAATGGACAAGCTGCTAAATTGCCACTGTTTGTGGTGGAAGGCAATTACCCAGCCTTAATGGAAGTTTATGGCTTAGGAAGATCTGGCTGAATTGGTCAGAAGTGCACAGGATAACTAAAGAAGAAACATGTCTGACAGCAGGACTAAAGAAACGTGCTGCTGTTTTTGGAGAGGATCTTGGAAGTATGAAGGGAATCACTGTGAAATTGCATCTGACGTAGTGGGTTGGAACCCATGAAAGCTTATGCCCGAAGATATTTGATAGTCTTTAAGATGCTACTGTGAAATTGAACATTATGTCTGACAGCCAACAAAAATGTTCAAAATTGAGAAGTCCCAAAGGGGTACCCGTTTTAGTCTAGGTCAGCCAAACAAACAAGGAGTCCCGTGGCACTTTTAAAGACTAACACATTTATTTATCACATGAGCTTTCATGGGAGCTTTCATGGGAGAAAATTCCACTTCATCAGATGAGCAGTCCCAACCAGAAGGGAGCCAAGCGGTCCGGGGCAGAAGGGAGCTCCACGCTCCCTTCTCCCCCAGACCACTGCTGGGCTGGCTCTCCCTGGACCTAACTAGTTGACTTAGAGAGTCTAGTATAGACTCTCTAAGTAAAGTTAGTAAGGCCCACTTTAAATCATCTTAGGAGTCCTGTGTGGACTCTCTAAGTCAACTTAAAGTCAACTTATTTAAGTCAACCTAACTCTCTAAGTGTAGACATAGCCATAGAGCCTAGGCACTGATATGACCCGGATTTGCCAGCTCTCATTACAGAATGTGCCTACCTTTCAACTTTCTCATTGTTCCTGTGTAGCAGTCCCCTAAATCCCACCCAGTGCGTATGGATGCAACAGGAGCAACAGCATAGGTGCCTTGGCATTTACGACTCCATGTGTGATGTTTCTCACAGAGAGGAACCATCACTGACCCCACCCCAGCCAAGGGAGCTGGTGGGATGGGGGCCTCACATATGTGGAGAAGAAAAATTGTGGGGAGTTTTGCCATGTAGGAGCTTGTGGAAGCTATGGGTGACTGGGAAGCATAGATAGGACACTGGCCTTCAGCACCCTTTTGGAATTGGGGCAGCCTGGGATGGTAAAGGACATTATAGACAGAGGGTCAGATTTGCTGAGAGACTGAACCAGCTGAGGAGCAAAGATCAATGGTTCTTTCCACTGCTGAAATACTTGCAGTTGCGTACTTTAACACTCAATAAGTATAAAAAAATTGGAAACAAAAATGAGTCAAGGTTATAACAGCCAGGCTGCAATTTTATGGTTTCTCAGGCAAAGAGGCACTAAAACCAGCCAGACACACTCAGGGGCAGGAAAGCTCCCATCACTGGCCTTGGAAGAACAATCAGAAAGAACTATTGAATTTCAGCAGCGCTGCTTGGCTGTCCATAGCGCTTGACTGTCCAGTTCTGCTTGGCTAATTTTAAGATTTCAGCTACTCATCCCATCACTTCTTCTCTGGTCCAGGTGGGCTCACCCATCCTAAGACGCTGCAGGAGAGCCTCGGTTGATGTCATAGAATCTTAGGCTATGTCTACACTTGTTAATTTATGTCGACTTAGCATGTCCACACCTAAATTTTAAGTTGACTTAGGGGGGAACTTACAAAGTTGACCTAAAGCATCCACACTGGATGCCTAGGTCAACTTCTAGGGGCTAGGTGGACCTGGGAGAGGTCCACGGTGGCCGGGGGGGGCACCCCTTGCCAAGTGCCAGGGGGCTCAGCCTTTTCCCCATTGTACCTGAGTACAATGGGGCAAAGGGGGCAAGGACCCTGGCAGGACTTAAGGGCAGGGTGAGCAGGGCTCTGCCCTGCCCTGTGGGAGGGCATGCCAGGCTCCCCCTGTGCCACCCACCTGGAAGGGAGAGCAGTGGGGGAGTCCTGGAGAGCCCTAAGTAGACTTAGAGTCAGCTTAGGGCTACTCTGCATCCACACTGGCTTAAGTCAACTTTATAAAGTTGACTTAAGCCTAAAGTCGACTTTAAACAAGGTTTAGTAAAGTTTATGTCTAGGAATTCTATTTTGATTAGAAGTTAAGAATTTGATGTTATAACCATACTTTAACTTGTGTCATTCTGGAGAAATTAGATGGGAGGGTGTGAACAACCATTGTCTCCTTAATGTTTAGGAATTTTCCAGGTAGAATGGTCCCTGGGACTGTCCCTGATGAGCCATTGAGGACATAAAGAATACAACCATTGTATCCTTAATGGCTCATCAGGATACTCCCTGGTACCATTATCCCTGGAAAATTCCTAAACATTAAGGAAACAATGGTTGTTCACACCGTCCCGTCCAGAATGTCACAAGTTAAAGTATGGATATAACATCAAATTCTTAACTTCTAATTAAAATAGAATTCCTAGACATAAACTATATAATCATTTCCAGCAAATTACTACCTTTCTATTGATACCAAACATGACATAGTTCCTATGGATTATAGCATTTATGAGATATCCATAGAAAATAATATCATAAATGCTTCCCTAAATCCAGACAGTGTCACACCTTGCCCACATGCCCTGCCCTTTGGGGGGTATGCCAGGCTCCTCCTGTGCCCCCCCCAGCAGGGAGGGCATTGGTGTAGTCCTGGGGTAGCCCTAAGTCGACTTAGGGCTACCCCAGGGCTATACTGGCTTAATTCGACTTTAGAAAGTCGAATTAAGCCTTAGGTTGAGTAAAAAGCAGGTTTAATAAAGTTGACTTAATTTTCATTAAGTCGACTTTATTTTCCTTAAGTCGACTTAATTTGCCAGTGTAGACGCAGCCAATGAGAGAACAGAAACTGGTCTGTGTGGAAAACCCGGTCTGACCCACTGTTGGTGTGAAATCTCGGGCCTCACACGTACCCAATGCAGAGGCTTTTGGTACACTTCTTAATATAGCAATAAATTTGCTGGATTGGAAAACTTGAGCAAACCAAAGTTGAAAGAAAGAAAGAAAGAAAGAAAGAAAGAAAGAAAGAAAGAAAGAAAGAAAGAAAGGAATACTCAGACAAGTAGAAGGACACAGTAAGAAATAAGAAAATGATATTAATAACAAATATTAATCTAAACTATTTTCAATAAATCTTTAGTTTCAGTTTTACCAGATAAATCCTCTGACAGTACTAAAGGGTTCAAATCTTTATTCTGGAGAATTCCTTCCAAGATTGTTCTTGATTTGAAACCTTCCCAAGCCCTTAGAACTAACTTTACTGTAGAAACAGACAACTCACCCAAATCCCAGCAGCAGAGAGAGGAAATCTCCTTACAGTGAGCGGACAATGAGTGTACGAATGTCGCATCTGACACTCGCAGTACTGGACAGGGAGCTTTATGGTTTCCCCAAACAGTCCCTGTAGACTCTCAGGTTGCGCAGGACTCCGAGACAGTTCCCTGAGCTCCATGAGCAGCAGGAAGAGCTGAAAACAGACCTTTGAGAATTTCAACCTAAGAGCCTCCCCCGAGAGTGAAGCAATGATTACCTGATAACAGAGTCTCAGATGGTCAGGGGGACAGAATCTGGCAGACTTTCTCAAGTAGTCCTGCACTGCTAAAACTCCAGAGAGAAAAGAAGGGTTGAGGCTTGGACATACTCATTTATCTATCACCATTTCTATGCTGCTGCTCACCGTCTTAGTAGCACCTGCTGCTACGCCCAGCTGATGAGCTCTTTGTTTAATTCTTGAGGCCACGATGTGCATGGACAGGCTCTTGGACATCTTTCTTTCAAATATAGGATTTCCACACTAGGTAACAGTCCCTCCCATCTGATCTCCTCTCTGACCAAGAGAAATACAGGTTTCCCCATCTTAGTCATAAGCCTCTCATGGTGCAATATGCTGCCATGGGGAAGCCCAGCTTCCGCAGCCCTCTTTAGTGATCAAAACAAGCGCTGAAGTTTATTGAGAGTCTTTTCCCACTAGAGTAACTGCACAGTCTATCATGAGGAAAGGGCGGGTGGAGGGAATTGTTCAGAGATAAGTTAGGTGGCCATTGTACAACCACTTTCAATGGGACTCTGCTGTCCACTGCCCTTGGATATGTCATCTCACAGTCTACTTTGGCCCTAGTTTGCCCCTCGGTAAAATAGGAAGAGCACTTCCCTGCCTCAGGGAAGGTGAGGAGAAAAAAATCTTTAATTATGGGGTACAAATATCAGGTCTAACAGTGAGGAGGTACACAGGAGGACATCAGAGATACTGTCATGCTTGTTTATCTCAAGCCGCATTCAAGATCTGTGACTCATGTCCATTCCAATGTTGATGGGCGCATAATATGTGCACCTCTGGCGGAAAGCTTTTCCCTAATGGTATCCAGTGGGTAGCTCTATTGCTTCCTGGAGTTATAACCTCATGGTGCTGGTATATTGAATTCTGCCGACCCTTGTGTGCTCAATTCTTTATTGCCAGCTAACTCCAACAAAGGTGCAGGTGGGGGGGGGGGGGAGAAGGGGGTTGGAGTAGACATAAGCAACCCATCTGAAAAACAGCAGTGATGAAATGTTAGGAACCATTTTTTCATTCTTTGAGTGCTTATTATGTTGATTCTACTGTAGGTGACCCCAAGCTCTTGTACAGGAGGAAGGATCGGTATTCATTGATACACAAACCACAATGCCACTCTGCCAAACGCAACATCATCTCTGATTTGTAGCATGCATGCATACAGAACATCTTTTGGATGAGACTGGAAGGTCTTTCATCCTGGCCCTGTTGCCACAAACAGTTGAGTGTTCTTTCTAAATGCTTTTGTCCTTTTGATGTTATAGTAACCTTGGGGAAGAAGGGGTTAACACCATTGACAGTAAGTCTTAGAGAAGTCCCAGGAAAGCCAATCTATATACCTAAACGAGAGTTGTATATATGCACGGCGGGACGTGGACGCAGCTCCTGCGCCTGTGCGCGAAGCAGCTGAATCCACGTCCTGCTGCGGCCGGGCTGGGGAGATTCAAATTTCCCGCTCTGAGCATGCTCAGAGAGAGCGGGAGCGGCCTGGCCCAGAAGCAGCTCTGCCGGCTCTTGCTGCACCTCTGAGCCTCTGGCCAGGTAAGGGGGCTGGGAGGAGGAGGAGGAGGAGGCGGACAGTGGAACCGGGAAAGGGAGAGAGGAGCCCGGATCAAAAATTAAGCTGAGACGGTCCCCCGGAACTGAGCTGTGTGGCTGGCTCGAAGCGGAGCCGGTCCCCCAGCTCAGTCCATGGGTTTGGGGGGTGGCAGAAGCTTCGCCGGAGCTTCTGCGGCCCCCCGATCCACCAGCGGCTCCTGCTGTTGGCAGGAGCCCGGGAACTGAGCTGAGGGGCTGGGTTGAAGCGTAGCCGGCCCCCCAGCTCAGTCCAGGGGTTCGGGGGGAGGCAGAAGCCCCGGCGGAGCTTCTGCCGCCTCCCGAT
>ML686101.1:153497-184485 GCA_007922175.1 Pelusios castaneus
GTGGCAATATGGTCTGCCTGGGTCCTTAGGCAGCCGTTCCCTTCTGCGCACAGTTGGAGAGCCGCGCCTTTTGGCACTCAGTCCGGAAGTTGGGTACAACTGCATTAGAGACCTCCCTGCCCTTTACATACAGAGCAAATGGAAGAATCACTGAGACAGCTGAAATTGGATCAGGAGAGAGGCGCAAAGGCAGATGAGAGGTCTCTTTGGGTGCAGGGCTACGCCTCCGGTAGGGAGACAATCTCCACCTAGTGGAGAAATTACAAAGGTTGCAGGTCTGTTGCAGGGCCCAGCTGTAGCTAGTAAAAAATGACATTTCCCACAGCTCCCGGCAGAGCATGTTCTGTAGGGTGGTTTAGGGTTCATGCTGTTCCCTTTCACCTACGCCATGTTTCTCTGTTTTCAGTCCTTTCCTTTTCCAGTTTGGGTTAAAGGGATTCCTCATGGCTGAGTGTAACCTTCGGGTGGGCTAAATTCATTTAGTTGCCCTTCTCCAGTGCCCCACAGAAATCAATCCCAATCCCTAAGTGGAAAGCAGCTGGAGACCCAGGATCCAGTCTGTACAGGACTCACGGCGAAGCTTGTTCAGAGCTACACTCACACATTAAAATACTACTAAAACAAACATAACAATGAACTTTATTAACTACTAACTAAATGAACCTTATCCTAAGAAAACAAACTACAATTAACTAAGAACAATCCCTTGCATGAAAGATACCCAAGAGTCCCAAAGTCTGTGTGGAGTTCACCCAACTATCAGCTACAGTCTCTGTTCCAGTGTGGAAGCTTGAGTGGCAAGAAATAGCTGTCCTCTTCTTTCTTTGCTGGGATCCTCTGTAGCATTCCATGCAGGCTTTCTCTTCTCCTCTGCAACCAGCCCTCAGTCCCATATGCAGGTCTGCAAGGTCTGTTGCAAATGACTCCTTTACATGGAGAAAACATCTTGTTCACTCCTGGCTCAGCTCCTCTCCAGAACACTGAGCACATGGTCTCCCCTCAAGGCAGCTCCTGCCTGCTGTCTGCTCAGGCTGCTGCTCTCCAGTCATCTGACTGAGAACATCACATCACACCAGCAGGGTACCCTGTGGAGCATGCTCAAATTGCTACCACTCCCTGCTTCTGGAAGTTTCCAGTTGTGGGTCGATAATCTGCCCAACAACAGTAACCCACCCTCAGCAGGTCTCTCAGAGATAGCCTTTTCAGGCATATGGGTTACATGAGCACAACTGCTGCCTCTCTCCCTATGTCATCTCCCTCCAACGTCAGCAATGCATGCCCTCCCTCATCCCTCCTGCTGCGCATGCCACTGCTGGAGCATGAGCACCATTAGATCTACATCCCCTTCTGTCCCATCTGCTAGGCTATGCCACCCTGCTCCTCTTCATCAAGGCGGAGCCCATTCTGCATAAGACCACATCTCTATTTTTCTGCTGGCCCTGACTGACAGCTCTTTCTCCTTCTCCTGCTCCACCCTACTGAGAATGCTGGGAACCTTCTGGTTCAGAGCCTGGAAGATTATCTGTTCTGCTCAAATATTCCTGATCCATGCACTATGTGTGGTAGAGTCAAGAACACTGCTGGCCATGGCCTTCGACTGCTGTATTCCCATTTGTACCACATGGCAATGCGCCTCTCTTCTGAACATCATTGTCAATGTAGTGAGGTGGCTGTTGTTCTGTGCCTCCCACCTCCACTCCCACTTCTACTTTAAGCACATGAGCATAGTGACACCATGTGTTTGGGTCAGCATGCCAAACACTCTCTATGGACTGGTCCTATCTCTCACTCTCATTGGCTTTGACCTGGGCTACCCCAGTCTACACTGGCTTAATTCAACGTTAAAAAGTCAAATTAAGACTTAAGTCAAATTAAAAGTAGGTTTAATAAAGTCGACATAATTTTCATTTTCATGCTGCTTAAGTCGACTTAAGAAAACTGTAGTGTAGACGCAGGGTAAATTAAGTCAACTTAAGCAAGCTTAAGTCGACTTAATTTACCCTGCGTCTACACTTGTCTCTCCTTAAATCGACTTAAGCTGCTCCTTAAGGTGACTTAAGGAATAATTAAGTCGAATTAATAAGACCTGATTTTAGAATCATAGAATCATAGAATATATGGGATGGAAAGGACCTCACGAGGTCATCTAGTCCAACCCCCTGCTAAAAGCAGGACCACTCCCACTAAATCATCCCAGCCAGGGCTTTGTCTAACCAGACCTTAAATATCTTCAAAGATGGAGATTCCACCACCTCCTTAAGTAGCCCATTCCAATGCATCACCACCCTCCTAGTGAGAAAGATTTTCCTAATATCCAACCTCAACCTCCCCAGCTGTAGTTTGAAACCATTGCTCCGTGTTCTGTTCTCTGTTACCATCTAGAACAGCCTAGCTCCCTCCGCTTTGGAGCACCCCTTCAAGTAGTTGAAGGTTGCTAACAAATCCCCCCTCAGCCTTCTCTTCTGCAGACTAAATAAGCCTAGTTCCTTCAGTCTCTGCTCATAAGTCATGTGCCCCAGCCCCCTACTCATTTTTGTTGCCCTCTGCTGGACTCTTTCTAATTTGTCCACATCCTTTCTGTGGTGGAGAGCCCAAAACTGGACACAGTATTCCAGATGGGGCCAACCAGTGCTGAATAAAAGGGAATTATCACATCCCTCGATCTGCTGGCAATACTCCTACTGATGCAGCCTAATATGCCATTGGCCTTTTTGGCAACAAGGGCACACTGTTGGCGCATATTCATCTTCCCGTCCACCATAACTCCCAGGTCCTTTTCTACAGCGCTTCTACGTAGCCGATCGGTCCCCAGCCTGTACCAGTGCATGGGATTTTTTCGTCCTAAGTTCGGGACTCTGCACTTGTCTTTGTTGAATCTCA
This sequence comes from Pelusios castaneus, assembly GCA_007922175.1. Lineage (NCBI taxonomy): Eukaryota > Metazoa > Chordata > Testudines > Pelomedusidae > Pelusios > Pelusios castaneus. The sequence goes on from ML686101.1 coordinate 156,378, forward strand.
TGAGGTTTCTTTCGGCCCAGTTTTCCAATTTGTCTTAGTCTCCCTGGATCTTGTCCCTGCCCTCCAGAGTCTCTACCATTCCCCCAGCTTGGTGTCATCTGCAAACATACTAAGCACGCAGTCTATCCCATCATCGAGATCATTAATTAAGATGTTGAACAGAATCGGCCCCAGGACCGACCCCTGGGGTACTCCACTTGTTACTGGTTGCCAACTAGACATTGAGCCATTGATTCCTACCCGCTGAGCCCGTTGATCTAGGCAGTTTTCTGTCCACCTTACGATCCATTAATCCAACCCATACTTCCTTAATTTGCTGACAAGAATGCTGTGGGAAACTGTGTCAAAAGCCTTGCTAAAGTCAAGGTATACTACATCAGTGGCTCTTCCTGCATCTCATGATAGAAGGACATCAGGTTGGTCAGGCATGATTTGCCCTTGGTGAATCCATGTTGACTGTTCCTGATCACTCTATTTTCCTCCAAGTGTTTCAGGATGGATTCCTTGAGGACCTGCTCCATGATTTTCCCAGGGATTGAGGTGAGGCTGACCGGTCTGTAGTTCCCCGGATCCTCCTTTATCCCTTTCTTGAAGATAGTTACTATATTTGCCTTTTTCCAATCCTCCGGGACCTCCCCCATTCGCCACGAGTTCTGAAAGACCAGTAAACCCCTGATTCTCTGAAGAATCGCCCAGCTCAGTTCCCAGGCTCCTGCCGACAGCAGGAGCCGCTGAGGAATCGGGGGGCGGCCGAAGCTCCGGCGGAGCTTCCGCTGCCCCCCGAACGCCTGTACTTAGCTGGGCGGCTGGCTCCGCTTCGAGCCAGCCCCGCAGCTCAGTTCCCGGGCTCCTGCGGACAGCCCCCACCCAGTCTCCTTGTCCTCCCTCTCTCCACCACTCTAACCCAGCCACTCTCCTTGTCCCCCCCACCCCTCTCCAGGCCTCCCTCCAGCCCCTTCCCAGGCCCCTTACCTGGCCGGAGGCTCGGAGGTGCAGCAAGAGCCGGCAGAGCCGCTTCTGGGCTAGGCCACCCCCGCCCTGAGTACGCTCTCTCTGAGCATGCTCAGAGCGGGAGTTTTGAATCTCCCTAGCCCGGCCGCAGCAGGACGTGGATTCAGCTGCTGCGCGCGCAGCTGCGTACCAGCGGTGCATATATAGAACTCTCGTTTAGGTATATAGCTAATGGCCAGCAGCTCTGCAATCACTTCCCCCAACTCCCTCAGCACCCTCGGATGCAGTTCAGCTGGCCCCATAGACTTGTGCACATTCAATTTCTTTAAGTGTTCCCTAACCTGACTTTCCATCATCGAGGACCACTCTTCTCTCCAGTCCGCATTTCCCAATGTAGTAGCCTGGAAGCTGGCCCTCCCTGTGAAGAATGAAGGAAAAAAAGCATTGAGTACTTCAGCCTTTTCCACATCATCCTCCACGAGGATGCCTGCCCCATTCAGTAAGGGACCTACACCATCCCTAATCCTCTTCTTGTTGCTGATATACTTATAGAACCCCTTTCTGTTATCCTTCACATCTCTTGCTAGCTGCAACTCCAATTGTCCTTTGGCCTTTCTGATTTTATCCCTGCAGTCCCGAGCAATATCTTTATATGCCTCCCTTGTCATCTGTCCAAGCTTCCACTTCTTGTAAGCTTCCCTTTTATGTTTCAGCTCATCGCAGAGTTCCCTGCTAAGCCACGCTGGTCGCCGTCCACATTTGCTGTTCTTTCTGCACATCGGAATGTTATCTTCCTGTGCCTTTAACAGGGTTTCTTTAAAATACAGCCAGCTGTCTTGGACACCTTTCCCCTTCAGATCAGCTTCCCATAGGACCCTGACTGTCAGCTCCCTAAGGGAGCCAAAATCTGCCTTTCTGAAGTCCAGGGTGTGTGTTCTGCTTTTTTCCTTCCTTCCATTGATCAGGATCCTGAACTCTACCATCTTATGGTCGCTGCTGCCCCGGTTGCCATTTACTTCTACTTCCCCGATCAATTCTTCTCTGTTTGTGAGCAATAGATCTAGAGGTGCAAGGCCCCTAGTTGGTTCCTCCAGCATTTGTACTAGGAAGTTGTCCTCAATGTTCTCCAAAAACTTCCTGGACTGCTGTATTATCTTCCCAGCAGACATCAGGATAATTGAAGTCCCCCATAAGAACCAGGGCCTGCAACGATCTGGAAACTTCTGTTAGTTGTCCACAGAACTCCTCATCCACCTCCTCTTTCTCGTCTGGCGATCTGTAGCAGACACCCACCACGACATCCCCCTTGTCGCATTCTCCCCTAAACTTAACCCACAGACTTTCAACCATCTTGTTTCCACTTTCATAGTGGAGCGCCGAGCAGTCACACAGCTCTTTTACATATAGCGCTACTCCTCCCCCCCTTCTTCCCTGCCTGTCCTTCCTGAACAATTTATATCCATCCATGGCAGTGCTCCAGTCATGCAAGTTATCCCACCACATTTCTTTTATTCCAATTATATTATAGTTCCTTGTCTGTGCCAGTACTACCAATTCTTCCTGCTTGTTTCCCGGGCTCCTCGCATTTGTGTAGAGATACTTAAATTACCGAACTGTTTGCCCTACTTTGCCCTGTCGATTCTCTCTCCGGTCGTATCTTCCTCCTTTCAATTTTTCCCGGTGTCCTCCTTCCCCACTTGCCTGAGGTATTATGACTTCATTAGGACATATAAGACAATGATTTGATTCCCCCTCTCCGCCCCAGTTCCAACTACCCTCTCTTTTACTCCTGCTGTTACAGTCCCAGCATCCCCCAAGTTCCATCCCTTCCCCCAGGTCTCCCTCACTTTGACTTACCTGTGGGCTTTGGTCACCTTCCCCCTTCAAACCTAGTTTAAAGCCCTACTCATGGGGCTGTGTCTATACTGGTAAATTAAGTCAATTTAAGCTTCCTTAAGTCGATTTAATTTACCCTGCGTCTATACTACAGTTTCCTTAAGTTGACTTAAGCAGCTTGCTTAAGTCAACTTGAGGAAAATAAAGTCGACTTAATTAAAATTAAGTCAACTTTATTAAACCTATTTCCAATAGACCTAAGGCTTAAGTCGACTTCCTTAAGTCGACTTAAGCCAGTGTAGCCGTGGGGTAGCCCTAAGTCAACTACCCCAGGGCTACACCAATGCCCTCCCTGCCGGGGAGGGCACAGAGGGAGTCTGGCATGCCTCCCCCCCAGAGGGCAGGGCAGAGCCCTTCCCACCCTTCCCCCATGCCCTGGGAGAAGGGAGCCACTCGGGATCCCCAGCCAGGGTTCCAGTGGGGAGGGAATCCCTTGCTGGGGCTCTGGAGGTGAGGGATTCCCCTGCCACCCTGTCTGGGGCTCCAGCAGCTAGGGAATCCCCACCCCAGCCAAGACTCCAGCGGTGGATTCCCTCCCACTGGAGCCCTGGCTGGGGAGACCCGGCAGCTCCCTTCTCCCTGGGGCTGCGGCTTCCCAACAAAAAAGGAGCCATGGCTCCTCTTGCCGGGAACCCACAGGTCCCAGGGAGAAGGGAGCAGGGGCTCCTCCAGGGACAAGGGAGCCATGCTTAAGTCAACTTGAGGAAAATAAAGTCAACTTCATTAAAATTAAGTTGACTTTATTAAACCTCCTTTCCACTAGACCTAAGGCTTAAGTCGACTCCCTTAAGTCAACTTAAGCCAGTGTAGTCATGGGGTAGCCCTAAGTCGACTACCCCAGGGCTACACCAATGCCCTCCCTGCTGGGTGGGGCACAGAGGGAGCCTGGCATGCCCCCCCAGAGGGCAGGGCAGAGCCCTGCCCACCCTTCCCCCATGCCCTGGGAGAAGGGAGCTGCCCGGGCTCCCCAGCCAGGGTTCCAGTGGGGAGGGAATCCCTTGCTGGGGCTCTGGAGGTGAGGGATTCCCCCATCACCCTGTCTGGGGCTCCAGCAGCTAGGGAATCCCCGCCACCCCAGCTGGGACTCCAGCAGTGGATTCCCTCCCGCTGGAGCTCTGGCTGGGGAGACCCGGCAGCTCCCTTCTCCCTGGGACTGCGGCTTCCCAACAAAAAAGGAGCTATGGCTCCTCTTGCCGGGAAGCCACAGGTCCCAGGGAGAAGGGATCAGGGGCTCCTCCAGGAACAAGGGAGCCATGCTTCCCAGCAGAAGGGAGCCAGTGTGGCTCCCTCCTGCCAGGGAGCCAAGCAGGGCTCTCTCCTCCCCTCCCCCGCCCTAGGTCGACTTATGGAATAAGTTGACTTAGGGCATCCACACTGGCTTAAGTCGAATTCAGAAGTCAACTTACACCTTAAGTCGACCTAAAACTAGGTGTTATTAAGTCAACTTAAACTTTTCTTAAGTTGACTTAAAGAACAGCTTAAGTTGACTTAATAAAAGCCCAGTGTGGACAGGGAGTAAGTTAGGTCGACTTAAGCCTCCTTAAGTCGACCTAACTTGTAAGTGTAGAGGCACCCTAATTAAAGACTAACAATTTTTTTATCACATGAGCTTTCATGGTAGAAAATGTGATAGTCTTTAAAAGTGCCACCGGACTCTTAATTGTTTTGCTGAACTAGAATAATATGGCTACCCCTTTGGAACTTCCTACAGTCTCGTAATGCTTCTTACACATTAACTAATGAACGTACACTTCATCCCAGTGAAACTGAGTTAGAAATGTGGACATGCTATTCCTGAGATTCTGTGGCAAAATCAGCAATAGAAATCAGAATTCCTGATTTCCAGGATATAAACAGTAATCAGAGTTTCTCCCTGCCTAATGTACTTTCTTTCCCCATTATGTGCAGTAACATCTAACACCCATTGAAATTTGTACAATGCTCATTCAGTTGGACATGAGGGGAAAGGAACAAGTTGTTTAGATGCTGTAACCAAATAAATCGCTCCTTATCTCTCCACCCTGCTACGTCTTTCATCATTTGACCTTGAAACAAAAACATCTGGTGAAGTCTGAAAAACAGCCTCCCCAACACCTCTGATCACTACATCAGGAGCTCTTAGCTAGGCTGCTGAGCAGCATTCTACCCATGTTCTGCACAGATGGAGACACACAGTGGTGAAGTGATTTACCAGGGCCTCACAGTGGCTATGTCTACACTTGTAATTTTAAGTTGACTTTAACTAAGTCGACTTAACTAAGTCTACACTTAAAATTAAATTAAACTTAAAGGGGAACTTACAAAGTCAACCTAGAGCGTCCACACTGGACTCCTAGGTCGACTTCTAGGGGCTAGGAGGACCTTGGGCAGGTCTACGGTGGCAGGGGGCACCCCTTGTGTGCAATGGGGCAAAGGGGGACAGGGACCCTTGGCAGGGCATGTGGGCAGGGTGTGATGCTGTCTGGATTTAGGGAAGCATTTATGATATTATTTTCTATTCATGTATTATAAATGATATAATCCATAGGAACTATGTCATGTTTGGTATCAATAGAAAGGTAGTAATTTGCTGGGAATGATTACATAGTTTATGTATAGGAATTGTATTTGTATTAGAAGTTAGGAATTTGGTGTTATATCTATACTTTAACTAGTGTGATTTTGTGGAAACGCCCCAGAGAGGAAGCTGTCTAAAACCATTGTGTCCTTAATGTTAAAGAATCTGCCAGGTACAATGGGCCCAGGGAGTAACCTGATGAGCCATTAAGGACATAAGGAATACAACCATTGTGTCCTTAATGGCTGAGTAGATTACTCCCTGGGCCCATTGCACCTGGCGGATTCCTTAACATTAAGGACACAATGGTTGTAGAGGCTCCCAAATACAATGGGCCCAGGGAGAAACCTGATGAGCCATTAAGGACACAATGGTTGTACACAGCCTCCTGTCTGGGGCTTTTCCATGGAATCACACAAGTTAAAGTATAGATATAACACCAAATTCCTAACTTCTAATACAAATACAATTCCTATACATAAACTATATAATCATTCCCAGCAAATTACTACCTTTCTATTGATAACAAACATGACATAGTTCCTATAGATTATAGCATTTATGAGATATTAATAGAAAATAATATCATAAATGCTTCTCTAAATCCAGACAGCGTCACACAGGGCTCTGCCCTGCCCTTTGGGGGACATGCCAGGCTCCCCTTGTGCCCTCCCCCCTGGCAGGGAGGGCATTGGTGTAGTCCTGGGGTAGCCCTAAGTCAACTTAGGGCTACCCCATGTCTACACTGGCTTAATTTGACTTTAAAAAGTCGAATTAAACGTTAAGTCAAATTAAATCTAGGTTTAATAAAGTCGACTTAATTTTCCTTAAGTCAACTTAAGTAAGCTGCTTAAGTCGACTTAAGAAAACTGTAGTGTAGATACAGGGTAAATTAAGTCAACTTCATTTACAAGTGTAGACGCAGGCAGTGAGTCAGCAGCAGAGCTGAGGGTAGAAAGAAGGAGTCGTGAGCCCAGCACCATTGCTGGAGTCACTTATAGCATCACTTCTCTCCGTGCTGCATTCGATTGATGCAGTGAGTCTGCATGTGTGTTATGACCAAGGATTTTGCAGGTTTCTCACACAGGAGGGGATTTAAGGAAACTGCTTCTAACCAGAGCTACAAAGATAGGTTTCCACACAACTCAGTCTTCACCTTTTTCTTGCTTTTTACCAGCCACCATTGACTGCCTGGAATCCTGTACAGTGCACAGAGGCCTAATGATGGGCTGCACAGAACCAAATCAGTGCCACGTGTGGATCTGAGGCCCTGCTTAAAACCTTTCAGGAGCAGCACCCTAGACGTAAAAATCTCCATTTAATGCCTGGAGAGCCTGGGGCCTCGAGTGAACAAGTGATTTGTCCAAGGTCCTCCAGCAAATCCATAGCAAAGCTGGAACTCTTTACTCTCAGACGAGAAAGTGCCAGGCCTCTGTTCTGCTGTGTGGACTGTACTAGCCAGGTCTGAGTGATTATGCATGTTGCCAGCAGCTAGGGACTCCTGCACTATGTTGCTCTGGTCTGTTCTTGCCCCAGAAGCATTCCAGGCAGCTTTACGAATTTAAAACAGGGGCTGTCGCACCCTCCTCTGGGCTAGAACATAGCAGCTGTTTCATCCTGTAAAGTTCCTTAACAGTACACTGATTGTAACAAGGCAGAATGAAAAATGTCTTTTAAAACAAGGGTGTGAATGTTATGTTTCCAGAGTGATACGTCCATACTGGGGGCCTCTGGGAAAAATTGGATACAAAAAAGAAGAGTATTGTATACAATGAACAGTCCAGAGTGACTCACTTTACCCAAGTTAAAATTTGATCAGGACATTTTGGTTAAAAACTTCACTTCTCCTGCCAGGTAAGCTTTTGATGAAAGGATCAGCGCCTCAATTTTGCATCTAAAAGCCATTTTGAGCAACCAAGTACATCACTGTGGACCTCTGGATTTTGCAATGATAGAGAACCAAGGCTCAAGTGCAAAATAAATTTGACATGTCAAACACATGCATTTTGCTTTTGGGGAGCAATAAAAAATTAGTGGCTAAAGGTAACTGCGAGATGTAGACTTGGACCATTCAAAGTTGTTTAACCTAGTACCACATGAGAGTCAGATTAGCAAACTAGTGAGAGGCAGAATTACTGTTCTCTGATCTCTTAGTGATAGCCCTGTACAGTGTTTGCAGAAAGAGTCCATGTCTTTCCCTAGTCATCCTTCTCCAGATGTGTCTGTCTCTTAGCCATCCATCCATCCATCCATCCATCCATCCATCCATCCCAGGCACTGACAGCAACTCATTCTTTGGAGATCTTGGTGTTATTCCCAGCTTCTTTACTAATTGTTTATAATGGTTAAATATACAGCAGTATGCAGAGCATGTAATTCCTCTCTGACTCAGCAGAGAGCCTGGGAGTTCTCCTCTCCCTTTGGGAAGGACCCTTAATTACTGTTTACTCCTACAGATGGATAAAGAACACAGATGTGCAGACAATGAAAGAGAGCCATTGGCTAATGTTATGTTTCCAGAGTGATAGATCCATACTGGGAACCTCTGGGAAAGGCTCTCTGCAGCCTAAATACCACACTGGAATTGCCCAGAGCTATATTAGAAACCGATTTTCATCCTGCCTGGGACACTTCCTATCTGTTCTCGGTGCAGGATGTTGTTGCAGAGGCTGGTGACAGAGGCGTGGGACACGACTAGCTGAGGGGGAGTCCCAGGGAAAACCCTTCCATTGCAGAATTCACAGGTACCTCATCACTTCCTGAAGAGTAACTGCTCTATATACCCCATACAAAGTGGGCAGGACAGATTAGAGAATTAGTCTGTGGTCCTTTCTGCTCTACATAACCCTTAACCATCCCTGGGCCCTTTGCACATGTGATGCATTCACTCCAATATCACTGGCGACAATCCCCTCTTTGCTATTCACTAGTTTGCTGTACCTCCCATATGATGCCCTAAGAACAGGAACTGAGTGAAGAGCTCAGCAGTCAGCTATGTGTCAATACACGCATTTACCTCCTCCCCCTGCATTGCAAGGTTGTTAAGGTGGGTGAAACGGTGGGGCTGTGATCTCACACGTTTCTGCCTGAAACTTTGAAATAATCACTCACTCAGAAGCAGACACCTGGTATGGTAATCCTTAGGCCAATCAGTTCACGTTTCACAAACTTGTGAAAGCTGATAATACTTTCTTGTAAATGGTAGAGCCAGACTGCCTTCACTAACGGGTGTGCCACCAAATGCACATCCAATGGCCACACTAAGGCAGAATCCCATACAGCTGAGCTCTTTTCTACAATAATATCTGTGGCAAGGAGTTCCACAGGCAAGATATGTTTTATGGACATTTTCTTTTATCTATTTTATTTTTTCAGACTTTCAATTTCAATGATTGTTCCCTTCTTTGTGCATTATGCGAAAGAGTAAATCTAAGCAAACGATCTATTGTTGTTAATGAGAAAAGTGTAGGGTTTAATTACAAAAGGTTTCATTGATCATCTAGTCTTACTTGCTCTATATCCCAGCCTATTACATCTCACACAATTACTTTTATATTGAGCTCAGTATATTGTTAATCAGAATTTTACAGCATAGAATTACAGGGTTTGAAAAGATTGAAAGGGTCATCTAATCTACCCCTCTCCACTGCGAAAATGCAGGATTTACTTTGCCTAAAACATCCAAGAGAGGTGGTTATACAGCCTTCTTTTGAAATTCTCCTGTAAAGTTGCTTCCATGACCTTCCAAGACTGCTTTCTCCACTATCCTACAGTTATTCCTGTGAAGTTTTATCTAAAATTTAGTCTAAATCTGCTGTGCTGAAGTTTGAAACCCACTGCCTGGTGTCCTGCCCTCTCTGACAAGCAAGAACAACTTTTCTCTGTCTCTTTTAACAGCAGCTTTTCAAGTATCGAAAGACAACTGTCACACCATTCCTTTATCTTCTCATTTTCAATGTGAATATACCCAGTTCCTTCAGCCTTTGCTCATATAGATTCTATGTCATCTCTTTGAACATCTTTGTCACTCATGTCTGCATCTCTGCCAGTTTCTCCACATCCTGACTATACACTGGTGACCAAGAGTGAACACAGTACTCCAGATGAGACCTAATGAGTGTTGAATAAAGCGGCCCTGTCATTTCCCATGACTTCTTTTCCATGATTTGATTAATTCAGCCCAAAATTGCATTTGCTTTTTTTACAAAAGTGAAGAAACCCACACCCTGGGAGAGGTAGCTACATGAACCTAACCTCCAGCGTAAGGAACAACAAGATTTTGGTCGAATTCTCATGAGGTTGACAGAAGAATTCTTCCATTGACTTAGCTACCAACCCACAAGGAGATTTATTACTAACACCGATGGGAGAACCCTTCTAGTTGGTGTATGTAGTGTCTATAATTGTATGTAGTGTATGCAGCATTGTACATGGAGAGTAATCCTCAGCCATATTGTCCAGGACAGCACACGGTCTTGATATGAAAAGAGGAAAAATCTCTGCAGTATTTCTCAATTTCCTTTTTGAAATGAGAACACTAGAACTGTACACAATATTGAGTATCAGTTTCCCTACTGCCATGCCCAGAGAAATAATCTTTTCCCTTCTCCTTGCAGTGGTTAAAGTATAATTTGATGGGCCCCGGAACCCTCCTGATCTCCGGGTCCCCATCCTGTATTGTCTGGGCCCCTTTCATGCATGTGTGGACCCCAGCCCAGGTAGGCATTTTCAACCACTTCTCAGTACCACATGCATCAGTTATCACTTCATAAAAATATTTATAATTTTATATGGCGTTTATGTCTATAGCAATTATTGTCACAAAATACAAGTAAAAACACTGCATAACACAATAAGTATTGTGATTAACAACGGTGGGGTGTAGGACCTGCCAGCAGCTAGGGCAGGGTGGAACATGCGTTCCGCCATATTTTTCTATTTTTAGGGGCCCCGGAACTCTGGCCCCTCAAATTTGGGGGCCCTGGAACTGCGTTCAGGTGCGTTCCCCCTTACTTTAACCCTATTTCCTTGCTTATTCACTCCTCCCATTTATATAACTAAAAATCACAATAACCCTTTCACACTAGGAGCTCACAATGAGCTCATCCACTATGAGCCCTAAATCCTTTTCATGGTCTCAGCTTTCCATTACACGGTCCTAGGCTTATTTCAGAGGTCAGGACCGTGTTCCCTGTCCCAAGATGATAGTTTTGCATCTGGCTATATGGAAACATAATTTAGATTGGATCCACCTTCCCAAACAGTGCTGGCTGACTGCCCTGCCCTCAGCACTTGAACGCTCTGCCAAGTTTTTTGTCATCCACCAGTTTTGCCTGTATGATTTTATTCTTACGTCCAGATCACTGATGTTCATATGGAATAGTATGGGGCCTTGAAGTGACCCCTGCAGAACACCACGAGACACTCTCCCAGTATGTGACAAAGGCCCATTGACAAGTGCTTTCTGAGATCTATTAGGTAGCCAGTTTTAGTCCATTTAACGTGTGCTTTATTGCTACTGTACAGTCTTAATTTTTATCTGAAAAGTTTTCCCTACTAAACTGAAAGCCTCGGCGAAACCAAAGTCTGTTGCATCTGTGCTGTTCCCTTGATCAGCCAAACTTCTATATACATTAAAGGATGAAATCGGATTCATTTGGACAAATCCCTGTTCTATAAACATTGATAACTGCTTTTATGTGTTTTCCTAGGTTTTCGTTTGTTCATTTTTAATGTCACTTTAATCTTATATCAGTTTTTCCATTGTTTTCCTCAGGATTGATGTCAGACTACCAACCCATGATTTCCTGGGTCATTCTGATCCCCCACTTTTGAATTTTGGTAATCTATTTGCACTCTTCCAGAGTTCTGGAATTATTTGAAGATTAGAAGATTTATTAAACATTTAGGTAAGTGGGCCAGAGGATCTCCTCAGCTACCTTTTTTTCTCGCTGGTGTGAGTTTTACTGGTCTGTACCATTAAAAAGGTTTATACCCTAGTAAATACTTTCTAACATCCTTCTGGATAGTGAATGGACTTCAAATTATTTCATACTCTCGTGCTGTATGAGTGTAACAGACTGCTTCTTCGACATAGAGAATAGAATATTTATTGAACAGATCTACCACTTCTGCAACATTAACACTTTTCCTTGCTCTCTGATAATTAGCATATACCTTTCATACAATTTCTTTTGTTCTTCATTTTCTTAGCAACCTGTCTTTAATTTCCCTTATCCATTTTCATAAATTCTCACTTGTATTGTTTGTTATCTGTTTCCCATGTTTATATATTCCTTTCCTCACCCCCACCAAAATTGCTGCTTTCACTTTTTCACAGAACAGGATTTTTACTCAAAGTTGTCCGCTTTCTTGATTTTAGAATTCTGGCTTTTGGGATATCTAAAAAACTCTTCTTAAAGGACTCACAATTTCCATTCAGTTTTATGTCTTTAACTTTCCTCCCAATATATATATAATTTTTGTATATAACTTTCCTCACCTTTGGGGAATTAACTTTTTGTAACTCTACATACCTATAGCTATTATTGGCTGAGAACTGTTCTGTTTGTCCATTTGAATGTTATCTGTTCAATGTGTTATTTTGTTATCCTCTATAAAATGCCCCCTTCTTTTTCTCTTGTTTAAACTAAACAGTCTAAGACTTTTCGGTCTCTATTCTCCAGACTATTCATCTTATTCTCCATCCCATTGCTATTGTTTTAGCCACTATTGCACATGAGCAGCTTTTCAACAGACTTGCTCCCAACAGCAGCCAGGTCTTTCTCCCTCAGATGTTTTCTAGTTGGGATACTTCCCAATACACATATCTTCACAAAAGTTGGATTTTTTAGATTTAGATTTTCAGAAGCTTGAGGATGTTTGGGGGAACTCCCTACAGCATGTAATCCCTAGCCTGTTTTTAATTGCTTTGAGGAACAATGATGGTATGGTCATTACAGGGTCAGTTCTTTATAATTCATTTATCTAAATAATTAAAAGGTGCTTTTCTTGTGTGATGAGTGATCGATCACCCTGTAGCCAAGGATTTCATTTTTTTCTTCATTTCTTCTGTGATGTTATGATTACCAGACACGTCTTGTCATAGGCAGCCATTGAATCCTAAGTAGAGTTTACGTATGGGTTATAAAAATATTAGGCTGATCAGCAGTTAAAAGGGATAATTATGAAATGGGTATTGAAGTAAGCACTGTTGAAATGCAAGACCTAGAGGCTGAGGCCTGAAAATTTTAGTGTAAATATTACACCTTTGCTATAAGAAAAGCTGCCATAAATAAGTGATCAAAAATAATGCAGTGACATAATGTTATCGACTAATAATGCACAAAGGAGTGAAATTAAAAAAAAAATAACTGGAATAGTAATTTTTAAATAAAAATATGCTCTAGAAGCATATTTCTCTAATATGTGCTTTTAACATCAGCTACAGGTAGTTTGTTAACAATAAGGAGAATAAAAGGAAGTATACATAAGCTATAGGAAGCAGGTACTTCAAATGTTTGGGACTCCATACCAATAAGGATAAAGAGGCTTCACATTTTGATATACGTTCCCAGAATGTAGGCAAAGTCACAAATCATACTAGAAGAACGTGGTGCCCAGATTGAGGAAATTGAGCTTCTTATTGAAAATCCCACAAAAGAAACATTCCTCTCTTGACAATCAATCCATGAGATACTTGTCAGACCCTAACACTAGATAGGAGATTTCAGTCAGTAACTGTAGATGGTGCATGGATAGATATAGGGGTTCTTTATGCTGTGATATTCCAAACTTTGTTGATAAATGTAATGAAAGTGATAGTTACTACTCCTTGTTCCTGTGAAAGTCTGTGTTCCTTGCCTTGGACTTCCTTTGTTCTTCTGAGCTCTAGATCTAAAAAAGTAATGGTAACTTTCTTGAACTTGAGATAGTAGCCAACCGACCTAAACCTTCAGATATGGTATGACAACATCAATAAATTTACCTTAAATAAAATATAAAAGGCCACATGCCTGTGAGCAGCTGTCCCTTCTGCATGCAGCACCTTATTTAAACACTGTCTCTTCATCCAGGTATTTGCACTGTGCACATTATCCTAGAGCCTTGGGACATAAATAAAGTCAGAGGAACATCCAGGAGATACAGTCTCTTTCATGCTATGTCAGATTCCAACACAACCGACTTCATCAACCCCTCCTCCTTCATCCTGCTGGGTATTCCTGGATTGGAGGCAGCACATGTCTGGATCTCCATCCCCTTTTGTACCATGTACACCATAGCTGTCTTGGGGAACTTCACCATCTTGTTGATCGTGAGGGTAGAGCAGAGCCTCCATGAACCCATGTACTATTTCCTCTGCATGCTGGCTGTCACTGACCTGGTACTGTCTACATCCACGGTACCCAAAATGCTGAGCATCTTCTGGTTCAATTCCAGGGAGATAAATTTCAATGCCTGCCTCACCCAGCTCTATTTCTTTCACTGCTTCTTAGCGATGGAATCTGGCATTTTGGTGGCCCTGGCTTTGGATCGCTACGTGGCCATCTGTGATCCCCTGAGACATTCCACCATCCTGACTGACCCTATTGTGGCCAAAATCGGCCTGGCTGTTTTGCTACGTGGTGGCCTGTTCGTATTTCCCTATCCGTTCTTGGCAAGGAGGTGGCCCTACTGTAGAACCAATGTCATCGCCCACACGTACTGTGAGCACCTAGCGGTGGTGAAGCTGGCCTGCGCCGATATCCGCATCAGCAGCTACTATGGCCTCCTGGTGACATTCTTAGTGACTGGCCCGGATATGTCTTTTATCACCTTCTCCTACACACAGATCCTCAGGGCCATCTTCTGTCTTCCCACAAAGGATGCCCGGCTCAAGACTTTCAGTACCTGCAGCTCCCACCTCTGTGTCATCTTAGCCTTTTATGTCCCAGGTCTCTTCTCCTTCCTCACGCATCGCTTTGTCCAAAATATGCCTTTGCAGTTCCATATCATCACTGCCAATGTGTATCTCCTGGTTCCCCCCATGCTAAATCCCATCATCTATGGTGTGAGGACCAAACAGGTCCAGGACAGGCTGCTCCAATTCTTTATTCATAAAAGGATCTAAATTTTTCTCCTGTCTCCTTAAACCCAGGAGGCTACCCTCCCCCCACCTCTGCCACACTTACCAAACTTCCATGAACCTGGCTTAGGAAAGCCATCCGACTTCCCTGAGGTCACCTCATTATTGGTTTCTTGGTTGCTAGACCACACCAAATTGTTTCTGTTAGTTGCCTTTGATACATGCTTGGTCCCTAGTTTTGTGATGCCCAAAAGTTCTGGATCAGATTTTATCAATTCTTGAATTTAACTTTTCCAGTCCTGAATTTCCTGTACTATTCTAGTTCTGCCTGCCCCTGCCAAGACCATATTCTCTTGACATTGAGGTATTAAAACAACAAACAGACAAACAAACAAAAACAAACAAACAAACAAAACATTAAATACTTAACAAACTCAGCAACACTATCTGTCGGTATTCACTTAACAACACTTATACTACATCTACACTGGAGCCTCAGGTCGACCTACAGACTCCTGCGTCCACATTAGGCACTTATTAAGTTGACTTAAGTGCTTCTTTAATTCAACTTAATAACACCACCTCTTATGGTCAACTTAATGCTTAAGTCAACCTTATTCAGTGTAGACGGGGAAATCCCTAAAGTTGACCTAATTCGCCTCCAGGCCCCCTCCCAGCTACCCACAATTCCTACTCCTCCATAGACCTAGAACATGCCAGTGTGGAAGAAGGCAGTCAACAGGAGTTTTCAATGTGGACTCTCTAAGTCAACTTAACAGAGCCTCCAGTGTAGATATACCCATACAAAGGGATGGGAAGAGGGGGAGGATAAATGGGGGAATAGGTTAACAGAAGATTGCTCTAAGGCATCCACTTGACCCTTTAGGGACAGGTTTTCTAAGTTAAGGAGGTCAGAATCTTCCATGTGGCTGTTGACCAATCTGACAGCCAGCACACTGTGGTGATTAACTGTGCCCTGTTCCTCAGTAATTTACTGCAAAGTTACAAACTCACTCCCCCATTAATTTGACAAGCCCTCATGGAGCCTGTGGCAAAATAGCCTTTTCCTTAATCTGAGAATACCTGGACGTGAGGATGGCTTGCACCCACCCCTGGATGGCTATCCAGTTCTGACATTCCCCAGAGAGTCCCCTATAAGTACCCCCCATTTCCCAACCAATCAGTTAGTAACCCCCGTAACCAGGTTACCATAAAGGACCTATTCAGATTAGCCATACCCATGGCAAGAAGTGGTGATTAGGCACTTCTCTCATTTTTCTCAGACCTCTTCAACACATCATCAAAGATCTACAGCCTCTTCTATAAGATGATCCCTCACTCTCTCAAGCCTTGGGAGACAGACCTCTCCTTGCTTTCAGACAGTCCCCCCAACCTTAAACAGATACTCACCAGCAACTACAGATCAAACAACAGAAACATTAAAGCAGGAACATATGCCTGCAACAGACCACACTGCCAACTTTTCCCTCACATCTACACTGAAGACACCATCACAGGACCTAATCAAGCCACCTACATCATCAAGGACTCATTCACCTGCTCATCCACCAATTTGATTTATGCCATCATGTGCCAGAAATGCCCCTCTGCCTTATATATTGGACAACCAGGACAGTCTCTGCACCAAAGAATAAATGGACACAAATATGATATCAGAAATCGCAACACTAAAAAAACAATAGGGGAACACTTCAGTCTCTGTGCTCACTCCATTGACGACTTGTTAATAGCTGTGCTGAAACAGATGAATAACAAATCAGCTTCAAAGAGAAATTACAGAACTCGAATTTATACGTAAATTTGACTCAGTTGCCTTGGGGTTAAACAGGGACTACGGATTTTTCTCTCATTGCAAAAGGTGATTTGACCTCACCCTCCTCTATGTGCTGTTCCCCAGTGTTTTCTATT
Source organism: Pelusios castaneus (assembly GCA_007922175.1). Lineage (NCBI taxonomy): Eukaryota > Metazoa > Chordata > Testudines > Pelomedusidae > Pelusios > Pelusios castaneus. The sequence continues at coordinate 172,775 of ML686101.1, forward strand.
TTGATTTGCAGCTACAGCCTGACCTGATCCTATGTCATACACTCCCCTGCATTTAATTTCCGCCCATTCCATAAATTTACCATTTTCAAAGCTTCTGACGATGTGGGATTTTCTCCCATGAAACCCCATGAGATAAATACATCGGTTAGTCTTTAAAAGGGTCACAGGACTCTGTTGTTTTTCTTCAATAGACTAACATGGCTACCCCTTTGGAACCCAATTTTACATTGCATCTGAAAGACATTTTGAGCAACCAAATGTTCCACTGTCTAACTTTGAGTTGTGGAGTGATGGAAGGACAGGGATCATCGGCAAAATAAATTTGACATATCAAATACTGAGAATTTGGGGGAGAGGGTTTGGTGATGATACATTTGGTAGATAAAGGTAAATGGGGAGATGCCATAGACTTAAACCATTGTAAGTTCTTTGAGCTAACCATACATGGCATTCAGATTAACAAACTAGTACTAGACAGAATTACTGATGTCTGATCCTTTAGTGCAAGCCTTGATTGTTTGCAGAAAGTGGTCGTCTCTCCTCAGTCATCTTTCTCCATATCTGTCTGTCTTTTAACTACCCAACCATCCATCCACCCATCCATCCACCCATCCATCCCATGTATTGACAGCATATCATTTTGTGTAATTCTAGGCATTATTCCTACTTCCCGTATTAATTGGTTATAACGGTTAAATCTACACAAGTGCACTGAGCAGTTTATTACTCTATGACTCATCAGAGAGGGTGGGAATTCTCCTTTCCCTTTGGGAAAGATCTTTAACTACTGTTTACTCCTGCAGATGGAAGAAGAATACAGAAGAGCAGACAATGAAAGAGGGATATTGGCTAATGTCCCCTGTCTGCAGACTAAGAACCTCACGGGGATTGCCCAGAGCTATATTAGAAACCCATATCTGTCCTGCCTAGCGCACTTCTCCTTTGTCAGCTCTCAGTGCGAGATGATGTCACAGATGCTGGTGACAGAGGCGTGGGACATGACTAGCTGAGGGGGAGTCCCAGGGAAGACACTTCCATCGCAGAATTCACAGGTACCTCATCACTTCCTGAAGAGTAACTGCTCAATATACCCCATACAAAGTGGTCAGGACAGGTTAGAGAAATAGTCTATGGATCTTTCTGCTCTACATAACCCTTAACCATTGCTGGACCCTTTCCATACATAATGAATTTGCTCCAATATCGCTGGCCAAATGCCCGTCTTCACTATTTGAAGTTTGCTGTGCCCTCCATATGATGCCCTAGGAACAGGAACTGCGTGAAGAGCTCAGCAATCAACTCTGTGTCAATGCACACACTCCCCTTCTCGCCTCACATTGCAAGGCTGTTAAGGTGGGTGAAATGGCGGGGCTGTTACCTCACTCATTTCTGTCTGAAATTTTCCAATAATCACTCAGCCAGAAGCAGACACCCAACACGGGGAACATTAGGCCAATCGGTACAAGTTTCATGAACCTGTAAAAACTGAAAATACTTCCTTGTGAGTGATAGAGTCAGACAGCCTTTTCTAATGGGTGTGCCACCAGCACCACATCCAATAGCCACAGTAGGCAGGAATCCCATTCAGTGAGCTCTTTGGTTCAGTAATATCTGTGGCAAGGAGTTCCACAGGCCAAATATGTTTTATGGACAACATTATCTTTTCTATATTTTATTTTTTCAAACTTCCAATTTCAATGAATGTTCCCATTTGTGTGTTATGAGGAAGAGTAAATGAAAGTGTCTGATCTACTTTCTTTAGTGGCAGAAGCTTAGGGTTTAAGTCCAAAAGGTTCCATTAGATCATCTAGTCTGACTTCCTCGGTATCCCAGCCCATTACATCTCGCCCAATTACTTTCATACTGAGCTCTGTATCTTGGTTTTGAGTAAAGGCTTGTCTCAATCAGAATTTTACATCATAGAATTATAGGGGTTAGAAAAGTTTGCAAAGGTCATCCAGTTTAACCACCCTTCCATCCAAGATCCCAAGATACAGGATCAGGATTTGCTTTGTCAGAACATCCAAGAGAGGTGGCTATCCAGCCTCCTTTTGAAATTCTCCAGTAAATTTGCTTCCATGACCTCCTGAGGCTGCCTTCTCCACCATCCTACAGTTATTTGAGTGAAGAAGCTTTTCCTAAGATTTAGTCTAAATCTGATATGCTGTAGTTTGAACGCCCTCCCTGGTGTCCTGCCCTCTCTGAAAAGCAAGAACAACTTTTGTCTTTCTCTTTTTACAACAGCTTTTCAAATATCTAACGACAGCCATCACACTGTTCTTTATCTTCTCTTTTTCAAACTGATTATACCCAGTTCCTTCCGTCTTTGCTCATATAGACTCTATGCCATCTCTTTGAGCATCTTTGTCACTCACATCTGCATCCCTGCCAGTTTCCCCATATCTTTTCTATACACTGGTGACCAAGAATGAACACATTACTCCAGATGAGGCCTAACCAGTGCTGAATAAAGCAACAGTATCACTTCCCGTGACTTCTTTTTTATACCTCTCTTAATTCAGCCACCAATTGCATTTGCTTTCTTTAAAAAGTAAAGGAATCCACACCCTGGGAAATATAAGTAGACAAACCTAAACTCCAGTGTAGGCAACATCAAGATGATGGATGAATTCTCATGAGGTCGACGGAAGAATTATTCCCCTTCCCCTCCCCCATTGACTTAGCTAGCAACTCTCCAGGAGATTTATTACTATTGCCGATGGAAGAACCCATCTTGTTGGCATATGTGCAGTCTATAATTGTATGTAGTGTATGCAACATTGTACCTGCAGAGAACTCCTCAGCCCAATCATCCAGGACAGCACACAGTCTAGATATGAAAAGAGGAAGACCCGCTGCAATATTTCAATCTCCTTGTTGAAATGTGGACACCACGACTGTACCCAATATTGCAGTATCACTTTCCGCAATACCACGGTCAGAGATAAAATCTTTCCCCTTCTCACACTCACTGCTCACTTTTCTACATCCATGGATCACATTAGCCCTTTTAGTCCCAAAATCACACTAGGGCTTTGCAATGAGTCGGTCGTCCACTATGAGCCCTAAATCTCATCTCTGCTTTTCATTATACAGTCCCCTGCCAATTTCAGAGGTCAGGACCGTGTTCCCTGTCCCAAGATGAAAGTTTTGCATGTGGCTGTATCAAAACACACTTTTATTAAGTCCACCTTCCCAAACAGTGTGGTCTGACTACCCTGCCCTCAGCACTCCAACCGCTCTGCCAAGCTTCGTGTCAGCCACAATTATTGCCAGGAATGATTTTATGTTTATTTCCAGATCCCTGATGTTAATGTGGATAACATGGGGCCGCACATTCTCCTTGTCTGACAAAGGCCAGGTAGACAGTTTTAGTTCATTTAACCTGTGCTCTATTGCTATTGTATAGTCTTAATTTTGTCTCTGAAAAGTTTTCTCTACTAAATTGAAGGCCTCACAGACACCAGTCAGTTGCATCTCTGCTGTTTCCTTGATCAGCCAAACTTTACACTCATGAATGGATGAATCGGGTTCATTTGAACAGATCTGTTTTCTATAAACACTGATAATTGCTGGTAAGTGTATTCCTATGGGGTTTTCTTGTTTGTTTGTTCATTTATTTTAATGTCATTATAATCCCATATTGTCTTTTCCATTGTTTTGCTCAGCATTGATGTCAGGCTAACCAACCCATGATTGCTTGGGTCATCTTGTTCCCCCTTTTTGAATATTGTCAATCTGTTATCACTCTTCCAGACTTCTGGAATTATTTGAAGATTAGAAGATTTTTTAAATATTTACATAATTGGGATGGAGGATCTCCTCAGGCACCTCTTTTCTTTAATGGTGTGAGGTTTCCAGGCATGTTTTCTTAAGAAGGTTTATTTTCTAGTAAATGCTTTTTAACATCTTTCTTGATAGTGAATGGTCTTGAAATGATTTCAGAATCTTACACAGTATAAGTGCATCAGACTGCTTCTTTGACATAGACCAAACAGAAAAATTTATTGAACAGATCTACCACTTCTGCAACATTAGAAATTTCTCTCCCTTTCTGGGAATTAGCCCAGACCTTTGCTAGGATTTCTTTTGTTGTTAGTTTACCTATCTTTAACTACCCTTATCCATTTTCATAATTTCACACTTGTATTGCTTGCTATATGTTTCCCATGCTTATATATTGCTCCCCCCCGCAAAAAACAAAAAAACAAAAAAACCTGCTGCCTTCATCTTTTTAACTGAACAGAATTTTTAGTCACTTTCTTCATTCTGTAATTGTGGCTTTTGAGCTATCTAAAGACTCTTATTAAAGAACTCCTAACTTTCCTTCAGAGTTTTCAGTCTTAAATTCTCCTCTTAATCAATGTTCTTTATAAGTTTCCTCAGCTATTGTGAGTTAACTCTTTTGTAGCACTACATGTCTATAGCTGTTATTGGCTGGGAACTGTTTTCTGTTTGTTCATTTGAATGTAATCTGTTCCATGTTATTTTATTATCCTCCATCACATGCCCCCTTCTTTGTCCCCTCTTTAAACTAAACAGTCTCAGCCTTTTTGGTTTCTCTGCCTGTTGCAATCTCCCCAAGTCCTGGAGCCTGTCTCAGAAATTCCCTTTATATTTTCTTTATATATCCTTTGTAGGGACCAGGTGGCAAAAACTGAGTTCATAATCAAAAGAGACTATTCTCCATCCCGTTACATTTGTATTCGCCACCACTGCACATGAGAAGTTGATACACCGGCTTGCTTGCCACAACACACAGGTCTTTTCCCATAGGTATGTTCTAGCTGGGATCCTTCCCTATACACAGATCTTTGTGAAAGTTGGATTTTTCATATTCAGATTTTCAGAAGCTTGAGGATGTTTGTGGAACTCCCTACAGCACAGAATCTCTAGCCTGTTTTTAAATGTATTGAGGAACAATGATGCAACAGGTATTGTAAGGTAATTTTTTTTATAATACATTAACCTAAATAATTAGTGTCCTCCTCTTGTGCGTGATGAGCAATCAGTCACCCTGTAGCCAAAGATTTTATTTTATCCTTCATTTCTCATGTGATGTTATGATTATCAAACATGTTTTGTCATAGGTGGGCATTGAATCCAAAGTAGCGTTCCCTTATGAATTATAAAAATATTGGACTGATCAGAAGTTAGAAGGGATAATTATGAATTGTGTATTGAACTAAGCATTGTTAAAATGCAGGACCTACAGGCTGAGGACTAAATGATTTTAGCATAGCTATTTTAGACTTTAGCAGTAAGAAAACCTGCCATAAATAAGTGAAGGAATAATAATCCAGTGACATAATATTATGGCCAAACAAGGCACCATAGGGTGAAATTGTTAACAAAAATACTGGAATATTAATTTAAAACAAACAAAAAAATGCCCTAGAAGCATATTTCTCTAGTATGTGCTTTTAACACAGGTTACAGGATGTTGGTTAACACTACGGAGAAGAAAAGAAACTATACATAACATATAGGAAATGGCGTACCTCAAGTGTTTGAGACTCCATACAAATAAGGTGAAAGAGCGTTCACAATTGGATAAACATGCACAGAATGTAGGCAAAGTCACAAATCATACTAGAAAAACTTGCTGCCCTGATTGGGAAATAGAGCTTCTTATTGAAAAGCTCCAACACTTCTGAGTTCTAGATTTAAAACAAGCAAAGGTAACTTTATTGAACTTGATATTGTAGCAACCACAACTAAACCTTCAGATATTGTATTACAACATCACTAAATTTCCTTTAAATAAAAAATAAAAGGCTACAGGTTTCCCCTGCCAACAGCCAGCCCTTGTGTATGTAGTGACTCATTTTAACAATGTCTTTCCATCCAGGTATTTGCTCTGTGACCATCACCCTCGATCCTGGGCACATAAATGAAATCAAGGTGTCTTACAGTACATCCAGGAGACACCTTCTCCCCTACACCATGTCAGATATCAACACAACCAACTTCTCCAACCCCTCTTCCTTCATCCTGCTGGGCATTCCTGGACTGGAGAGAGCACATGTCTGGATCGCCATCCCCTTCTGTACCATGTATGCCATAGCCGTCTTGGGGAACTCCACCATCCTGTGGATCGTTAGATTGGAGCGAAGTCTTCATGAACCCATGTTCTATTTCCTCTGTATGCTGGCTGTTATTGACCTAGTTCTGTCTACATCCACGGTACCCAAAATGCTGAGCATCTTCTGGTTCAATTCCAGGGAGATAGATTTCAATGCTTGCCTCACCCAGATATACTTCTTTCACTGCTTCTTAGCGCTGGAATCTGGCATTTTGGTGGCCCTGGCTTTCGATCGTTACGTGGCCATCTGTGATCCCCTGAGACATTCCACCATCCTGACTGACCCCATTGTGGCCAAGATCGGTCTGGCCGTGCTGCTGCGGGGTGGCCTGCTTGTCCTGCCCTGTCCGTTCCTAGCAAGGAGGTGGCCCTACTGCAGAACCAACGTCATCGCCCACACATACTGCGAGTACCTAGCCGTGGTGAAACTAGCCTGTGCCGACATCCGCGTCAGCAGCTACTATGGCCTCCTGGTGACATTCTTAGTGACTGGTCCAGATGTGTCTTTTATCACATTTTCCTACACTCGGATCCTCAGGGCCATCTTTGGGCTTCCCACAAAGGAAGCTCGGCTGAAGACTTTTGGTACCTGCAGCTCCCACATCTGTGTAATTTTAGCTTTTTATGTTCCAGCTCTCTTCTCCTTCCTCACACACCGCTTTGGCCAAAATATGCCTTTGCAGTTCCACATCATCACTGCCAATGTGCATGTCCTGGTGCCCCCCATGCTAAATCCCACCATCTATGGCGTGAGGACCAAACAGATTCGGGACAGACTGCTCCGATTCTTTAACCGCACCGGAGCCTAATATTTTTCTCTTGAAGTCCTGGCTTTCAGACCGAACTTCATGGTGACCTGTCGCCTGGCCACTTCCTTTTGTGGTGCCCACCTTCCGAGATTACATACAGGACTTTTAAAGAGACATTAGAGCAGTGGTTCTTAACCTTTTTGGCTTGAGGGCCACAGATATTGTTACAACCCTTGAGGGCCACCAATCTCTTCCAGCAGCCCTCCCTGGATCCTCCCAGTACAGCCAGATGAAAGGAGTTAATCAAGGAGGGTGCCTTCCTCCTCATTGATCTCCCATCCCCAGGCTGCAGTACTGAAATTGCATACATCCTGTACCCCCATGCACTCAACCTGGGTCCATAGGCAGTGGCTCCTTTCTGCAGCCAGGGAGACAGAAGATCAGTTCTCCCCTCCATGTGGCTCCACCAGGGGCACCAGTGCTAGGGACCCAGGTGGAGGACTTTGCCGTGCTTCTTTCTACAGCTGGGGGAGGGAAGCCCCAATCTCCTAACCCCTTGACTGCAGCAAGGAGCCTGCTCCTGTCTTTCAACCAGGCAGCAATGCACTCTGCCTTCATTTCCAAGCAGCAGTTTGCTTCTGCAGCCAATGGGAAGGAAGTGGCAGGCCACTTTGAAAGGCACTGCGGGCCAGGCAGGTTGAAGGCCTCAGAGATGGGGGGACTGTCCAGCCTTGCGGGCCCCCATTGTCCCCCAGGTGATGGAATGTGGGGTCAGGGGCTCCGGGGCCCTGGCCGTCATTGTGGAGCAGGTTGGAGGTGGTAGCGGGCAGTGATACTGTGAGCCAATACTGCTGCTGGAGAGGGAGGATGGGCACTGCTTGGAGTGGGTTGCAGGCGGGGGACAGGCCGTCATAAGCAGCGCGAAGATTGGGAAAGATGGGCCAAAGACTGTTTTACTCCTCCCTCTCTCCCGGCTTTGCTGGTGAGCAGGCCAGCTGGGAAGGCAGGCTGAATACAAGTGGCCGTGCATCGCCATTTTTGTCGGGCTATGGGGCCCCTTTTAGGCCGAGGCCAGGGACTGCAGCATTAAAACCCCTGCCTTTATCTGGCCCTGGCCACAGGTTGGGAAACATTATGTCAGAGCCTTTCCTGCTCTTTAAAAACACCACACTGAGACAGGAGTCGGGGCAGGAGAGAGGAAAAGGCAGACAAAGGGATTCTGTTTGCAGGGCTATGGCCCCTGTAGAGTGACAGAGTCCATCTAGAGGAGAAATTAGAACAGTTCCAGGTCTGTCGCAGGGCGCAGCGATAGCGTTTGAAAGATGGCATTTCCACAGCTTCCTTCAAACAGTATCCGGCAGGGTGGTTTAGGGTCCATGCTGGGCATAGGCAGACCTGTAACATACTCCTTTTCTCTGTGTTTTCAACCCTTTCCTTTTCTGGGCTGAATGACATGGATTCCCTGCTGACTGACGCCTTTCCCCATGATAGCTCCCTCCAATGCCATCTCTTTCTACCCTTCCTCATCCCTCCTGATGGCATACCTTGGCTGGAGGATGAGCACCATTACATTTCCATCCCCATCTGCTCCGTCTACATCACCACCCTGCTGGGCAACACCGCTGTTCTCTGCACAGTCTGCATAAGCCCACGTCTCTATTTCTTGACATTCTGTCATTCAGAGACATCTCCTTCTGCTTCTCCTGCTCTTCCCTGCCCAGTATGCTAAGGATGTTCTGGTTCAGAGCCTGGAATATCATCTGTGCTGCCTATCTGGCTCAGAGGTTCCTAATCAATGCACTGTATGTGGTGGATTCAAGAAAGCTGGTGCACATGGCCTTTGAATGCTATGTGCCTATCTGTGCCCTGTGGCAATATACCTCCCTGTTCACTGTCATTGCCAATCTGGTAAGACAGCTATAAGGAATTCAATGTCATCTTCCACTTCTACTGCGAGCACGTGACCATGGGAAAGCTGGTTTGTGGGAGAGCAGGACCAAAAACCTCTACAGACTGGTCCTCATCCATAGTTTCAACATCATTAGTTTCAACCTGGGCTGCATCTCCCTGTCCTATGCCCTCCTCCTGCTGTCCTCCCACAAGGACCTCAGCACATGCAGGGCCGAGGTTGGCATCATCATCATTCTCTACACTCCTAAGCTCTTCTCCTTTCTCATCCACTGCTTTTCTCACAGAGTCCTCCCCAATGTCCACATCTTCTTGTCCAACCTCAACCTGCTGGTATCAGCTATGCTCAACACCCTGTTCTATTGGCCAAAATCTATAAGATCTGTGACAGGGTGCTGAGGACATTCTGTATGGGCCAGAACGCCCACCAGGCCAGCTGAACGTGGAAATAGGGGCAAAGTTTAGAGAATCCAAGTGAAGTAAAGTGGTGTTGCTGGAGCCACAGGGCCAGAGGAGGAGAGACAAGTCCTGCACGGTGTGACTCTGAAAAGATAGGGGGTTAGACAACGAGCATGGGATTGACGTGGCCAGACAGAGCAAGGTTGGGAGCCTGGAGAATACTGGCTTGGCAGAGTCATTGCTTCTTCCAGCAGGGACCTGTCTGCAGCTGAGATTTTCCATGTAACCTCAGGCCTGTCTCACACTGTACCCAGACAATGAATAAATGCTGCCTTGCTTCAAAACAGCTGCCTGGTTTTAATGCAGATCAGCAATGGGTGTATTACTCCCTAGGATAGGTCCAGCCAGTCCTCACCGGGACTCACTATTGGAAGCTCCTGCGGAAGTAGGGGATCCTGGATGGCCCAAGAGGAGGCCCTAGAGTCCCATGGTCACATGACTGTCTTATGGGGGTGATATAGATATGGTAGTCAGGGCTAGTCCCTCCTTCCAACTCCAACAGCTTTGACCTCTGCCTGCTGAGACTCAACAGAGATGCAGGCAGAAGTGGGGAATGTCCCCGGGGAGACACTGGTGCCCATGTCGTAGTGCACTCAGGCTCTTGGTGATCACATTAGAGGCTGATTGGGCTGGGTTCAGTGTGTGGCTTTCAGGACAGGAGAATGGGCTGCGAGCACAGGAGGGTTAGTTTGGGTGTGGGAGAGAGTCTGAGGGGTCTGCAGGGTGGGAGCTAGAGTAAACTCACATGGGGAATATCTCGGTGGACTATGAAGAGAAATCCCCCAGCTGGGCTGTGGATCTGCCTAGGAATCACAGCACAGCCAGCTCTCTCCCAGCCAGAGAACAGGCAGGGAAGTCTCCAGGCTGAAGCTGGTGGCCTGTTGAGAAGGCTGGGATGGAAGAGGACCTCTGACCTGGGAGAGGGCCCCAGTGTGGATGAGGGGATGGGCTGTTTTGACCATGAAGACTGGTCAATGATAATACACCAGCTGCAGACAGCTCCAGGACTGTTCCTGAGTGCTTGTTTCCATTCTCAGTTGTATAGCTTCAGCTTCCAGCCCCTGGATAATGTCAAACTTTTATCCCCCTTCCAGAAAGATGCCTGGGGCCATCTTTGGGAGCATTCAGACTAATGACGAAATTTGTATATTTTTACAAACTTTATTAAGACATCAGAAAATGATAAAGGGATAAGAATTAAAAATAAATGAATAACAAAATGGATAATTAGTATAACAGTCTTATTCTAAGGCACAGATGATATATTTTATAGTGTATGCTTTGGATTAATATACTTGCATTCTTCCCTGATGACATGGTCGAGAGAGATGTCTGGTTCCCTAACTCTGAAGTGGAGCAGTAGATGCAGTGATAGAACTAAGAACTATAAAGCTGAATAAAACTAAAATGGTAGATAATACTGAAATATCTTTAAAGAAACAGATACTAACAGTCCAAAGAAGCAGGTTAAAGAAAGGAGTGGTTGGTGAACACACCATGACAACTCTCTTTACGCTTTTTTATACCCTGGACAATATGGGTCCTCCTGCTAAGTCAAACAGTTTCTTGACCCACAAGTTCTTGGGGTGCAGTTTTCCTATAGACTTGCAAGTTCATGGATATTAATAACATAATGATATTTCCACCTCCTTTCTAGGTGGTTCATACCATGTGTTCTTCACACCAAATGTTATGTGTGGCCCTTTTAGTGGGTTTTGTAGTTTAACGTAAAACAAATATTTAAATGTCTACGGAATCTTCCATCTACACTTAATTTAGGAGGCAAAGTATATGTGCAAGCAAGTAGGTTAGTTTTATAGGCTACATCCTTCTGTGGGTCCTTCTTTCCTAGGGTCTCATAATGCTTCTAACACATTAACTAATCAATCTACAGTGAAATCCCAGTGAAACTGAGTCAGAAATATGTATGTTTTTACCTCTGACTCTATGACAGAATCAGGAATAGAAACCAGAACTCCTTATTCCCAGGATATAAACAGTACTCAGAGTTTCTCCCTGTTGTAAATACTTGCTCTCTCATCATCTGCAACGACTTCTAATACCCATTGTAATTTGTACATGCTCACTTAGTTGAACACAAGGTGAAGAGGAACAAGTCATCTAGATGCTGGAACCAAATAAATCACTTCTTATCTCTACACCTCGGTACATCTTTCATCACTCTGCCATGAAACAACAACATCTAGCAGAGTCTAACAAACCGCCTGTGTGCCACTTCCATCACCACATCTGGAGCTCCTTAGCTAGGTTGCTGAACAGTGTTCTCCCCACGTCCTGGACAGACAGACACACACACACAGGGTGCGTCTACACTTGTAAATTAAGTTGACTTAAGCTTCCTTAAGTTGACTTAATTTACTCTGCGTCTACACTACATTTTCCTTAAGTCGACTTAAGCAAGCTGCTTAAGTTGACTTAAGGAAAATTAAGTTGACTTTGTTAAACCAGGTTTAAAGTCGACTTTAGGCTTAAGTCGACTTTCTAAAGTC
>ML686101.1:190275-222210 GCA_007922175.1 Pelusios castaneus
TTTGAAGATTTTTTAAACATTTATGTAAATGGGCCAGAGGATCTCCTCAGCCTCCTCTTTCCCTCACTGTTGCAACTTTTCCAGGCCTGTTAATTTAAAATGTTTGATTTGCTAGTAAATGCTTTTTAACGTCCTTCTTGACAGCGGATGGACTGGGAAATATTTCATAACGTCATGAAATATGAGTGCATCAAACTGCTTCTTCCACATAGAGAGCGGAAATATTTATTGGCAACATCTACCTTTTCTGCAATACTAACAAGTTTTCTTTCTCCTCTGGTAATTAGCCTTCACCTTTGCTAGGATATGTTTTATTCTTAGTTTGCTTAGTAACCTGCTCAACCCTGCCAGGGCTGGATTTTTCCCTCATGTCTTTAACTTCCCTTAAACATTTTTATAATTTCTCATATGTTATTGCTTGCTATCTGATATCCATGTTTATATATTGCTTTTCCCCCTCCGATTGCTGCCTTCACTGTGCAACTAAATAGAATGTTTAGTCAAAGTTGTTCACTTCCTTGTTTGGTTAATTGTGGCTTTTGAGCTATATAAAACTCTTCTTAAAGAATGCCCAATTTTCATTCACAGTTTTCTGTCTATAATTTTCCTCCCAATCAATTTGGTTGATTAATTTCCTTATCTTTTGAGAATTAACCCTTCTGAAGAATAATGTGCCTATATCTATTATCGACTGCAAACTGGTCTCTGTTCATCTGAATGTAATCCATTCCATGTTTTATTTTGTTCTCAAATATCACATGCACTACTGCACCTGAAAAGCTTTTCCACATTGCTCCCAGCGATACCCAGGTCTTCTCCCATGTGTGTGTTCTAGTTGGGATGCTTCCCAATACAGATAACCTCACAAACATTGGATGTCTTAGATTCAGATCTTTACAAGTTTGAGGGTGTTTGGTGAACTTCCTACGTAAAGTTCCCTAGCCTGTTTTAAATTGCATTGAGGAACAATGATGCAACAGGCATTGAAGAGTCACTTGTTTATAATTCCTTTCTCTAAGCAATTAAAATATTATTTTCTTGTCTGTGATGAGCAATTGATCACCCTGTAGCCAAGGTTTTCATTTTATCCTCCATTTCCCATGTGATGTTACAATTACTGAACATTACTTATCATGGGTAGTCATTGAATCCTAAGTAGAGTTCACTTAGGCTGTAAAAAAACAAAAAAATATTAGGCTGATCAGCAGTTAGAAGGGATAATTATGAATTGGGTATTGAACTAAGCACTATTGAAATGCAAGACCTGGTGACTATCCCCTGGGAAGATTTTAGCTTAGCTCCTTTGGGTCTTAGAAATAAGAAAAGCTTCCGTAAATAGCCGATGGAAGAATAATCCAATGACATAATAATATGGGCAAATAATGCACCAAGGGATGAAAATGGGGGAAAAAATAACTGCAATATTAACTTTAAATAAAAAACATGGCTCTAGAAGTATATTTTTCTAATATGTTCTTTTAACACAATCTACAGGTAGTTTGTTAATACTAATGAGACTAAAAGAAACTATACACAACCTATAGGAAACATGTTACCTCAAGGTTTTGAGACGCCAGACCTATAAGAGAAGGAGGGTTCACATTTTCAGGCATTTTCACAAAATATAGGCATAGTCACAAATCATATTAAAAGAACTTGATGCCCAGGTTGGGAAAAATTAGCTTCCGATTGAAAAACACCAACAAGAAACATCCCTCTATTGACGATCAATGCCTGAGATGCTTGTCAGGCCTAACATTGACTAGGAAGTGTCTGTCAGTAACTGTAACTGGTGTGTGAACAGAGAGAGGGAATCCTTATGCTGCGACATTCTGAACTTTGTTTGTAAATGTAATAAAAGTGATGGAAGCAATTAAACTTCTTCCTGAGAGAGTTTGTGTTCCTTGCCTTCCCTTCCATGGCTGCGTCTACACTGGTAAATTAAGTCAACTTAAGCTTGGCTTAAGTTGACTTAATTTGCCCTGCGTCTACACTACATTTTGCTTAAGTCGACTTAAGCAGCTTGCTTAAGTCGATTTAAGGAAAATAAAGTCGACAATGAAAATTAAGTCGACTTTATTAAACCACCTTTCTACTCGACCTAAGGCTTAATTCGACTTTTTAAAGTCTAAAATTAAGCCAGTGTAGCCCTGGGGTAGCCCTAAGTTTACTTAGGGCTACCACAGGACTACACTAATGCCCTCCTTGCCAGGATGGGGCACAGGGGGAGTCTGGCATGGTGTGTCAAAGGTGGGTATGTCAAACCATTGTGTCCTTAATGATTAAGAATTTTCCAGCTACAATGGTCCCAGGGAGTGACCTGATGAACCATTAAGGACATAAGGAATATAACCATTGTGTTCTTAATGGCTCATCAGTTTATTCCCTGGGCCCATTGTAGCTGGAAAATTCCTAATCATTAAGGACACAATGGTTTGACACACCCACCTCTCTCAGCCATTTCAATAAAATAACATAAATTAAAGTATAGATAGAACACCATATTCCTAACTTCTAATTGAACTAGAATTCCTAGACATAAACTATATAAACATTCCCAGCAAATTACTACCTTTCTATTGATACCAAACATGACATAGCTCCTATGGATTATAGAATTTATGAGATATCCATTGAAAATAATATCATAAATGCTTCCCTAAATCCAGACAGCATCACACACAGGGCTCTGCGCTGCCAGGGTCCCTGTCACCCTTTGCCCCATTGCACACAAGGGGTGCCCCCCCCACCACCGTGGACCTGCCCAAGGTCCCCCTAATCCCACAAAGTCGACCTAGAGCATCCAGTGTGGACGCTCTAGGTCGACTTTATAAGTTCCCCTTTCAGTCGACTTTAATTTTAAGTATAGACACACTAAGTCGACTTAAAAGTGCAAGTGTAGACATAGCACATGTGTCTCTGTGATCTCCGGATCTAAAAGAAAAGACTTGAGATAGTAGCCACCAGAGCTAAACTCACAGACATTTTATTAAAACAGCACTACATTTACTGTGAATTTAAATAAGGCCTACATGCTGACCCCTAAGAACAGCCATCCCTCGGGCATGTAACACTTCATTTTAATGCTGTCTCTCCATTTAGGTATTTGCACTGAGATCATCACGCTAGATCCTTGAGCATATCAATAAACTCAGGGAAACCTACAGAATATCCAGGAGACGCATTCTCCCGTACACGATGTCAGAGTCCAACACAACAGAATTCACCAACCCCATCTTTTTCATCCTACTGGGCATTCCTGGGCTGGAAGAGACACATATCTGGATCTCCATCCCATTCTGTGCCATGTACGCCATATCCATCTTCGGGAACTTAACCATCTTGTCCATTGTTAGTGTGGAGAGGAGCCTCCATGAACCCATGTTTTATTTGCTCTGCATGCTGGCTGTCATTGACCTGGTCCTGTCTACATCTACTGTACCCAAAATGCTGAGTATCTTCTGGTTTAATTCCAGGGAGATAAATTTCAATGCCTGCCTCACTCAGCTCTACTTCTTTCACTGCTTCTTAGCGATGGAGTCTGGCATCTTAGTGGCCTTGGCTTTCGATCGTTACGTGGCCATTTGTGATCCACTGAGATATTCCACTATCCTGACAAACCCCATTGTGGCCAAAATTGGTCTGGCTGTTTTGCTACGGGGTGGCCTGCTCACACTACCCTGTCCCTTCCTGGCAAGGAGGTGGCCCTACTGCAGAACCAACATCATCGCCCACACGTACTGCGAGCACCTAGCCATGGTGAAGCTGGCCTGTGCCGATATCCGCATCAGCAGCTACTATGGCCTCCTGGTGGCACTCTTAGTGATTGGCCCAGACATGTCTTTTATCACCTTCTCCTACACTCAGATCCTCAGGACCATCTTCAGGCTCCCAACAAAGGAAGCTCGGCTCAAAACTTTCAGTACCTGCAGCTCCCATCTCTGTGTCATCTTAGCCTTTTATGTCCCAGCTCTTTTCTCCTTCCTCACACACCGCTTTGGCCAAAATATGCCTTTGCAGTTCCACATCATCACTGCCAATGTACATGTCCTGGTGCCCCCCATGCTAAATCCCACCATCTATGGTGTGAGGACCAAACAGATCCGGGACAGACTGCTCCGATTTCTTATTCATAAAAACAAACAAGGTGTCCTGTGGCACTTTTAAAGACTATCAAATTTATTTATCACCTGAGCTTTTGTGGGAGAAAATCCCACTTCATCAGATGCTTTGAAGATGGGGAACTTACATAATGGGGGGAGGGGAGTTAAATGCAGGGAAATATATGACACAGGATCAGGTCAGGATGTAAGAGCAAATCAAAATAAATGTTGGGATTCAAACACTGGGGAACAGTATATAGATGAAGGTGAGGAAAGTTACCTGTTGCAATGAGAAAAAAAAATCCATAGTCTCTGTTTAACCCTGAGGCAACAGATTCAAATGTACTTATAAATTCCAATTGTGCAGTTTCTCTTTGAATCCACGATTTGTTATTCATTTGTTTAAATACCACTATTAACAGGTCATTGGTGGAGTGAGCAGGGAGAGTGAAGTGTTCTGCTGTTTGGTTTTGAATGTTGTGATGTCTGATGTCAGATTTGTGTCCGGACGCTCCATCATCTCAGGCATTGGCACACCTACAGCAGGCTTACATGGCTATGCCAACTCTCTCCCCAGACCATATGCTATCAACACTCCTAACTATCTTCAAGGTATTACAGACTTCCTGAGAAAAATCCAATCCATTCGCGAACTTCTGGAAAAACCCATCCTGGCTACTATGGACGTAGAGGCTCTTTCCACCAAGGCTATGTCTACACGTACTAAAGTTAGTTTGAATTAGTTAATTCGAACTAACTAATTCAAACTAATTTTAGTTAGTTCGAATTAACTTAATTTGAACTAGAAAAATTTAGTTGATGGCACTTGCTTAGTTTGAATTAGCGAATTGCATCGAGTTCAATGGGCCGGTTAGTTCAAACTAAGCAATTAGTTCGAACTAACATGGTCACATTGGTTAATTCAAACTAAATAGTTAGAATTAACCTTTAGTTCTAATAGCATATTCAAATTTATTAGTTTGAATTATATTAGGAAAAACTTTCTCACTAGGAGGGTTGTGAAGCGTTGGAATGGGCTACCAAGGGAGGTGGTAGAATCTCCATCTTTGGAGATATTTAAGGCCCGGTAAGACAAAACCCGGCTGGGGTGATTTAGTGGGAGTGGTCCTGCTTTTTAGCAGGGGGTTGGACTAGATGACCTCATAATGTACCTTCCAACCCTATTATTCTATGATTCTAAGGAACCCCTTAATTCGAACTAATGAAAGCCTAGTGTAGCCATGGCTTTAGTTAGTTCAAATTAAGCTTCCTTAATTCGAACTAACTTGCCAGTGTAGACAGAGCCCAACATGACACACAAAGACGGATTACAAGCCATTAGAAGAACCATCCCAGAAGATTCCACAGCAAACCTGTTGGCTGAACTTTGTGACTTTGTACTCACCCACAGCCATTTCAGATTTGAAGATAATTTATACTTTCAAGTCAGTGGCACTGCTTTGGGTACTTGCATGGCCGCACAATATGCCAAGATTTTTATTTCCATCTTAGCACAACGCTTCCTCACGTCTCATTCCAAAGCACTACTATTTTACTTGTGCTATATTGATGACATCTTCATCATCTGGACCCACGGTAATTGAAGATTTCCACAGAGATTTTAACAATTACCACTTCACAATCAAACTTAGCCTGAAACACTCCACACAGGAGATCCACTTTCTGGACTCTGCAGTGCAAATTAGAGATGGACACATAAACACAAACCTATACCAAAAATCTACTGATCACTATTGTTACCTAGATCCCTCAAGCTTTCATTTAAGATACACCACACGATCCATAGTCTACAGTCAAGTTCTAAGAGAAAACATCATTTGCTTTGATCCTTCGGACAAGAGACAGACACCTTCAGGATCTCTATCAAGCATTCTTAAAACTACAGTACCCACCCGCAGAAGTGAAGAAACAGACTGACAAAACTAGAGAGTATCCAGAAGTCAACTACTACAGGAGAAGCCCAAGAGAGAAAACAACAAAACACCATTGATCACCACCTACAACCTCAAGTCATACCTCTACAGAACATCATGAAGGATCTACAGCCTACTCTATATGACTATCCCTCACTCTCTCAACCCTTGGGAGACAGACTTCTCCTCGTTTACAGACAGCCCCCCAACCTTAAACAGATGCCCACCAGCAACTACAGATCAAACAACAGGAACATTAAAGCAGTAACATATCCCTGCAACAAACCATGCTGCCAACTTTGGCCACATATGTACACAAAAGACCATCACAAGACCGAAATCAAGCCAGTTTCTCCATCAAGGGCTCATTCACCTGCTCATCCACCAATATGATTTATGCCATCATGTGCCGGAAATGCCCCTCTGCCTTATATATTGGACAAGCAGGACAGTCTCTGCATAAAAGAATAAATGCACACAAATCTGATCTCAGAAATCACAACATTCAAATCCAGTAGGGGAACACTTCAGTCTGGGCTGCATCTCTTTCCCTATTCCCTATTTTTTACTATTTTTACTCTATTTTTCCATAAGCCAGTAGGAGAGTATTTCAATATCCCTGGACACTCAGTAGCAGACTTTCAAGTTGCCATAATCCAACCAAAAAACCCTTCAAAACCAGACTTCAGCATGAAACTGCAGAGCTAGAGCAGATTTGCAAACTTGACACAATCAGACAGGGTCTGAATAGGGACTTGGAATGGTTAACACATTACAAAAGGAATTGTCCTGTTCACACATCCTCATCTTCTAATCAACTGATGTAAATGGGCCTCCTCTACCCTAACTGAATTGACTTTGCTAACACTTGGCCTCCTTCACCCTGACGTGTATATACACCTCTCAACCAAAGTTTGCATTTAATGCCTCTGACGAAGTGGGTTGGAGCCCACGAAAGCCTATGCCCAAAGAGATTTGTTAGTCTTTAAAGTGCCACAGGAGTCTCATTGTTTTTCCTATTTTTACTGTCCTTCCACAGTGCCTGGGCTACGGCCCTCAGCACCTGCAGGACCCAGATGGGCATCATCATCATTTTCTACACACCCAAGATCTTTTCCTTCTTCAGCCACTGCTTTGCCCACAAAATGTTCCCCAAGTCTACATCTTCTGATCCAACCTCAACCTGCTGGTACCAGCCCTGTCAATCCCCGGTTCTATGTGGTCAAACCCCTCAGGCCTGTCTCGCCTTGTACCCAGATGATAAATAAATGCTGTCTTGTTTTGAAACAGCTGCCCGGTATCAATGCATTTCCTCCCTGAGAGCTATGCTCTCTAGGACAGCTCCACCCTGGCCTCACTGGCACATACTGTTGGAAGACCAAGGGAAAAGCAGGGGGCCTGGATACTCCAAAGCCTGGGAATGGAGTCTCATGGTCATAGAACCAGCTCACGGGGGTGATCTAGATAGAGGGGTCAGGGCTGGCCCCTCCCTCCAACTCCAACTGCTTTGAAATCCACCAGCTGAGACCCAGCAGAGATATAGACAGCAGTGGGGTACTGTCCCCTGGGTGGCCTGGCCACTAGAGAGTGAAATTGGTGCCCAACCCACACCCTTGTCCTAGCACACTCTGGCTGTTGGTGATCGCATTAGATTCTGATTGGGCTGGGTTCAGCATGTGACTTTCAAGACAGAGAACGGGCTGTGAACACAGGAGGGTTGACTTGGGGTTGGGAGGGTCAAAGAGGCTGGCAAGTGGGAGAACCAAACTGAGATGAGGAATATATCTGTGAATCCCAAAGAGAAATCCCTGGTGGAGGGGTGGGAGGGAGAGAGTAGATTGGTTTGACTGGGAATCATATCACAGTGTGCGGCTCTGTCCCAGCCAGAGGGAAGTCACCAGGATGAAGGTGGTGGTCTGATGAAAGGTCTGGGACAGAAGAGGAGCCCTGGTCTGGGAGCGGGCCCCAGCCTGGACATGGGGATGGGCTGTCTTAGGCTATGTCTACACTTGCAAGTTAGTTCGAATTAAGGAAGCTTAATTCGAACTAACAAGCCTTGGCCACACTAGGCTTTCATTAGTTCGAATTAAGGGCTTCCTTAATTCGAACTAATAAATTCAATTGCTTCGTTCGAATTAATGAGTAATTTGATCCATTAATTCGAATTAAGTCAAATGTGGCCATATTAGTTCAGACTAACTGCTCAGTTCGAACTAATCGGCAGATTGACCTTCATAGAACTGCCTGATTTAAACTAAGCAAGTGCCCTGCATGGCCATGCCTAGTTCAAACTAGCATTCAAGTGGGGCCATGCTATTTCAAATTAAGTTAATTTAATTTAAGTTAAATTAATTTGAACTAACTAAAATTAGTTTAGCTTTTGTAAGTGTGGACATAGCCTTCGGCTTTGAGGACTCCTCAGTGATAATACACCAATTGCAGGCAGCTCCAGGACAGTTGCTGAGTGCTTGTTTCTAGTCTCAGTCATGTAATGTCAGCCTTATTCCCTTGGATCACATTAAACCTTTATCTCATATCAGCCACAAAAATAGCTTTCCACACAACTCAGTCTCCAGCCTTCTCGTGCTTGTTTACCAGGAACCGCTCACTGCCCGGTATCCTGCACAGTGCACAGAGGTCTAACGATGGGCTGGGTGGAACCAAATTAGTGCAGCATGTAGATCTGAGGCATTGCTTAAAACCTTTCGGGAGGAGCACCCGAGACATAATAACCTCCATTTAATGCCTGGACAGCCTGAGGCCTAGAGAGAGCAAGTGACTTGTCCATGGTCCCTCAGTGAATCTATGGCAAAGTTGGAACTCCTCACTCTTAGGAGAAAGAGCGCCAGGCCTCTGTCTTGCTGTGTGGACTGTACTCGCCAGGTCTGAGAGATTAAGCAGGACTGCCAGCTTGGGACTCCTGGATTTATGTTCCACTGATCTGTTCTTATCCTGGAAAGGTTCCCAGGAACTATAGACAGTAGAAATTGGGTCCAATGCACCCTCCTCTGGGCCAGAACATGACAGCTCTTTAGCTGAATACAGCTCCTCAACAGTACACAGATTAGAACACGAAACGAAGAAAAATTTCCTTTAAAACAAGGTGTTAATTTTGTGTGTCCAGAGTGATGCATCCATCTTGGAAGCCTCTAGGAACAACTGGATAGAAAAAAGAAAAAGAATATTATGCCCAGTGAACATTCCAGGGTGACTCAGTTTACCCAAGTTTAAATTGGATAAGGACTTTGTGGTTATAAACTTCACTTCTGCCACCATGCAAGCTTTCGGTAAAATGATCAGCGCCTCATTTTTACACTATCAGAAAGACATTTTGAGCAACCACGTACACCACCATGTAACATTGGGTTGTGGACTGCTGGAGAGAGAAGGATCATCACAAAATAAATCCGACATGTCAAACACACACACATTTTGTTTGTTTTCGTTTTGGTTTTGGGATAATAGCTTTGCTGGATAACAGTAACTGGGGAGCTGTCATAGGCGTAGACCACTGTTAGTTATTTGATCTAGTACCGCATGACATTCAGATTAACAAAGTAGCACTGGACAGAATTTCTGATCTCCGATCCCTTTGTGACAGCCCTGTTTGTCTGGAGAAAGTGTTCATGTCTCTACTCAATCAACTTTCTCCACATCTGTCTGTCTGCTAGTTATCCATCCATCCATCCATCATTCCACCAAAGGCACTAACAGCAAATCTCTCTTTAGAGATCTTGGCATTATTGCGACTTTCCGTACTAACTGATTATAATTGTTAAATATACACAAGTGCACCGAGCTGCTAATTCCCCTCGGATTCAGCAGAAAGCCTGGGAGTTCTCTTGCCCTTTGGGAAGGACACTTAGTTATTATTTCCTCCTACAGATGTATAAAGGACACAGATGTGCAGACAATGAATATTAGAAACTTGCCTGGGGCACTTTCCCTGTGTTGGCTCTCGGCGTGGGATGTTGTTGCAGAAGTGCGTGTGACAGAGATGAGGGACACGGCTACCTGAGAGGGATTCCCAGGGAAGACACTTCCATCTTAGAATTTACAGGTATCCCATCGCTTGCTGCGGAGCGCTCTGCTCGATATACACTGTACAACATGGGCAGAACAGGTTAGAAAACTAGTCTATGACCCCTTCTGCTCTGCACAGCTCGTAACCTTCCCTGGGCCCTTTCCACAGGGGACGAATTTACTCCAGTATCTCTGGCAACAAAGCACCTCTTCACTATTGTCTAGTTTGCTGTGCCCCGACCCCTGACTGATTCTCTTCGAGCAGAAAGTGTGTAAGGAGCTCAGCTGTCAGCTCTGTGTTAATACACATACTCCACTCCTCCCCCTGCATTGCAGGCTCTGCTTGTTAAGAGGGGTGGAAAGATGGGTCTGTTACCTCACTTGTTACTTCCTGAAACTTTCCAATAGTCACTTAGCCGGGAGCAGACTTCCAGCCTGGGAAACCTCAGGCCAATTTTGTTCTAGTTACACCAACTTGTGAAAACTGACAATAATCTCTTGTAAGTGGTAGCGTCAGATGGTCTTCTCTAACGGGTCAGCTGGAGGCACCAGGCTGGAATCCCACTCAGCTGAGATCTTTGCTCCAATCATATCTGTGGCAAGGATTTTATGTTTATTTTCAGACCACGGACAAAAATACGGACTAGTCTGGGGCTTAGAAATGAGCCCTCTAGGACCCCACTTGATACACCCCCATTATCTGGTAACAGCCCATTTACAACTGTTTTCTGACATCTATCAGGCAGCCAATTTTGGTCCATTTAACATGTGCTCTATTGCTGTTATAGATTTACATTTTAATTTGATTGTTTTGCCCTACTAAGATGAATGGCTCACAGACCCCAAAGACAACTGCATCTCTGTTGTTCCCTTGATCAACCAAACTTCTATACCTATTAAATGATGAAATTGTGTTCATTTGAAAAACCCTCTTTTCAATAAACCAGGTTAACTGGAATTTAGTGTATGCTATGGTTTCTGGGGGGTTTTGTTTGTTTGTTTTTTTAAAGAGTCAATTTAATCCCATATCAGCTTTTCCATTGTTTTCTTTGGGATTAAAGTCAGACTAAACAACCTATGATTAACTCAGTAATTTTGTTAGCCCTTTTGCCATATTGGGAATTTACTAGCATATTTTCAGACTTCTATAATTTCCACAGTATTTAAAGATTTATTAAACTGTGGGCTCAGCCACCTCTTTTCCTCACTGGTACAAGTTTTCCAGGCCTATTCATTAAAAAGGGTTGATTTCCTAGTAACTGCTTTTTATCATCCTTTTTTATATCAAATGCACTGTAAAATATTTCATAATCTCCTGCACTATGAATGCATCAGGCTGCTTCTTTCACATAGAGAACAGAAATATTTATTGATCAGATCTTCACTTTTCTGCATCCTTTTCTTTCCCCTCTGGTAATTAGTCCACACCTTTGCTAGCATCTCTTTTGTTCTTAGTTTACTTAGTAACTTGCTTAGCCCTGCCATGACTGGATTTTTCCCTCATGCCTTAATTTTCCTTATCCATTTTGATAACTTGTTATTGTCTGTTATCTGTCTACCATGTTTATGTATTGCTATTTTCCCCTCTAATTGCTGAATTCACTTTCCCACTGAACAAGATGTTTAGTCAAAGAACTACCAATTCTCATTCCATTTTCTGTCTATAATTTTTCTCCCAACCAACTTGGTTAATAAATTTCCTCAGCCCTGGGGAATTAAGCTTTTAAAGAACTATGTATTTGTAGCTGTTATAGGCTGGGAACTGTTCTCTGTTTGTCCATCTGAAAGTAATGTGTTCCATGTTTTATTTTGTTCTTCTTTATCATGTCCTCTTCTTTGTCTCTTTATTTAAATAAAAGAGTCCCCGAGTTTTCTGTTTCGCTGCATGTGGCAGTCTCCCACAGTTTCAAAGCCTGTCTCTGAAATTCTCTTTATATTTGTTTTTTCCTTTCTAGGGGCTGGGTGGCCAAAACTGCTGCTACTGCTCATCAGCAGCTTTTCCACTAACTTGCTCCCAACAACACACAGGTCTTTTTTCCCGTAGGTGTGGTCTAGTTGGGTTGTTTCCCAATACAGATATCTTCAGAAATGTTGGATTTCTTAGGTTCCGATTTTTAGAAGCTCTGAAGGTATTTGGGGAAATCCCTGTGGCATGGACTTTCTAGCCCGTTTTTCACTGCACTGAGGAACAGTGATGGATCCAGCACTATACGGTCTTTTTTTATATATAATTCATATCTCAAAATAATTAAAATATGTTTTTCTTGTGTGTGATGAGCAAACAGTCCGCATGTAGTCAAGGGTTTTATTTTTTCCTTCATTTCTCATGTAATGTTATGATTACCAAACATTTCTTAGCATAGGTAGCCATTGAATGCAAAGCAGAGTTAATGTATGGGTTATAAAAATGTTAGGCTGGAAAATAATTTTAAATAAAAATCCTCTAGATGTGTATGCCTTTCATATGTGCACCTTATACACATAGTTTGTTAATCCTAAAAAGAATAAAATAAACTATACACAACCTATAGAAAACAGATTACCTCCAGGCTTTGGGACTCCAGACAGAGAGAGGATTAACATTTTCAGGCACTTTCACAGAATGTAGGCATAGACACAAATCATACTAGAACAACTTGGTGCCCAGATTAGGAAAATTGAGCTCCCTATAAAAACACTCTGACAGGAAAATCCCTCTGTTGATGATCAATCCATGAAATACCTGGCAGACCTAATCCTAGCCTGGAGGAGTCTGTCAGTTACGGTAAGCGGTGTATGGATAGAGACAGGGTTTCTTTATGCTGTGACATTCCTAACTTTGTTGATACATTTAATAAAAGTGATAGAAGCTATTAGACTCCGTTGCTGTGACAGACTGTGTTCCTTGCCTTGGGCTTCATTTGTTCTTGTGAACTCTGTATCTAAAACATGCAGAGGTTCCCTTCTTGAACTTGAGATTGTAGCCACCCACAGATAAACGTGCAGCTACTGCATGACAACATCACTACATTTACTTTGAATCTAAGTAAAAGGCTGCATACTTCCCCCTAAGAACAGCCATTTCTTGTGCATGTAGTGTCTCATTTTAACACTGTCTTTCCATCCAGGTATTTGAGTTCTGACAATCACCCGAGATCCTGGGCACATAAATGAAGTCAAGGGAACATACGCAACATCCAGGAGACACCTTCTCCCCTACACCATGTCAAATTCCAACACAACAGAATTCACCAATCCCTCCTCTTTCATCCTGCTGGGCATTCCTGGGCTCGAGGTAGCCCATATCTGGATCTCCATCCCCTTCTGCGCCATGTATGCCATAGCTGTCTTGGGAAACTTTGCCTTCCTGTTGATCGTGAGAGTGGAACGGAGCCTCCATGAACCCATGTATTATTTCCTCTGCATGCTGGCTGTCAGTGACCTGATCTTGATTACTTCCACTCTACCTAAAATGCTGAGCATCTTTTGGTTTAATTCCAGGGTGATCGATTTCAATGCCTGCCTCACCCAACTATACTTTTTTCACTGCTTCTTAACAATGGAGTCTGGCGTCTTGGTGGCCCTGGCTTTCGATCGCTACGTGGCCATCTGTGATCCCCTGAGACATTCCACCATCCTGACAAACCCTGTTGTGGCCAAAATTGGTCTGGCCGTGCTGCTGCGGGGTGGCCTTCTTGTCCTCCCTTGTCCCTTCCTGGCAAGGAGGTGGCCCTACTGCAGAACCAATGTCATCGCCCACACGTACTGTGAGCACCTAGCCGTGGTGAAGCTGGCCTGTGCCGATATCCGCATCAGCAGCTACTATGGCCTCCTGGTGGCACTGTTAGTGACTGGCCCAGACATATCTTTTATTGCCTTCTCTTACACTCAGATTCTCAGAGCCATCTTCGGTCTTTCCACAAAGGATGCCCGGCTCAAGACTTTCGGTACCTGCGGCTCTCACCTCTGTGTCATCTTAGGCTTTTATGTCCCAGGTCTCTTTTCCTTCTTCACGCACCGCTTTGGCCAACATATGCCTTTGCAGTTCCACATCATCACTGCCAATGTGTATCTCCTGGTGCCTCCCATGCTAAACCCCATCATCTATGGCGTGAGGACCAAACAGATCCGGGACAGACTGCTCCGATTCTTTATTTATAAAGAGATCTAATTTTTTTCTCCTGGTGCCCAGGATCTCTGCCTGAGTTTTATTGTGACTTGGCTGGTTGCCTGATGCAGTGCCCACCTCCCTAGATCACTTACAGGACAGTCAAAGAGCAGTGGCTCCCAAGCCTTTTGGCGTGAGGACCACAAATATTGGTACAATCCTTAAGAGCCACCATTCTCTGCCAGCAGCCCTCCCCTCATCCATGCTCTATAATCCAACAAAAAAAGGTTCAGCAAGGAGGTTGCCTCCCTCCTCATTGATCTCCCATCCCCTGGCTGCAGCACAGAAACTCTCTGCATCCTATAACCCCATTCACTCCACCTGGCTCCATGGGCAGTGGCTCCTTTCTGCAGCCAGGGAGACAAACGCTCATTCTTCCCTTCCCTGTGGCTCCAGCAGGGCACCAGCTCTAGGGACGCAGGGGAAACACTTTACTGTGCTCCTTGCTACAGGCAGGAGGAGGGGAGGTTCACTGGCTATCCCCTTGGCTGCAGCAAGGAGCCTGCAGCTCTCTTTTAGCAATGTTGCAATGCGCTCCGCCTGGGTCTTAAGACACCAGTTCCCTCCTTCAGTCACTGGGAGGGGAGTGGCAAGCCACCTTTGAATCTCGGTCGACATGTTGGGAGCAACTGGATTTGAGCCTTCCCTGTCCTTTAAAAACACCACAGCTGGATGAGTCACTGAGACAGAAGTTGCAGCAGGAGAGAGGCACAAATGAAGTCGAGGGGACTCTTTGGTTGCAGAGTGACGACGCTAGTGGAGAGATGGACTGCACCTAGAGGAGAAGTTATAATGGTTTGTGGGTCGGTTGCAGTGCTCAGGTGTAGCTCGTGAAAAACGACATTTCCACAGCTCCCTGCAGAGCTTGTCCTGCAGGGTGGTATGGAGTCCACACTGGGTACGGGAACCCCATTCATGTACTTCATGTCTCTGTGTTTTCAACCCTTTACTTTTCTGGGAAGAGTGACAGGTCACACCTGACACCTTTCCCCATGACAGTTCCCTCCACCGCCAGAGCTTCTACCCTTCCTCATCCCTCCTGACGGCATTCCTTGGCTAGAGCATGAACACCTTTACATTTCCATCCCCATTTTCTCTGTCTACATCACTGTCCTGCCAGGCAACCTCACCCACTCTTCCTCTTCCAGGTGGAGCCCAGTCTGCATAAACCCACATAGGTTTCTCTCTCCACGCAATCCTTAACTGACATTGCCTTCTCCTGCTCCCCCCTGCCCAGAACACTTGGGGTCTTCTGGTGCAGAGCCCGAAAGATCATCTGAGGTGACTGCCTGGCACAGATGTTCCTGATCCATGCACTGTGTGTGGTGGAGTCAAGAATGCTGATGTTGACGGCCTTCAACTGCTATGTGCCCATCTGTGCCATGTGGTGTTACACCTCCCTGCTCACTGTCATTGCCAATCTCTTGAGATGGCTGTCATTCTGTGCCTCCCACCTCATCTCCCAATCCTACTGCAAGCACACATCCATGATGCTGCTGCTTGGTGAGACAGGAGGCCCAAGAACCTGTATGGACTGGTCCTATTCTTCACCATCATTGGTTTTGACCTGGTGCAACTCCTTCTCTTATGCCCTATTTCTACTTTCCTTCCACAGGGCCTGGCCCAAAGCCCTCAGCCCCTGCAGGACCCAGATGGGCATCATCATCATCATCATCATCATCATCATCATCATCATCATCATCATCATCATTTTCTATACTCCCAAGTTCTTCTGACTCAGCCACTGCGTTGGCCACAATGTCTTCCCCTAGTCCACATCTTCTTGTCCAGCCTTGTCCTGTTGATACCAGCCATGCTCAATCCCTGATCTATCAGGCCCAAGCCTACCAAATCCATGACAGTGGGCTGAGGATGGTTTGTGTGGAAGGATGCCCCCCAGACCAGGCAACCATGGAAATTGGGGCAATATTTTTATGACCACTATGAATGTAAGATGGTTTAATTTGTACCCCAAGGCCAGAGGAGAA
Organism: Pelusios castaneus; assembly: GCA_007922175.1. Taxonomy (NCBI): domain Eukaryota; kingdom Metazoa; phylum Chordata; order Testudines; family Pelomedusidae; genus Pelusios; species Pelusios castaneus. The sequence goes on from ML686101.1 coordinate 206,471, forward strand.
CAGACAGGTTCTGCAATGTTTGACTTTGAAGAGATGGGGGGGAGGGAGGTCAGACACCAAATCAGGGATAGACATGGCCAGAGAAGGCAAGGATGGGACTCTGGAGAGTCCTGGCTTTGCCGAGACATCACTTTTCCCAGCAGGTGTTTGCCTACAGCTGGGTTTTTCCATGTAACCTCAGACCTGTCTCACACTGTACCCAGATGATGAATAAATGGTGCCTTGCTAAGAGATGGCTGCTGAATGTCAATGCAGATCCTCCCTGTGTGAATTGCTCTCCATGTTGGCCTCACTAGTATGTACTTTTGGAGCTCCAGGGGCAAGAGGAAGGTGCTGAATGCCACAAGGGCTGGACCAAGAGATCCATGGTTAAATGACCAGCTCACGGGAGTGATATGGATGGTGGGGCAGGGCTAGCCCCTCTGTCCAGCTCCAGCTTCTTTGTCTGCCACCAGCTGAAACTCAGTGGAGGTGCAGGCAGCAGTAAGGGTACTGTCAAGCAGGTGGGATTGGTGCCCCACTCACACCCTTGTCCTAGTTCACTCACGCTGTTGGTGATCGCGTTAGATGCCGACCAGGCTGGGTTGAGCATGTGGCTTTCAGGACAGGAGAACAGGCTGCAAAGACGGGGCAGTTGGTTTGGAATGGACTGTCTGAGGGATTGCAGGATTTGGTGACCAGAGGAAATCCCCCAGCTGAGAGGTGGGATCTGGCTGGGAAACACAGTACAGCTGGCGGCTCTTTCCCAGATAGAGGGCAGGTAAGGAAGGCTTCAGGTTGAAGACAGTGGACTGATAAAAGACTGGGAAGGAAGAGGAGCCCTGGCCTGGGAGAAGGCCCTGGTCTGGAAATGGGGATGAGCTGTCCTGGGCTCTGAGGACTGGTCGATGAAAATATATCAGGTGCAGGCAGGTCCAGGGCTTGTTTTCAGTCTCCACCATGTAGCTTCATCTTACAATTAGCTGACATTTAACTTGTGGCATGTCTGGCAGCCCCTATCCCAGCTCTGCCAAGCGATTGCCCATTGTAGATCACCCCTGGCACCCCATTGGCAAACCTGGTCTTCGCTGCCCTGGCTCTGGCTCAGCACTGCTGCTCTGTCACCAGCCCAGCTCTGCCTTCTGTGCTGCTTTTCTGACCTGCCCCCCAGCTCAGCTTGGCTGTTGCTCTCTTCTTAAATCTGCTCTAGCAGAGTTGCCAGATTTCTACTGTGTCCATGGCTCAAAGTTCCTTAAAAACTAGCTCCAAAGTAGCTCGATTTAGTCAATGAAATAAAGGTTTTTATCAACTCATTGGTCTCTCCATCAAATAAAAAAGGAGCGCTTTCATTAGGTGACCAGCACAGCTTTGATGAAATAATAAAAAAAAAGTCACATGCCCCAGGAGGAGTTACTTCACATCAGCAACACAGCTATGAGCTGCAAATCAAACTCACAGTCTCAACCCCAGTCCTGGGACCTATATCCGCCGGGGGGCTGACAGATCTTTCAAGCAAAGAATGATGAATGACAGCAGCCTGATTGTCCCAGAGTACCCCTTGTGGATTGTTACAACTCTCAAGAATTTAGGACCCGCCTCTCCAGCCAGATTTCTTTAAAGACCCACTCTTTCCTGGGTAATAATGTCCTTTAAATATTGTCCTCCACCAGTATGGGAGAAAATAAAGGGAACACCAAAAAGTTTCCTGTCCCTTCTGGGGCCTCCCTTTGAGGAGAATGCAGGTAGACGGATTTGCAGAAGCTGCTGGCATCAACTGCAATGAATGAGTAAAGAGCACGCCAGGGTGAGACCATGATGTTTGTGGGCTGGTTTCTGGTGTCAGGGCCATGAACCAGAACAGCACAGCCTGACAGCCCCCAAGGTTACAAGGCGGGTGGTGACAGCTCCCCTTACTGATGTCAGTTATGCCCAAAATTTCACAGACACTTGGCAGTTTCTGAGGCCATGTACACACTACAGAAATAATCGCGCAACAAGCCCATTGCGCTTTAAAAGTCACGTGGTTTCTGTAGTGCAGTATCACGTCCACACTGACCTGCTTGTGATGGAACAGAGCCCCCCCCACCGCAATTTGCGATTTCCCCAGAAACCCAATTGAATTGTGGGAACCTATCCTACAGTTCCATCAATCCTGATTTCTCACTACGAATCTTGGGTAGAAGGAGAGTAGCGCTGAGCACCATGGGTAAAGTCTTGGTTTCCCATGGTGCATTCTGTTCCCCTTGCGTCATGAGAGTTGCTACTAGCAACTCGCGCCCATTTTAGACACTACTGTGTTGCTTCCCGGAACTCCTTTTTGCAGTAACATGGATCCAGCTGTGATCTCCACTGTCGCCTTCAGCATAATGAACACATCTTGGCTGGTGGCACAGTATGCGTTCAGCTTGGAATCAGACCAGGATTCGGATGACCCTGGGCTGGTGACTGCCATGCAGAACAACAGCACTGCATTGCTGAGCTCCTTCACAGAGCATCTGCACATGGTGCACCGCCGGTTCTGGTCCCGAGAGACAAGCACCGAGTGGTGGGACCGCATCGTTTTGCAGGTGTGGGATGATGACCAGTGGCTACAGAACTTTCGAATTCAGAAAGCCACATTCATGGAACTGTGTGAGGAACTAGCCCCTGCCCTGCGACGCAAGGACACCAAAATGGGAGCCACCCTCACCGTGGAGAAGCGTGTCGCAATCGCGCTGTGGAAAATGGTGACTCCAGACTGCTACTGCTCGGTCGCAAATCAGTTTGGAGTAGGCAGGTCGACCGTCGGGTTAGCACTTTCACAAGTGTGCAGAGCTATTAATCATGTTCTGCGCCGGAGGACAGTGACGTTGGGCAACGTGCGGGAGATAGTCGATGGATTCGTGGCCATGGGATTCCCGAACTTTGGAGATGCAATAGACGGCATGCACAACCTTATTCTCACTCCAGAGCACTTTTGACGGAGTATATTAATAGGAAGGGCTACTAATTCTCCATGGTGCTTCAGGCACTTGTGGATCACAGGGGGTGTTTCATGGACATAAATGCGGGGTGGTCGGGTAAGGTGCATGATGCTTGCATTTTCCGGAACACGGGCCTGTACCGGAAGTTGCAAGCAGGGACCTTCTTCCCCGATGATAAAATTACTGTTAGGGATGTGGAGATGCCCATAGTCATCATAGGAGACCCAGCCTACTCACTGATGCATTGGCTCATGAAGCCCTATACTGGAAATTTGGATTCCAGGAAGAAGCGCATCAATTACCAGTTAAGCCGGTGCCGAATGACCGTAGAGTGCACCTTTGGGCGCTTAAAAGGCTGCTGGAGCTGTTTGTACAGGAGGATGAACTTGAATGAGGACAACATTCCAGCTGTCATTGCGGCGTGCTGTGTCCTGCATAACCTCTGTGAAAATAGGGGCGAGAAATTTCCCCCTTCATGGGACGTGGAGGCTGAGCGGCTAGAGTTTGCCTTCCAGCAGCCAGCCACTAGGAGTATCAGGGGGGCACAGCTGGGAGCCGTCTGCATAAGGGAGGCACTTAGGGAGCATTTTAGTGATGAGGACTCATAAAACACATTGCATCACTGTGCAGTAGTGTTCCTACGCACTACTGGGTGCTGATTGGGGGGGCAGTGGGCGTGTACTGGACTATGCTCGAATGAGTGAATACTAAACATGCAACAACTAATCTTACTGTGTATCAATAAAGATACTGTGCACAGTTCAAGTGATTCAATTTTATTATTAGAAAACATTCAATATATACAGTAAGCAGTGCCTGCACCAGGGGCTATAGATGTGTGTAGGTGCGTGGCTCAATGCCATAGCTTTGTGCAGTAGTGGATGTAACATTGTACCAGGAGGGTCCCTGGGCTTCAAAGAACTGATTTGAGGGAGAATGGGGCAGTGGGGACAGAAAGTGTTGCTGTGGCTGCAGGGGAGGGGGAGCGAGCCTGGAGCAGCTGGGTCTGCAGACCAACCATGGTCTTCAGCAGTTGGGTCTGCTCCTGTAGGATGCTTATGAGGGCATCCTTCTGCTTCTGCCTCTTCACATTGTTTTCTTTGCGCTCCTCCCGGCACTCCTGCCTCCATTGTCTAGTCTCCCTTGCTGATGCCTCATTGGACTGCATCAGCTCCTGAAAGATATTCTCCTTTCTCCTGCCAGGCCTCCTCCTTATCTGTCTCAGTTGGTCAGCTGGCGCAGACCATCGACTGGCGAAGATCATTTCTAAGGAAAAATGAAACATCATAAGTAGTGCTATTGTTCTCACTTTGGTTAAGGAGCTGGTAATATGCTCTGCCACCACATTCCGCAGTGCCCACGGGACAGGTCATTGCTGGGGACTGAAAGGGCTTTTGCAAAGGGAGGTTCGGGTTGCTGAGACAAGACACACAGCTCCGTGAACTATTTCCAGTGCTTTGTGTGATTAGTTCACATACGACACAGCCATGGAAGCCAATATCTCGCTGCTTAGAGTGCCTCTGCAAGCCAGAATGCATATCCTGCATGTCACTGGTTTTAAGTGCCGTACGCAGCAGGCTTGTGTGCAGCCATGGTTCCCACTGCTGTGCTTTGCAACTGGCGAGGGAGAGTATCCCTCTATGGGGGAGGGGAAATAGTTGCTCTCCCATCAAATTTAACTAGGAGGCTGTGGAAGTACATCGAGGAGACCTTCCGTGAGCTCAATGGGGATGATTTCTTGACAATTACAGCATGCATGGATGCACTACTCATGTAATGCAGGGTAGATCCCCCCATCCAAAAAAAAAAAGAAAAAAGAGGATGAAACTCAAAATGCCCATCTCCCGCCCACTCTTCATTTGCTCGCAAAGCTTATCCAGCTAGCACAGAAGCCACTTCTGATGAAACTTACCAGAGCTCCCCTCTGCTGCATCCGAAGACAGCATGGAGAAGGAATCTGGGCAGCATGTGTTGGGTGGCGTGGAGAACAGCTCCTGGCTCCCTAGGTTGGCTGCACCACTTTCACCCTCCAGGTCATCCTTCATCTCCACTTCCTCATCGACGAATTGCTCGTCACCGTCTACTCCAGTATCCTTTTCATGGGGGGGTGCCGACGTGTCCACAGGAGCTTTTGGGGTGGTTGTGGGATCCCCACTCAGGATTGCTTCCAGCTCCTTGTAAAATCGGCATATAGCTGGCCCTGAGCCGGAGCGCTGGTTTGCCTCTCTGGCTCTGTGGTACGTAATCCGCAATGCCTTCACCTTCAACCTGCACTGAAGAGTGTCTCTCTCGTACTCCTTCTCTGCCATGGCCCGAGAAATCTGGCCAAAAATATCGAAATTCCGCCGGCTGCTACGTAACTGTGCCTGCACAGCGGACTCTCCCCAGATGCCTATGAGATCAAGCACCTCAGCTATGGTCCACACTGGAGCACGTTTGCTGTGTTGAGTGGCCATTGCTCTTGGAGAACACAGCTGCACTCCACGCCGAGCAAACAGAAGGAGTGAACAATTCAAAAATTCCCGGGAATTATGGGAGGGTGGGTACAGTCACGTCACAGAGCACAGAAGGAAGTGCAGAAGGGATGAAATTAGAATTCTGGGACATTTCCGGAGGCTTCATATTGCGCGGCAGCCGTACACACGTGAACTACCGCGAAACAGCTGTTCTGCGGTAGCCATTACTCACTCATTTTGGTGGTTTACATGTTGCACGGTAAGCTGGCTGTTACCGCGCAACAACATGGATATGTGTGTGGATGCTATGCCTGTTATCACGCTATAACGCTCGTTATCAAGCGATAACTTTGTAGTGTGTACAAGGCCTAAGTGTGGTGCTGTTGTGGAATTATTGAATCCTCTTGATGACAGAGGGCACATGGGAAACCTGTTAGATACAACAGGTAACTTGAATTAGAAAAGGGCTTTTAAGTAGCATAGAAATGACTGAGGTTGTGTCTTTGTTTATTTCCTATGTCACTCATCTATGTTTGCTTTTCCTCACTATTTCATCTTTGCCTCTGTGATTTTTCCATGAAATACACTTTTGTTTATTTTGACCCCAGTCTGTATGGAATGTGTCCCCCAAAATGCACTAATAGTTGAGGGAAGACTTCATGCCTTCAGGCGGGATGAAGCAGAGACAAAAACTCCAAGGTTCTGCAGGTTAAGAATTCAACAAGACCAATAAGGGAGACTCAGGTCTGAAATGTTTTGGGGGGTCTGCTGTATGGGAGAGGGATGCAAAAGAGAAATAGATGGAGAAACATGAATAATAGTGACAATCAAAACCATACTGGTAGAAAATAGGGCTGAGAGCAAATGGGAAAAGCTGATAGTGCTGGTTGTCAGAAAGTCACAGAAAGGCCAAGTGAATGAGATGTGGGCATGGGGGATGATGAGGGATGTTAAAAGAGATCAGGTGATGGTCAAAGAGCTGGAACTCAGAAACAGAGAGAACAGTGCTTGGTGATGGAGTGACACAGGTGTAAGGAATTTCTAAGACTGTGAACTTTCATGAGGCTGTGACAGAGCACACTAAATTAACAAGGAGTCAGTGGTCCCAAGCAATCACATTCTGCATGTGTATTTTCCCACTTTGTGACGAAGCTCTTTAGTGTTGACACCATAAATAATAGGGTTGAACATGGGAGGAACAATGAAATTGAGGTTGGCAAAGAGAATGTGAACATGGGCAGCGATGCCCTGACCAAACCTGTGTGTCAGGGCGGAGAAGAGGCTGGGAGTATAAGACATCAGTAGCACACAGATGTGGGCTGTGCAGGTGTTGAGGGCTTTTTGGTGGGCTTTCTTGGAGGAGATCCTGAGGACGGCCCTGATGATCAGCCCATAGGACAGGCCAATGAGTGTCAGGTCTGACCCAATGATCACAAATGTTACCATCAAGCCATACATCCTGTTGACTGTGCTGTCCCCACATGAGATCTTCAATACAGCGATGTGCTCACAGTATGTGTGGGGGATAATATGGTTGGCGCAGAACGGCAGCCTCCGCAGCAGCAAGGGCTGTGGCAGAATCAAGAGAACAGATCGTATGAAACCCGCTAGCCCTAATTTAGCGATTCGAGCATTAGTAAGGATGGTGGTGTATCTCAGAGGATCACATATGGCGATGTAGCGATCGAAGGCCATTGTCACGAGGACGGCTGAGTGTGTAGCAGCAAACATATAAAGGAAAAAAATCTGAGTAAGGCAGCTATCCACAGTGATGTCTTTGAAACCGAACCAAAATATGCACAGGGCCTTTGGGGCAACACAGGTAGACGCGCCGATCTCTGTTACTGCCAGCATGCAGAGCAGCAGGTACGTGGGTGTGTGTAAGGTCTCCTCTTTGGCAACAATGAAGAGAACCATAAAATTTCCCAGCAGGCTGATGATATAGAACGTAGAGAAAGGGATAGAAATCCAGATGTGGGCGGTTTCTAGCCCAGGGATGCCATTTAGAATAAATGTTGATGGGCTGGAGGAGGTGAAGTTGAAAGGTGCCATGGTCACAGCATCGATCAGGATCAGAAATGCTTATGGTACCTGTGAGGAGAGAGAAGGACCATGAGGGAATTTCACATGTAATAAAAAATAGCATGGTAAATATTTTATAGTTCCTAACAACCTAGAAGGGGGAGCAGTGAGGTGGCAACATTTGCTGATTGCACAACATTATTTAATTGAAATGGGGCAGGTTTAGATTGGATAATCAGAAAAAACTTTTTCACTAGTAGGGCAATGAAGCAGTCTAATGAATTGCTTAGGGAGGTGTTGAAATCTCCATCCATAGAGGTTTTCGAGGCCCGGGTTAACAAAGCCCTGGGTGGAATGATATAATTGGTCTTTGTTCTTTTTTCAGCAGGGGGTTGGACTACATGACATCTGAAGGGCCCTTAAAAATAATCTTGTCCCATCATTAGGAAAGCCAGGGACACTTGGTCATAGAATGAGGCATGTTTCTGAAGGATAGTAAAAAGGTGTCCAAACACTTCTGAATGGATGGATGTCCCCTTTCAGAATTTAGAGCGCATTTCATAGTCTGCACAAACATTTTAGCTAATCCATTGGTGGATGGATGAAGTGATGTGAGGTATCTCACTTGCTTTCATAACATTTTCAGTCTTCTGAGAAATGAACTGCAATACTTTGTTGTTCACAATTTGTTCTGGTAGATAAAAATGACTAAAGAATCCATGCATTTTCTGGATAGAACTTTCAGCAGTAGTGGACTACATTGCAGAGACATTTAGAATGGACAGCTACATCAACCAGGAACATACTTCCTTCATATGATCCAGCAAAATCAATGTGAATATGCTGCCAAAGATTCAGGCCAATCCCATAGGAATATGGCACGTTTCTCACACTCTGACCTGAAATACAAGCTCTTACCTTCTGTTCAATAAAAAATAAAATAAAATAAAAAAAAAAAACCAAGGAGTCCTGTGGCACTTTTCAAGACAAACAATTTTATTTATTGAATGATCTTTCATGGGAGAAAATCCCACGAAAGCTCATGCAATAAACACATTTGTTAGTCTTTAAAAGTCCCACAGGTCTTCTTGTTTGGTTGGTTGACCTAGACTAACACAACTACCCTTTTGAAACTTCTCTTTGATGTCACTGTCCAGACCAGGCCACCAAAAATAACTGTGTGCAATTTCTTTTATGCATACTATTCCACAGTGACCTGAATGTAACTGTTTTAACATTTGTGATCTCAGTAGCGGTGGAATAATGATGTGCATCCCCCACAACAAGCAACTGGAATGGATTGATAATGCCATCCTCCTGCACAGATAGAGAAAAAAGTCAGCTGAGACCTGAAAATCCTGTAGAGATGTTCCATGCATCACTAGGTCAATAAATGGGGATAGTACTGGGTCAACGTGAGTTGCCTCCTTTATTTGAGTAGCAGTTACAGGTATTTTATTTACCTGTTGAAAGTAAATTTCTTTCTGGTCAATATTTTATGTTTAACTGATAAAAGCAGTCTTGAAAGACGATCTGCATTTCAATTCAAAATGGACTTCCAATATTTGATCTCATATGTGTGTGTGGAAGCACAAATGCCCATCATTTCATACAACTAGCAACCAATGGCGGAATGCCAGTGTATGGTCCAAAAATGATGATAGAGGCTGATGGTCAGTTAGAAGCATGAACTTCCTTCCAAACAGGTACCGGTGAAATTTCTGAATGTCCAAAGTGATTCCCAGTGCTTCAAGTTCAATTTGGGGATAGTTAGAGATTGCTTTGCTTAATTTGAGTGAGGCAAAATCAGTGGGTCTCTTTTCTCCCAGAGGCATAATGTGTGACATTAACACTCCCACTCCACATGGGCAGGTATCACAAGTCAATGATAGAGGTAAGAACAGATCAAAATGCACCACAGCCTTTGAATTTAGCAATACACATTTAGCTTTGTTAAATGGAACATCATAGGCTGCAGTCCACTTCCAGACTTTGTTCTGGCCAAGGAGCTCATGTAGTGGTTTTAGTAGTGTTGATAACTGTGCAATAAACTTTCCATAATATTACAATAACCCTAAAAAAGAGCGAAGTTGGTTAATGTTTTGAGAAGGTGGAGACTCCACAATAGCCTGAGTTTTGCAGGAGCCTTATGAAGGCCAGGTGCATCTATAATATGCCACAAATATTTGATAGAGTAATGGAAGAATTCACCTTTGTTTTTGCATACTCATACACCATATTCTTCCAGTCTTTACAGGGCACTGTTTAAGTTCTTAAAATGATCCTCCTCATTCTTGCCAGTGACCAGGATGTTATCAAGATTGCACTGGACTCTTGGCAAGCCATTCAAGATCTGGTCCATAGCCCTCTGGATCAAAGCTGGAGCCGACATTATCCCAAAAGGCAAACAACAGTATCGGTACAGTTCTTTATGCATCACGATAGTCTACAGCTCTTGGGACTTCTCATTGGCATGTATTTGTAAATATGCTTGACTCATATCAATCTTACTGAACTTTTGTCCAGTAGTCAAGTTCATCGATGCAGAGAAGAGTATTACTCTGTACACAACACTGGGTTAAGCGTGACCTTATAATCCCCACCAATCCAAATGAAGCCATCTTCAATACTGGAATGACTGGGGTTACCCATTTCTGTGAGTAAATGGTACTAACATGACATTTTTGACCAGGCACTCTGGGTCTGCTTCAGCCTTTGGTCTGATGGCACATGCCATAGTTCTAGCTTTAGGCATTTTGGCTGGCTGTCAGGTTTAATTTCACTGCGATTCCCTTCATGATGCGCAGGTCTTCCCTGAAAATAGCAGCATGTTTCTCTAGTATAGCTGCCACATTTGTTTGTTCTTTAGTCATTCTGTGCACTTCTGCCCAATTCTGCTGGATCTTCCTAAGCTATGACCTTCCCATTAAGGACTGATAATTGCCCTCCACCACAAACAATGGCAATTTAGCAGTCTGTTCATTGAGCTCCACCTTAACCTCAATGGTGCCCAACATGGGGACAGCTTCTCCAGTGTGCATCTTCAAAACAGTTTTTGTCAGCTTAAGCAGAAGATGACTTAACTTCTACTTATATACACTTTCGGAGACCAGCGAAACTGCTCCACCAGTGTCCAGTTCCATGCATATAGGTTTACCTTTCAACAGTAGAGTTACTCAGTATTCATGAAAGCCAACTGTCATGGAGAAGACGTGGAGTGGTGCTTCTTCTTCTGACTGGGTATCGCTTTGATCATCCTGAGTCTCCTCTACTGTGTGCATATTTTCCTTTTTGGTCTGTCACAGCACAGGCTCATTTTTTCCTAGTCTGACTTTTCTGTTTGATTCTTCTTTCTTTTGTTTGCAGGCATGCTCAATGTGTCCCTTTTTGCTACATTGTCCACACACCAGGTCTTTTCACCAGTGTTCTGATACATGGTGACCTGGATTTACACAGTGGTAACATTCCTGGCTCCCCACTTTCTTGAGGGTAGGTTCTTGTGACAATTATGGACTATGATCAAGGAACTGATTTGTTGCACCTCTAATGCAGCCAGTTCCATGGAGACCTCAATATCAATGTCCTTCTGCAAGGTGATCTGGGCCTCTACCAGTAAGCGCTTCATTGTGCAGACAACACACAAATCTATTATGCAGGGCATCATTTACCATCTCATTACATTCACAATACTTCCTCTGATGAAAATAAGCCAAGTTTTCCCCATGAAAATGGATATTATCATGTCAGGTTGGGACTTTGTTGCTCCATTACTTCCCTTGCTTCTCTTGGTGAGACACTTCCTTGAAGGCACTTAGCTATCTCTGAGATATGACAAGTACAGTGGTTTCGTTATTCTGCCTTGACAAAGTACAAGGTTAAGCAAAGACAACCATCAGTAACCCAGCTACATTCCCTTCTCATGCTTGAATACTGATTAAGCTTTTAGATTTCATGAAAATTGGGGGATTGTAAATAATGAAGATGACAGGTCACTGATTCAGAGGGATCTGGAATGGTTGGTAAAGTGGGTCGAAGCAAACAACCTCTGTTCTAATAGAGCTAAGCTCACATATATATTTGAGAACTAAGAAGGGGGGGATGCTTACACAATTGGGGATTCAATCAGGAGGAGGAGAATCTGAAGGAGAGGTAGAGAAGTTCTTTTACCTCTTTCGTGGCACTGGAACAACTGCTGCAGGACTAATGTGTCCGTTTCTGGTGTCCAGAATTAAAGACGGATGTTGAGACACTGGAGAAGATTCAGAGAAGTGCCATCAGAAGGCTTAAAAGATTAGAAATCCTGCCTTAATGTGATAGACTCAAAGATCTCAATGTATTTAGTTTAACAGAGATGGTTAAGGAGTAATCAGTTAACAGTCCTCAAGTACCTACACAGGGATGACTTGATACAAGCCTACACATCCCCTACACACAGGGGACAAATATTTAATAAATGGCTTTTCAGCCTAGCACGGAAATGTCTAACACCATCCAATGGCTGGGAGTTGAAGTTAGACAAATTCTGAGAATAAATAAGGTGTACATTTTTTAAACAGAGAAACAAATTAACCAGTGGAGCAATTGATGAGGGGCCTGGGCAGATTCTCCATCGCAGAGAATTTTTAAACCCAGGTGCCCAAGGAATTCCTTTGGGGGAGATCTCTGGCCTGTGCCATGCAGGAGCTTGGACTGAATCATCACACTTCTGTCCTGGCAATGTGTGAACACATCCCTGCAGCACAAACAGGAGTCAGCTGTGGGCATTTTGCCTGCAAGCTGTTGCCTGAGCCTCACTGAATATTTTTTATTTAAACTCATGTCAGTGCTGAGAAGGATTCACAGAAGAGGCACAGGAATGTTTAAATGATTAGAAATCCTGCCTGCCAGTGACGAACTGAAAGAGAATAATCGATTTAGTTTAACAGAGATGGTTAAGGGGTGACTTGATAATAGTCTACAGGTCCTCACCTACTAATACTGAATAATAGACTTTTCACGTTAGCATAGGAAGGTTTATCAGCATCCAACGGCTGGAAGCTGAAGATTGGTAAATTCTGACTATAAGCGAGGTGTACACTTTTTAATATAGAAAGCAAAGAAGCACTGGAGCAATTTACCAAGGGTCATGGCAGCTTCTCCCTCCCTGAGAATTTCTAAGCCAAGGTTGGATGATTCTTTGAGAGATCCGCTTTAGGAATTCCTTTGGGGCAGGTCTCTGGCCTGTAATACAGAGGAGGTCAGACTAGATGATCACAGTGGTCCCCTGTAGCGTGGGGATCTGTGAACACGTCCCTGCAGCACATACAAGGAGTCACCTGGAGGCGTTTTGCCTGAAAACTGGTGCCTGAGTCTTACCAAAGGCAATTTATCTTTCCTCCTGACAGTACTTTCCCAGTCTCATGTGACTTTGGTGGCTTGAAATTGATACTCTGCATGTGCTTTTCACAGGCCTGGGTCATCCCCATAGATATTGCATGGATCAACGTTTCAGTTTAAAAAAAAATACTGACATGACCCCCTAAAATCTTGGCCCTGAGGAATGTGTGTATAACCGTCTTAATGGCTAGCAGAGCTGGCTAACAAATGATCCCAGAGAATCCCAGGTTTAGGGTCTCTGTCCCACATTACATTACGCACATCACCCCCCACCACCCCACCCCGGTGCATCTTCCTGAATCTCCCCCAGTGAGATTTGCAACACTGCTTGGTTTCCTCTAATCCAGAAAGACTTTCCTACCCTCATCCCTTAACAGCTGTGAAAAAGTCAGACCAGATGGCTCCAGAAGGGTGTGCCAGGAAAGGTATGCGAGCCTTGGACTGTTAAAGGCCCTTCTCCCTGCAGCCAGAGGGGAGTTTACTACAGGCTAATTAGAAGCACCTGGAGACAATTAAGAGCTGCTCCAAGTTTGCTAGAGGGCGAGAAAGAAAGAAGGAAACTGCCAGAACGTGTGAGAGTGCCCCAGGCTAGAAGGTGGTGCATCTCCCCAGCTGAGGAACAGAGAGAAATCCCAGACCCCAGCCTGCAGGGAGGCCAGAGGTAGATCTACTTCATTTGTCCAGATGAGCTCAGCCACCCTTTGAGGCTGCAGGATGACTCCAGCCGAAGTCGCTGGAGGCTCCTGGCCAGTGAAATCAGGCTTTTTATTAAAATCCCTAAATGTGGGTTTAGGGTAAAATCCTGGGAGTGATGTGAGTTTTGGTATTTATCTCAGAGGGATTTCTGTGTTGAACTACAGGTTCCCTGCTGTAGAAATCACAGCTTCAGGTCCTACAACCTTGTTAGGGTGCAGAAAGTGTCTCGAGGAAGACCCCCCGTTTAAATCACATCCTGAAGCAGGGCCCTGTTGGCAGTGATACCAGCATCAATCTGGAGTCATTCACTGAAAGTAGAAAGTGAGAGCAGACTCTGGCCAGTGTGGAAAAAGCCTGTGACCCATTCTTGTTGAATATCGGGTACACGAACCCAGCGTAGAGGCTTTGGCTATACTTCTTAATCTCAACACAGTGAAAAAATCACACAGACTAAAAAAAGAAAGATACTGAGACAGATAGAAGGACATGTAAGAGACCAGGAAACAATCTTAAAAACCAAAAATGTCTAAACTATTTACAAGAAATCTTTAGTTCCAATTTTACCAGAGAAAACATTTGGTGTTTCTAAGAATACTAAACAGTTCAAGTCCCCATGCTGGAAAAGTCCTGCCCAGATTTTTCTGGATTTGACACCTTCTCCAGCCTTTAGCACTAGCTTTACTGCAGAAAGAGGCAACTCACCAAAATCCTGCACAGCAGAGAGATGAAATCTCCTTACTGCAACCCGAGAATCAGTGTACGAATCTCACATCTGACACTCACAGGGCTGGGCAGTGACTTTTATGATTCCCCTGTACAGTCCCTGAAGGCTCTTACATTAGAGAGGACTCTAGGATAATCCCCTGTGCTCCATGAGCAGTGGAAGAGACTGAAACAAAGCCTGGAGAATTTCAGCCGAAGAGCCTCCCGCTGGAGTGAAGAAATGACTCACCAATAACAGAGGCTCAGATGATCAGGGCAAACTGAGTCTTGCAGACCTGCTATAGGGGTCCTGCACTGCTATACCCTGGAGAGAAAAGGAGACCCAGGAGTTAAACACACTCTTTTATCTATCAGTACTTCTGTGCTACTGCTCTTGCCATAGAATCAGTGTGACGTTAGACATGTCAGCTTGTAATCTACTCTGGGCTTCAGTTTCCCCTCTGAAAAATAGGGAGAGCACTTTCCTGTCTCAGGAGGTTGTGAAGATAAAAAACTCTTTAATTGTGGCAATCCCTATGGGGACCAAGAGTGAGCAGGGCAATATGAAAGCCCACAGGTAGAGCCAGGCTCGTTTATCTCAAGCAGTTTTCCTGCCTGTTTCAGGATTCTGCTCGGGACACTGCACACTCTGCCCCAAACAATGTACATTTCTACCTCAGTCAGTCCAGGAACAGTTCTGCACCCCTGTTCTAGGTTCCCACAACTATGGCTAATAAACCAATGTGATATGCCGCACTCCAAGTACGCCCTTATGATGTGTTCCCTGTACCATACACCCTGGCAGTGTCTAATACAAGGTATGTTGTGTACGGGATTCTTGGAATGCTCATGACATACTAAATATAATTGCTTTGTATCATGTTTCCTTCAATAGCATGCATACGTATGTAGGAGAGCTGAACACTAGGCCTCTGCCTGAGCCACTCCCTGAGCCACTGGTTGTTAGGGTGACAGGGCCATGGGCAGGCAGGCCTTTCTTCCTTGTAACTGGAATTTTAGTTAAAATGAGTTATCTCCCTTTTCTCTCTTCCCTTCTCACAGCTTGGAAGAGAAACGAAACTGAGAAGAATGCCATCTTTCCTCTCCTGCGTAAGATCCTTGGAGAGAACATGCTCATCATCTTTCTCACCCTTCCCTCCCTTGCTAAATGGTTGGTCCAAAATTTGTAGGCATGGATGTAACAAAAGGAACATGTTTTAAAGTTAAGCGCCTGTGCACCATTAACTAAATCTGTAAAGAATAAACAAAGGCGGGTATAATTATATTCACCAGATAGTTATTAATATTCATTGCTTGGGTGTGAATGCAACCAAAAAAGGGGCGTTGTCAGGAATGTAAGCTTTTCCATATTTTTCAAGCAGAAAAGGATTGCAATTCATCCCCTTATTTGATCATTTGGGGAGTTGAGGGGAATGAGCAGGCAATAAAGTGTAATGTTCAACCCAATCCACCGCTGGGACCCCTGTTCTCTTCTTCTGACATAAGAACATAAGAACATAAGAAAGGCCGTACTGGGTCAGACCAG
>ML686101.1:227749-269951 GCA_007922175.1 Pelusios castaneus
CCTGGCATGCCCCCCCCCCACGGCACAGGACAGAGCTCTGTCCACCCTGCCCCTATGCCCTGCCAGGGTCCCTGTCCCCCTTTGCCCCATTGTACCCAGGTACAATGGGGCAAAGGCTGAGCCCCCTGGCACTTGGCAAGGGGTGCCCTGCCTGCCACCATGGACCTGTCCCAGGTCCACCTAGCCCCTAGATGTCGACCTAGGTGTCCAGTGTGGGTGCTCTAGGTCGATTTGGTAGGGTCCCCTCTAAGTCGACTTAAATTTTGAGTGTGGATATGCTAAGTCAACTTAAATTAACAATTGTAGACATAGCCAGAGAGTCTAGTATAGACTCCCTAAGTCAAGTTAGTAAGGCCCACTTAAGTCGACTTAGGATTCCTGTGTGGAGTCTCTAATTTGACTTAATAAGGTTGATTTAAAGTTGACTTATTTAAGTCGACCTAAATTCCCCAGTGTAGCCATAGCCTTAGATTTGATTCACAATACTAGTACAGCACTTCCTTCACTGAAATGCAGCCACCTCTTGGTGGAAGGTGTCATTTCTAGCATTGCAGAGCAAAACAAGGCAGTGATTTACAACAGGAAAGGAGGAATAATTTGTTCGAGATTGTTACCTTACACACCACCGTTCTGATCTTAGAGTGCAGGTTCCAAATCTATCTCCTCCAGTCCCAAATCTGAATACCTGGCAGAGTGGAAGAGGGTCTTGATCTGGCCTGTGCAGAAAAATATTCCACCCCTGCAGTCATTTGTGCCATTTACCCTGCACTACTAACTACCCCTAAAATATCAGAGGCAACCAGTGTCAATCAGTGCAATATCAGTGTTTTATCCATGGGTCAAAAGCTGACCTATCTTCATCAACTCAATCGCCAGCTGTTTTCACAAGGATATAGGCAAGCTGTACTCTCAAATACGCTTTGGAGGGGGCGAATAGGGCTACAGGACTGCACTGATTGGGGGAGGAACACAGAGTATGTGGGGCAGGGTGTTCAATATCCAGATCACGGTGGAAAGGAGTCCTCAAATAGTCATGAATGTTACTTGAGATGACTAAACTTCTGGGTCCTCATATAAACCTCCTCAATGTTGGTCCCATATGAGCACCCACAGTTAAGGATATTTTATCCTAAATTTTATCCCTGAGGAAGGGAAGTACTATCCCAATTTTACAGAAGGGAAATTGAGGAACCGGGTAGATTATGAGATGACATCTCCAAGGTCACACAGGACCTCTATGGCCAAGCCAGGTACTGACCAACTCTCCTCAGTCAGAGACCTGTGCGTGATCCACTAGACCACTGGGGGAGGTTGCATAGGCACAAAAGTGGCGGGCAGCAGAGTGCCTTTGAATGTGGATGGACAATGGTCTCCTCACTCACCTCTTAACATCTCCTACAACCTCCCTTGCCCAATGACGGCCTATGCAGTCACTCTGGCTGTGGTAAAAAGACAAAGTCCCTTAGTCCACAATCTTCAAGGCACCTGCTGATCACTGCAAAGGACTCAGGAAGCTGTGCTTCCTCATGGCAGAATATAGCACTGAGGAGTTTATGACTGAGTTACGGCAATCTTTATTGCTTTCAGTTCAAGTGTAGGCTTTGGATGGGCGGGACTCTCACACACTAAAAAATACCAATAGGGGAACACTTCAATCTCCCGGCTCACTCCATTGATGACTTGCTCATAGCTATGTTGAAACAGATGTATAACAAATCACAGCTTCAAAGAGAAACTGCAGAACTCGAATTTATATGCAAATTTGACTCAGTTGCCTTGGGGTTAAACAGGGACTATGGATCTTTCTTTCATTACAACAGGTGATTTGACCTCACCTTCCTCTATGTGCTGTTCCGCAGTGTTTGAATCCTAACATCTGTTTTGATTTGCTGTTACAGCCTGACCTGACGCTATGTCATACACTCCCCTGCATTTAATTTCCTCCCATTCTGTAAATTTCCCATCTTCAAAGCTTCTGAGTAAATGGGATTTTCTCCCATGAAAGCTCATGCGATAAATAAATCTGATAGTCTTTAAAAGTGCCACAGGGCTCTGTTTGTTTTTCTGCAATGGACTAACACAGCTACCCCTTTGGAACTTCACTCACTATAAAAATCTGAAGTTTGAAACAAGCATGTACAGGAGCCTGTCCAGGCACATCTCTCAGTCTCATTAATTCAGCACACACCTCAGCAGGCGCAAGTAGCAGCAGATGCTCCGATTCTATGACAAGGAAGAGCAGCACAGAAATGATGATTGAAAAATTAGCGAGTTTAATCTATGGCTGTTATTACCTCCCCGGGGTTTTCGCAATCCAGGACCACTCTAGGAAGTTTGTAAGACTCAGTTTGCTCTGAGCATTTGAGACATTGGGATCTGTGAATCATTTGTTCACTCTCTGGGGAAGTTATTATGCTGAAATTCTCCAGGCTCAACTTTCTGCTCTTCCCACTAATCACAGAGCTCAGAAAATTGTCTCAGAGTCCTGAGCAACCTAATAGTCCACAGGGGCTGTAATGGAAATCATAAAGAAACCTGTTCCACACTGTGAGCGCCAGAGATGAGATTCTTACACCAATTCCAGACTGCAGTAAAGAGATTTCCTCTCTCTGATGTGTAGGATTTTGGTGAGTTATTTGCTTAAAAAAATAAAGTTAGTGCTAAGGGCTAAGGAAGGGTTCAACTCTAGAACAATCTGGGCAGGAATTATCCAACATGGGACCCGAACGGTTTAGCCAAGTGATTTATAATTTGAGCGATAGATTAATTGAAAATAGTTTAGAAAAACATTTGTTTTTAAGATCATTTCCTTTCCTCTTACTGTGTCCTTTTATCTATCTCAGGATTTTATTTATTTATTTATTTATGTGGTCAGTGTGGTTTATTTTCTGGTTTGCTTAATTGTTCCTATTCAGCAACTTTAGGAAGTGTAGCCAAAGTCTCTGCAATGGATATGTGTGATACCAGAGATTTCAGAACAAGAATGGGTCCCATGAACTAGCCAGATTCTGCTGTCACATTCTGCCTTCAGTGGATCACTCCAGATTAACAGTAGGATCACTGAGAGCAAAATCAGAGCCCCTGTATTTCTCTAATTGAGATTACCATGTTTATTAACCCAGGATCACATTAGCTCTTTTGGCCACAGGGTCACACTGGGAACTCATATTTAGATAATTGTCCTTTCTCACCCCTCAAATCTTCTTCAGGGTCACTGCTTCCCACTGTGTTAACATCACCTACCTTCTTTGTTCTTAGACTTCTACATCTGCATAGCTCTGTTAGAGCACATATTGTTTCCTTCAACCCAGTTTACCAGCCAATCAAGATTGCTCTGAATCAGTGACCTGTCCTCTTCATTATTTACAATCTCCCATTTTTTGTGGAATCAAAAAACGTTATCAATATTCAAGTGTAGGATGGGAAAGTAGCTGGATTGCTGACAGGGGTCTTTGCTTATGTAACCCATATGCCTAAAAAGGCTATCTCTGAGAGACCTACTGAGGGTGGGTTACTGTTGCTGGGCAGATTAGCTACCCACAATGAGAAACTTCTAGAAGCAGGGAGTGGTAGCATTTTTGAGCATGCTCCACAGTTACCCTGCTGGTGTGATGTGGTGTGGTCAGTCAGATGACATGAGAGCAGCAGTCTGTGCAGACAGCAGGCAGGAGCTGCTTTGAGAAGAGCCCATGTGCTCAGTTTTCAGGAGAGAAGCTGAGTCAGGAGTGAACAAGATGTTTTCTCCCTCTAATGGAGTCATCTGCAACAGACCTTGCAGACATGCATATGGGACTGAGGGCTGGTTGCAAAGGAGAAGGAAAAGCCTGCATGGAATGCTACAGAAGATTCCTGCAAAGAAAGAAGAAGAGGACAGCTATTTCCTGCCACACAAGCCTTTACATTCAAACAAAGACTGTAGCTGAGAGTTGGGTGAACTCCACCTGGACTATGGAAGTCTTGGGCATCTTTTATGTGGCGTTTTCTGTAGGGATTGTTCTTGGTTAATTGTATTTTGTTTTCTTAGGATAAGGTTTATTTAGTTAGTAGATAATAAAGTTCATTGTTATGTTTGTTTTTAGTGTTTTAATGTGAGAGGGTAGCTTTGGGTGGTCTTTGCTGTGAGTCCCACAGAGACTGGATCCTGGGTCTCCAGCTGCTTCTCCATAGGGATTGGGATTGATTTCTGTGAGGCACTGGGAAAGGGCAATTAAATGAATTTTAGCCCACCCAAAGGTTACACTTATGCCTGTCACTTAACATGGTAAAATTATATAGACTCCATATTTGTTCTGTCTCAGAGAAAGCCGAGTGACTTCAGGAAAGTGTCTCATCAAAACAAAAAAGGAAAATAAGAGACCAAAAAGTCCCAGCCTACCATGATAGTCTCTGTTTCTATGGGGAATCATGGCTCCTTTCCAACTGAGTAATTGCATCATAAATCAGATCTATGATCCATTCAGTCCAGTCTCCTCTCTCTGACAGCAATGACCCCAAGGACTGTTGAAGAAGGTATTGGGGGACAATCTGATCGTGTGTGTCACCTTAGTGCCTCACAGCCAGATATAGGCTTGTGCCCTGAAATATGTGGGCCTACAGGCTTTCCAACATATATATTAACTGTAAATAGTTATTGGACGATTCTTACTATTCCTGCAAATGTTCTAAGCCTTTCCAATTCTTTCTTAGCTCCTGGGCTCAACTTCATCCTGTGGCAGTAAGAACCTCTGTCTAATTATACATTGAATGAAGAAAGCACCCTTTATTTAATCAGTTTGTATGTGCCATGTTTCAATGTAATCAATTGGCTTCTTGACGTTGTGTTATGAGACAGTGAGAACACATTCTTCATATGCTCTCTTCCAGTCAGTATTTCATAGACTTTTCTCAAGCCCCTCTTATTTCTCTCCTTTCTAAGGTAACAATTCCAGACTTTTCATCCTCTTTTCCCGTGAGAGTTTCTTTCGGCCTTGATATCTCTCCTTCCTCCTCCCAGAACCCCTCTAGATTTGAAATATCCTAGTGAGAAAGATGCTCAGTACTGACCAGAGGAGGGTGAAGCATTGACTGATTGTTCTCACCCCCCCCCCCAAAAATCTTCACTCCAATTGCTTTCTAGGGTTTATCCCCCTTCCATACTTTCCTTGTCTCTCCGCTTACAAATTTAAGAAGGTCTTCATGGAGTCTTGTACATTGAGAACAAGTCCCTCTCCTGAATTCCTTCAATTAAATTAGAATTTTGTTAGGTGTTGGAGTAATTGAAGATTTTCCTTCCAATGGGTATATACTTTGCACATCATTCTGCTCATTCATTGAGTTTGCTTATCTCCCTTACAGGACAATAACAGATTAGACAACAGCTTAAATATTTTATGCCACCTGCAAATGTTACCACCTCATTGCTCAACACCCTTTCTGGATTGCTAGTAACTATAAAATATTTAATGTGCTATTTGCTATCAAGTGTCTAACCCCCTTTGTTGTGCTGATTTTCCTTCACAGGCACCTTGACATTTCTGAGTCTGATGGCATCCTTCAACCTCACTCCCTCGGGCCCATCAACATTCATCCTAAATGGCATCCCTGGGATGGAAGCTCTCCACATCTGGATCTCCATCCCTTTCTCTGTGTTCTACATCATCAACCTGTTGGGAAATTTCACAGTTCTGTTTCTTGTCAGCAATGACCAGACTCTGCACAAGCCCATGTACCTGCTGCTCTGTATGCTGGCACTCACAGACATCAGCATGTCTACCTGTGTTGTGCCAAAGGCATTGTTCATATTTTGGTTCAATTTCAAAGACATCACTGTGGAGGGCTGCTTCACCCAGATGTTCTTCCTTCATGCGGGCGCTGCTATGCACTCAGCTGTTCTTGTGACAATGGCTTTCGATCGTTATGTCGCCATATGTGACCCTCTGAGATACAACACTATACTCACCAATACACGAACTGCTATGCTAGGGCTTGTGGGTTTGACACGAGCCATTTTTTCAATTCTTCCTGAGCCCCTGCTCCTGCGGAGGCTGACATTCTGTGCCAACCGTGTTATCTCCCACACATACTGCGAACACATGGCTGTGGTGAAGATCTTATGTGGGGACAACACAGTCAATAGGATGTACAGCCTGGCAATATCATTTGCAGTCAGTGGGTTAGATCTGGCACTCATCGGACTATCCTACAGTCTAATCATCAGGGCAGTTCTCAGACTATCCTTCAAGAAAGCCCACCAGAAAGCTCTCAACACGTGTATAACCCATGTATGTGTGATGTTATTGTCTTATACTCCCTTCCTCTTCTCCGTCCTGACACACCGGTTTGGGGAGGGCATTGCTGCCCATGTTCACATCCTCTTGGCCAACCTCTATACCCTTGTCCCCCCCATGCTCAACCCTATCATTTATGGGGTCAAAACCAAAAAGCTTCGTGACAAAGTGGTAAAATACATCTGCCAAATGTGACTGCCTGGGGCCACCAACTTAAGACCTCAGTGACAAGAGAGGGAAAGGATATCTCCTCATTCATTCAGGGTGTCTTTTCCCTATTTTGCTTAGCTGAGCATTATGAAAATTCACAGTTTGAAAAGCTCCCAACACCTAGGCTATGTCTACACTTGGTAATTTAAGTTGACTTTAACTAAGTCAATTTAACTAAGTCGACTTTAAGGCTCTGCCCTGCCAGGTGGGGGAGCATGCCTGGCAGGGAGGGTATTGGTGTAGCCCTGAGGTAGCCCTAAGTCGACTTAGGGCTACCCCACATCTACACTGGCTTAAGTCAACTTAAGCCTTAGTTCTACTAGGAAGGTGGTTTTATAAAGTCAACTTAATTTTAATTGTTGTCTTTATTTTCCTTAAGTCGACTTAAGCAGCTTGCTTAAGTCAACTTAAGGAAACTGTGGTGTAGACGCAGGATAAATTAAGTCAACTTAAGCAAGCTTAAGTCGACTTAATTTACTAGTGTAGATGCAGCCCTAGTGTTTTATCACTCTATCACCACTGACTGTTCTCTCCATTCCTGAGTTCCATCTCTCTGACCATCACCTGATCTCCTTCAGCATCATCCCCCATCCCCACGTACTCTCACATTTGACCTTCCTGTGACTTTCAGATCATGAGAACTGATGGCTTCTTATATGCTTTTGTAGGAAAGTCAAGAGTTAATGTTAAAAATATAGGCCAGGTTTGAGCCAGAGGTCACTATGGTAACGGGTTCTCTTCTTAGACATGTTTATATTTATGTATCCTTGAAAGTAGCATAGTTAAAGTATGCTATAATTTCTTCTCTGTTTTTCCTTTGGCCACTAGGCTAAGAGGTTTGGACTGTCTTACTCTTTGCTCTTTAATAAAGAAGTAGGATCCTAGAAAAGCACTAGAAAAGGTTCATTCTAGCACTAGAAAAGGTTCAGAAAAGGGCAACTAAAATGATTAGGGGTTTGGAGAGTGTCTCGTATGAGGAACGATTAAAAAGGCTAGGCCTCTTCAGCTTGGAAAAGAGGAGACTGAGGGGGGACATGATAGAAGTATATAAAATTATGACTGATGTGGAAAAAGTGGACAAGAAAAAGTTGTTTACTTACTCCCATAATACAAGAACCAGGGGTCACCAAATGAAACTGATAGGTAGCAGGTTGAAAACAAATAAAAGGAAGTTCTTCTTCACACAACGCACAGTCAACTTGTGGAACTCCTTACCTGAGGAGGTTGTGAAGGCTGGGACTATAACAATATTTAAAAGGGAACTGGATAAGTTCATGGTGGCTAAGTCCATAAATGGCTATTAGCCAGAAAGGGGTTAAGAATGGTGTCCCTAGCCTCTGTTTATCAGAGGATGGAGACGGATGGCAGGAGAGTGATCACTTGATCATTGCCTGTTAGGTTCACTCCCTCTGGGGCACCTGGCACTGGCCACTGTCGGTAGACAGATACTGGGCTGGATGGACCTCTGGTCTGACCCAGTATGGCCTTTCTTATGTTCTAATGATTACCTCTTATCTTCTCCTTACCCTCCCTGGTACCAGGCCCCTTAAAAATGTAAAGTTAATGTCGATTGCAAAAAATAATGAGTTGAAAGGAAAAGCGGCTGCGCAATATATGCAAATTCTGTCAATAGTAAACAAAGGCGGGACAATTATATGCATCTAATAGATATCTGTATAACCAAAAAAGGGTTCATAAACGTTGTCAATCATGTATGCATCTCCATACTGCTTTGGATAAAAGGAGTTGTTAAACTACCCCTCCTCGCTCACTCGAGATGTCGAGAAAATGAGTGGTTAATAAAGGGTGCCAGTCTACCCAATCCTCCTCCGGGACAACCTGTGTTTTTCTTTCCAACAACTTTCGGCCTATTTTCATCGGTATAGTTGTTGATTCTCACCATTTCTCACTCTCCTCCATTTTTGGCACATTTGCCTCTCTGCTATCACAAAGTCAACAACTCTGCCATCCACCAATCCCCCACAATTTTTTTCTATTTCTGAGTCTCACCAAATCAGTCTCTCTGAATTCTTAACTAGAAGACACTTTAAGTTTTCCCCTCTAGTTCATCTCCTCAAAGGCATGGTATCGGTCCTCAATAATCAATTCATTTTAGAGCACACAAACGATGAAGGCCAGAAGAATCCCATGCATTGATACAGGCTGGTACCTAACTGACTAGGCAGTAGCTCTTCAGAAAAGAATCTGGATTACAGTGGACAAGAAGCTGGATATAAATCAGTAATATGCCCTTACTGAAAAGAAGGGTAACAGAATATTAGGCTACATCAGTAGGGGAATTGCCAACAGAACAATTCAGCACTATTCTGCATTGGCAAGGCCCTATTTTGAGTATTGTGTCCAGTTTGGGGCTGCCCACTACACACGTGAAAGTAGGTTACAGAGCGGATGGAGCTAGGCTGCCCTCCATCGTGGCAGATGATAGAACTAGGAGGAATGGTGAAAGAAGTCTACTTTGAATATTAGGAAAAACATTTTCATTAGTGAGTGGTGGAGCACTGGAGTGAATTACTTTAGGGAGTTGGTGGAATCTCCTTCCTTAGAGGTTTTAACAACCTGACCTGACAAAGTCCTGGCTTGGATGAATTAGTTGGCTATGATCCTGTTCTGAGGAGGAATTTGGTATAGATACCTCATGAGTTCTCTTCCCACCCTAATCTTTTAACATGGGAGACTAACCCAGCAATGCACGGAATGTAGGAAAAGCTTCAGTCCAAGCTCACACCTTTAATTACCATCAGAGACTGCACGAGGTACAGAATCCAGGGAATTCTCTCCCTTTGGGAAATTTAAGGATTTTGCCCTCTCCTGGCAGATGGATCTGTTCATCAGGCGAAACTTCTGGCATAGACTGACAAAGATGACAGTGGGTCTGCACTGTGTAGACTGGACTATATATGAGATACATTTGGAATTTTCAAAGACTTGGGATAATGGTTTACCTGATTGTTACAGAAGAGGGTTCTAGTCCAATCCAGTCACAGCTAAAATTACAAATAAGGACTTCTCCAAGGAATAATCAGAATTACAAAGGGGTTTTTAATACATTTTATAACACTTTATTGCCAAAAGCATAAACAGTAAAAGTTAAATGACCAAATACAATAAAAAGAATACTTAACACAATTTTATACAGAATCTTATACACCTTAACAAACTAAAACTTAACCTATGTCCTTTTCCAGTTCCCTCCTATCAGGACATCAGTGGCAGGGGCTGAATCAGACAGCTTTCTCCCAGTGTCCTATCAACCAGCAATTTCCTTAGTTTCTGTCCCTGCTGACACTTTGAACAAGGCTTCACAGAGCCATCCACCAGGACAGCAGCTCCTTGTCCTCAATTCATACAGTCAGGGAAAGCAAAACATATACAGCATATTCCTCACCTCCTAAGAAAAACACTCAGTGCCAGGGGGCTCAGCCTTTTCCCCATTGTACATGGATACAATGGGGCAAAGGGGGAGAGGGACTCTGGCAGGGCATAGGGACAGGGTGGGCCGGGCTCTGCCCTGCCCTATGGGGGGGCATGCCAGGCTCCCCCTGTGCCCTCCTCCCCCCCAGAAGAGAGGGCAGTGGGGAAGTCCTGGAGAGCCCTAAATCGACTCTACGTTGACTTAGGGCTACTCCAGGTCTACACTTGCTTAAGTCGACTTTAGTCTAAAGTTGAATTAAAAGGATGTTTAATAAAGTCAACTTAATTTTCCTTAAGTCGACTTAAGGAAAGTGTAGTGTAGACACAGAGTAAATTAAGTCGACTTAAGCAAGCTTAAGTTGACTTAATTTACAAGTGTAGACGCACCCAGAGAAGCAAAACCAAGAAAGAAAATCGCTGATACCCAAGAGGCGTGCAAAGGAGCAGATGAGTAATAAGTTTTCAGCTATCCTCACTATAGAGAAAAATGTCAAGGAGTGTCCCCCTTTCAGTGCACATCTGCAAATGCTATCTGAGGCTGGGGGTGTTTGTAAATGATCAAATCAGAGCATGACTTGATTAATGTTTAGAAAGCTCATTACAGCTATCTTATGTTTAAAAGGCCCTGGACGCCCATAGAATGTTCATTCCAGACTGGTGTTGCAGGTAGGGACGCCCGGAGACGGGCTGGGGCCAGCAACAGTGGGTTCGTTTTCTGGAGTGCGTAGCACCAATAATGACACCGGGGCGGAGAAGCACACCAAGTTTATTTGAGATCTTAAGGAGGCACACGGAGAGAGGCACGTCTCAAATCATGCGTGCCTCACCCGTTGCAGTGACCCTTATATAGACAGGTTGTTTACTTCAATACTTTTCCCCCTGTTAATGGTGGAAATACTCTCCCCCTTCTTTTAGAGAGCAAACTTTGACCAATTTCCACTGGTACTTTCAAGGCTTGTTATTTGCTTTACTTTCTGGAATTGAGCAATCTCCCTATATGGTCACTGGCTGTGTCTGAGTCTGGAGCAAAGGGGCTTCATCGGCACTCATGGCCTTCCACCCCCTCGAGTTACCCAGTGACAGATACCCAGATGCAGCCAGGGGCACCCACTATAGGTCAGGTCACCAACCTGCAGATTGCTCCAGACCACTCCTTTTGGATTTTGCTAACTCTCCTGAATACAGAACCTTCCCTTCAGCCATATTTCTTTAACATCCCACTCTTTCCATGGAACATTGTTCTTCAAAGAACATGTTCCTCCAGTAATCAAGCAAATAGAGAAAACACTGAAAGCTCTCCTGACCTTTCTAGGGTATCCCTTTGTTGAGAACTTGGGGAGATGGATTTGCAGAGGCTTTGGCCTCACCTACAAGGAGTAAGCAGTCTGCGGGAAAGCAGGGGGAGACAATTATGCTTGTGGGCTGGATACTGATTGAGGGCCGTGAACCAAAGCAACAAGGCAGGTGGTGTAGACCCCCCCAGCCCCCCTGTACAGATCTAGGTGATGCCAAAAATGTCACGGATTATCCCGCTTTGCAATATCTACAAGGGGGTGGGGGGGTGGAGGGGTTGTCTGTGAAGCGTTGAATCCCTTGATGACAAAGGGAACAGGGAAAATTATTCAGAAACAAAAGGATAACCTGCAATGGAAAAGAGAATTTGATTAGCATAGAAATCAAAAGTGTGTGGTTCCCTCTTTGTTCATTTTCTGTGTAACTCATCTATGTTTGCTTTTTCTTAGTATTTTGAGAAGATTTCATGACTTTCAAAGCGGGTGAGCCACAGGGCAATGTCCAAGTGTCTGCTAGTTAAGAATTCAGAGAGAGACCGATTTGGGAAGATTCAGGACTGCATAGGATTGTTGTGGCCTGGTGGAGAGCAGAGTTGGGGCCTTGTGTTGGAAGAGAGGGAAAAATTAGTTAAATCTGAAGAATAAGGAATGCTGAGCATCAAGAAAAAAACACAAAAGGAAAACAGGATTGAGAGCATATATGTAGTCATGAACACTGGTGATCTGGAAGTCATGGAAAGATTTAGTGAGAACTTTTTGAGGATGAGGGATGATGGGTGATGCTGAAAAAGATCAGAGAGATTGGACTCAGTAACAGAAGGAGCAGTGCTTGGTAATGAATTTATAAGACATTAGGTATGAGTTATTTCCAGTAGTGAAACTGACACAAAGCTGAGCTAACCAAATTATGACACAGCAGCACTGTCCTATACAGTGATATCCTTTCCCCTTTTTATCACTCAGCTATAAAGTCAGTGATCACATTCTGAAAATATATTTTCCCATCTTGTCCCGAAGCTCTTTGGTTTTGACCCCATAAATGATAGGGTTGAGCATGGGTGGGACTAGAGCATATAGATTGGCTATAAGGATGTGAAATGCAGCAGAAATTCCTTGACCAAAAATGTGTGTCAGGGTGAAGAAGAGGAAGGACATATAAGATGTCAGCATCACACAGATGTGGGATGTGCAGGTGTTGAGAGCTTTTTGGTGGGCTTTCTTAGAGGAGATCCTGAGGACGGCCCTGATTATCAGCCCATAGGACAGGCCAATGAGTGTCAGGTCTAACCCAATGATCACCAAAGTTATCACAAGGCCGTACATCCTGTCGATCTTTGTGTCTCCACACGAGATCTTCACTACAGCAATGTACTCGCAGTATGTGTGGGGGATGATGTGGTTGGTGCAGAATGGCAGCCTCCGCAGGAGCACTATCCGTGTCAGAATCAAGAGAACAGCTCGTATCAAACCCACTAGCCCGAGCTTAGTAGTTCGTCCATTGGTGATGATGGTGGTGTATCTAAGAGGGTTACATATGGCAACATACCGATCAAAGGCCATGGTCACAAGGACGGCTGACTGCATATTACAAATTGCATGAAAGAAGAACATCTGGGTCAGGCAGCCCTCCATTGTGATGTCTTTGAAATTGAACCAAAATATACCCAGTGCCTTCGGAATGACAGAGGTAGACATTCCAATGTCTGTGAGCGCCAACATGCAGATTAGTAGGTACATGGGCTTGTGCAAGGTCTGCTCTTTGCAGACAATAAAGAGAATTGAGAAATTCCCCAAAAGGATGGTCATGTAGAATGTAAAGAAAGGAATGGAAATCCAGATGTGAGTAGCTTCCAGCCCAGGTATGCCTTTTAGGATGAATGTTGACGGACTGGTTGGGGTGAGGTTGAGAGTTGCCATGAGGTGGTCCTGGTATGAATCAGGCTCCGAAAGTCTCAGGGTACCTGTCAAGGGAGATAAGCCCAGTGATGGGTGTGTTAAGCAGTTCATAACAAATAGAACGGTAAATATTTTATAGTTATTAACCATCTAGAAAGGGGGCTGCTGTGGGATGGCAACATTTTCAGATGGCATCAAAGTATTTAGGCCATGGTCCAGTCCAGTGAAGTCTTTTATAGTGTGATTTGTTTCTTGCCTAATTGCCTAGATTGCCATAGCAACAGAGCTTTCCTTTTTGGCATATCACAGGATAGGTCAATGAGTCCTGCTGGTTTTAGTGTTAGTTCGTGAAAGACATTCCCTCTGATGCATCTCTCTGTGTTTCTCTGGTAGTTTCTCTTTTTCATTAGAAGTAAATTCCAACTATTCAACATAAGAAAAGTGGCGACAAGGGTAAATCTGTGGTGCACCAGGAAAAAGGAAAAGTGAATGTAAGACCTTTTGCTGTGTGGGGCCTCCTTCAGTCATCGCCCAAAC
Source organism: Pelusios castaneus (assembly GCA_007922175.1). Taxonomy (NCBI): domain Eukaryota; kingdom Metazoa; phylum Chordata; order Testudines; family Pelomedusidae; genus Pelusios; species Pelusios castaneus. The sequence goes on from ML686101.1 coordinate 241,383, forward strand.
AGGACCTGTTTCCTACATTGTCCAGACTACAGATGATTTCACCTGGTGTTGGCATGTAGATCAATTGTTGTCAGGTTATACCAGCCCCAAGGAAACATCTCCAACTGAAGTGCTTAATGTCACCATAAAAGGTGAGATGTCATCGAGTCAACAGTCACCTGTTCCTGACTCCCCTGATCTATTCACCTCCACCACAGATAAAGCCCCTATCCAGTTTGAGTAGATACATCACCATCACACCTTCAAGCTACAAGTCATGAGCCCATTTTTAGACTGGCACCAATAAAAAACTTTTGTTGTTAGAACACCAAAAGTCAGCCACAATCAAGGTAGAGAAAGAAAGTGTCCTCAGCTGCTGGATCTTTAGACAGCACCGGCCTATGTTTCTGGAGCAGAATTAGCCCCAGAGCTAGCTGGGAAAGGAGGCAGTCTAGTCTCCTATCAAAATGTAGTGATTATTTTGTTAAATGAGTGTTTTTATTAAGAGGTAAGGAATTTGCTGTTTATTTTTGCTTTGCTTGACTCTATGAACTCAAGACAAAGAGCTGGTGTCCTGGTGGACGGGTCTGTAAAGCTTTATTCAAAGTCCCAGGAGGGACAGAAATTAAGGAAAATACTGGTTGGTAGGGCGTTGGAAGAAAGCTGTCTGATTCCGCCCCTGCCACGGTGTCCTGATAGGAGGGGACTGGAAAAAGGCTGAGGAAACCCTGCAAAGAGTGGGGTGATGAGTGGCTTCATGACCAGGGGTTCCTTGGCCAGGCACTATACAGGCTCCCAGGAAGGAAGTTCAATGGGGACAAAATGCCAGTAGGGGTCTGGGAAGCAACATGGGTCAATGGAAGGGGTTGGGGAAGGGATCTTAGAAGCAGCGTGGGGCCAGAGCGAAGGCGGGGGTCAGGAAGGTACTGCAGGCTTTTATCGGGGGTGTGGTGCCAGCATAGGGCTGGGGATGGGGTTGGGAAGCCTCACTGGGGAAGGGGTTGGTGAAGGTGTAGAGTAGGGACAGAGCCAGTATTGGAAGGGATTGCAAATCTAGCCCAGCTGAAGCTGGGGGAAGGGCATTGGGAGCCTGTGAGGTGGGTGAAGGAAGTATTGGGGGTTCCCCATTGTTCTCTCATTATCCCGCAGCACCCTTGCCACCCTCCCCCATTTTCTTCCCCCTTCCTTGCCTGGTCTGCTGCAAATATGCCCCTGGCCTCCCTACTATCCCACAGTTAGATTTGGGTTTTTCAGAAAGAAATGATTCTAAAGGGTAGCTCTTGAATTACATTTAGATCCTAAATGTAATCTTGGGTTTAAAAGGTTGGAGACCACTGGAGGACCAGCCAGGACTGTGTTTATGGTGATGGTGGTCGGGGGGAGGCGGGGGGGGGGAGGAGGAACTCCATAGGTGCGAGCAGTGAGGACGTGGAGACTAAAAGGAGCCAGCACCAGTAACTCTTCCTGAAAAGGAAACAAAGATTTAGGTTTCCACTCTGGCAATTGCTGGAGTTGCCAGGAGGCTGTTGTGGGATTGGTCACAGGATGAGGGAAGGGCTGAATGAGGGAAGGTGTCAGAGAATCTACACTGTGTCCACATCCCATTACTGTTTGAGACCCCTCCTCCTGCCTGCCCCAGGAGATTGCAGGAGGCCTCCTTACATGCATTTCACCCTGATTCAGGACCCTACATGTCCCACCCCACACTCATTGTGAGTTCCTAGATCTGCCCCCAATGACATTTTCAACATTGCCTGGTTTCCTCTAGACTAGGAACATTCTTTTACTTTTACTGCACAAGGGAAAAGAGACGGGAAACATCCTCTAAAAAAATAGTTCTTTATTTCTTTTGAACCTCTAAGCCGTGAGTTTAAAATTTCAGCTACTCTCCTGTCAGGTCTTCTTTCATCCAGATGACCTCAGACATCCTTAGAGACTGCTCTATGACTCCAGATGAAGTCACTGGAGGTTTACGGCTCATGAAAATCAGGCCCTTTATTTTAATCCTGAAATGTGGATTTGGGGTGAAGTTCCAGCTCTTATGGAAGCTTTACCATTGATGTCCATGTGGCCAGGAGTTCACCCTTCGTATGGAGCTTTAGGCTCCCTTCTATGATAATCACAGCACCGGGACCTGCAAAGTGAGAGCTGTTCTGTTAGGGTGCTGAAAGTATCAGAAGGAAATCCCCCAGATACTGTGGTATTTGGAGAATGGGCATGAAGAGAAGGGATTTCAAATTGAAGTCTTCATGCTGGAGAATTGCTGCCCAGATTGTTCTTAAATTGAAGCCTTATTCCTTGTTGTGTTTCTGTTTCTAACATCTTTTTGGATGGAATGACCCAACATATCACTCCAGTTCTTAGCACTAACTTAGCACTAACTTTATTGCAGAAACAGGCAACTCACCTGAATCCCACACAGCAGAGAGGAACTCGCTTATTACAATCCAAGAATCAGTGTACGAATCGCACATCTGAATCTTGCAATGCTGAAAAGGGACTTTTATGATTCCCCTGTACAGCCCCTGTGGACACTCAGATTGACCAGTACTCTGGGACAATTCCCTGAGCTGTGTGAGCAGTGTGAAAAGCAAAAAATACACCCTGGAGAATTTCAGTCTAAGAGCCTTCCCCAAGAGTGAAAATATAATTCTCTAATAACAGAAGCTCAGATGGTCAGGGCAAACCGAATCTTTCAGACTTGCTAGAGCTGTCCTTCACTGCTAAAACCCCAAGAGAAAATACATGCCAAAGGTTACACTTTCTAATTTATTTATCAGCATTTCTGTGCCGTTGCTCATTGTGATAGAATCTGTCAGACCTTGGACATGATCTACTCTTGGCCTCAGTTTCCCCTCTGTAAAACAGAGAGAGCACTTTCCTGCCTCAAGAGGTTGTGAGGAAAAACATTGACGTGTGGAGCTCCTCTGGGGACCAAATTGTTGAGGGCCAAATTATGACCCAAAGGTACAGCCATGCTTGCTCATCTCAAGTAGTATCCCTGCCTATTTCAGAACTCCAGTCTATGGTGATCTGGATTCTGCATGCCCTGTCCCCACACACTCTGAGATCGTTCCTCAGTTGGGCTAGGGACAGTCCTGCACTCCTATTCTCCCCCTTCTAGGTCCCCACAACTCCTGCTCTTATCCCGTTGAGACACAGTGCATTTCACATACACTCTTATGGAATGATCTGTGTATCATTCATGTTCCTCCTTCTCGTGTTGAAAAAGGATGGTGATTAATTGTTCTCCATATCCACTGTGGATGGGGCAAGAAGCAATCAGTTCAATTTTCAAGGAGGGAGATTTTCCTTGCAGATTAGCAATTATTTTCTGAGACTAAGGAGGTTAAGCCCCAGAACAGCTTACATAGGGTAGTTGTGCAGTCCCCGTCCTAGGAGTATTTAATATCCAACCAAACATAGCTGTCCCAGATTGATTAGCAATTTCGCAGCAAATGATTTCAAGTGGCAGGGGCAGAAAGCAACCATGGGAAAAGCAACGGATGCTCAGAATCTGGATCTCTTTGGCAGGAAGAAATATTCCATCGGTGGGGGGTGCCAATTTTAAATCAACAGCTACTCTTCAGCCTCTATTATTTTAACTCTTGGTGGCTTTAGGAAGAGATGCGTACACTGTGGGCGAAGAAAAGGCTGAGGAAGGAGACGAGCCTCTGGGTTTAGAAGATTATGATAACCGCCACCTCCCATCTAGGACCTGAAGCTGCTGGGGGCCTTACTCCGGGCCCCATGGTAGGACGACAAGAAGACGGCTCACAATATCAGGGCATAGGACAGGAAGATGCAGCTCATATTGAAGCCGACAATGGTGAGGGACAGGACCAGCCCAGAGAAGTTGTTGTCCCATGAGCCAGCATCACCAAGGCTTGTGCTTGTAGTAGCAGTGGGAGATCATGGGGAGAGGAGGTGGAGAATGGTAGCCACCTCCCCTGCTTGGCAATGATGGAGCCGATGAGCACACATGTGTACCGCAGCAAGGCACAGAAGGGCACACAGCAGCTGAAGGTCATGAGCACCAGTGTGCTCCACTCCATCACACACAGTCCATGGACCATGAACATCTGGGGCAGGAAGGTAGCACAGCTGACTTCCTGGTCTCTGAAAGGAGAGGTTCCAAACAACCAGTACAGGATGGAGCTAGAGAGGGCAACCTTGGTCATGGTCATCAAGGAGAGAAAGAGAGAAATAGACTTGTGCAGGAAGGGCTCTGGTTAATGAGAAAGAGCTGGATGGTGTGGCCCAGTGGGACAGTGATATAGACAGATCAGAAGGGAAGGAGATCTACCAATGCTCATCCTCCAACCCTGGCACACCCTGCAGTGTGAAGGGCAGAAAGAAGTGGCTTAGGAGGGAGCCAACATGGGTTGAGCGGATGGGCATACTTGGCCATGAAGGATCCCTATCACCCTACCAGGAAAAGGAAAGGGATAAACACAGAGGTGCATGGGGTATATTAAAGGCCTGTCCATGCCTAAAGCAATCCTTCAGGACACTGTAGGAAAGTAAAGTTAGAGCTGGACAATAGGATTCTGCCAGAGCCATAGGTTCTTATGGTAATAGGGCCATGGGCAGGCATGTTTGCTTCCCCGTAACTGAAATTCTAGTTAAAATGTGATTATCTCTTTTCCCTTCTTGCATCTTGTAAAAGAAATATAAGAATCCATTTTCCTGATCTCTCCATTAATGATCTGTTAATAGCGTTACTCAGACAAGTGGATTACAAATCAAAGCTTCAAAGAGAAACTGCAGAATTGGAATCCATGTGCAGATTTGACACCGTCAGTTTAGGGCCGAATAGAGACTATATTATTTTTTTCCATTACAACAGGTAATTTTGCTTTCCTTCCCTCCATTGTTTGAATCCAAAGAACTGCACTGATTTGCAGTAACACTCTGAACTGATCCTATGACTTACATTCCACTGTACTCATTTTCCTCCCATTCTGTAAGTTTCCCATCTTCAAAGAGTCTGATGAAGTGGAATTTTGTCCCATGAAAGGTCATGCGATAAATAAATTGGTCGGTCTTTAAAAGTGTCATCAGAGTCCTTGCTTGTCCGCTTTTCTGCGGCCTGCACTTAGGGAGCAGGCCCAGCTGGTATTAGCAGGGGGTTCGACTGGTCCTGGGGCCAGCTGGAAGCTGTGCTCTTCTCAGTGCTCTCACCCTGAACCCTGGCTAGCTGTTAGCCCCAGGAGGTGAGGTGGACCAGTGGCAGGGTGTGGCTGCTGCACTGTGAAGCCAGCCTACAACATGGTCCTGCGAGGTGCTCTGGGGGTGAGTAGAGCAGCCTGGTGGGCTTGGGGAGAAGGGGTAAGTAGAAAGGGAGGTGGAGACTGGGAGGCAAGAGTGGCTGGTGGAGGTCTTGGGGGGTGAGTAGAGTGGGAGGTGAGGGACTCGGGGAAGTGGGGTTGAGTGGCTCGCCATACTGAGTTGCTGACAGAAATGGCCCCCAAGGCCGAATGACTTTGACACCTCTGGTTTTACTAAAAGAAGGCAATCTTACCTTTCCTGCATAGTATCCTTCTCCCCTTCCCCTCCCTTGCTAAATGCTTGTTGAGTAATTTGTAGGCATTGGGGTAACAAAAAAAAATATGTTGTATAATCAGGTGCAGGAGCGTTGTTGCATAGGAAAAAAAACTTGGGGCCTTCCCCCATCCCCAGCCTCACCCAGCTTCCGAACCACCTCGCACTGCTATTTCCCACTCCTTGCCCAGCTTCAGAGCTCCCTCCCCTCTCTTCCCCCCCCTGGCTTTCCCACAAGACCAAGGCTGCCCCCTCCCAGCTTCTCCACCACGTGAAGGCAAGGCAGAGAGGGCTGCCATGTGTCACCCAAAGCCCATGCCAGGTTTCTGATTCCAGTGCACCCCCCCCCCCAAGACTACCTCAGGCACCCCGCAATGCATCCCCCCAGGAACAGAAGCCACAGCAACCCCCAAACACTCCTGCCCCCACTGCATTTCCAGGTTACTTAGATACACCCTAGAGACACTGTGATGGCCTCCCCCCCAGGCTATACCCCATAAATCTTCCCCTTATGCCCCCTAATAAATCCCAGCCATCCAGACCCTCCATGTACACTCCAGCTGGTGTGGACCATCTCATCAGCCCCCATGGATAACAGAGAAACATCACCCCATAACAGACCCCATCTCAATCAGGTCCAGCCCCCACCCATCAGCCTCCCCCCAGCCCCCCAGATACCTCTACTTCCCTCTCACCCTAGATGAAACCCCTCACTCCCAGTTCCCACAGTGCCCCACTCCTCATTTACTCCCTCCCCCACAGACCCCTATATGTGACATAGGGAGGCATATATATCAACCCTACATGAAGCCCAATCCCCAAGTTTCCTCTCCCAGCTCTATTTTCCACTAACCAACACTTCCCTCCCATCATCATTAAATATAAAAGCCAATCCTTTCCTACAGGTTTCTGTATAGCTCTCTGTGAATGCCGTCTCCCCATCTTCCCCCAGAGACCCTGAAATTAAACCCTCCCATTCCTCCCCCATTTGCCTTTTACCCTGGTCCTTTCCTTCAGCTACCCTATCCCTCTGGGAAGGCCACCCCTACATTGCCCCACCCCCATCTGTCCATCCCTCCCCCAAAGCATCCCCACTCCTTGCTCAACCCAACATTTCCAATTTGGAAACAATGACCCAGGATCTCCAACCTTCCATTTTAGTTTTTACTGATAGGAAGAGCTGAAGTTGATTTTTTTTTTTAAACTGACATGGTAAACTTTTTACTGACATCACTAAAAATAACATAAACATTGTTATATCTTAATGTCACTCTTTGGGACGCACAGTGGGGAGCAATGGGAAAGGCTGGGGAATGGTAGGAACCCCACCACAGGCAGGATTGGGGCCCAGGGTCTCCAGGTACAGTGGAGCACTGAACATCGCCCCTGTTAGCGCTCACTGCTCAGACACTGCTCCCTCCTGAAAATGGCAAAAGCCCCCATGGAAATTCAGACAGATTAGGTAGGAAAGGGTGAAAGTCTACTCAGTACACAGATTTCCAGATAGCAATAACTTGCAAAATAGGTAACACTTAACACTTTGCCTTTTTTGCAAGTCATTTTTTTAAGTGCCAGGAGAAAGGCCTTCTAATTAGTTTCGCTGGCTCCACTTTCTCCCCACTCATTCTTGAAGCCAATGGGGGACCCAACCCACAGCTGCTGCGAGCTGCTCCCTGGCCAAGGGCGCAGGGAGTTTTTTATGTTTCCCACCTGCAGCCTGCAGGGGATTTAAAAACACCCTGTCCCCAGCTCCCAGCGCATTAACACTCACTGAACAGAACAATCTTCCTGTGTTTAGCTTGGCTAACGTAGGCAGGGGGACTGCCGCAGCTCGGGGCAAAACAATCGGGGAATGAGCCCTGTGGGCCCAGAGTAAGTTGCTCAGGCGCCTGCACACAATGGACTGAACTTGTCAACACCAAACGAAGGTGGGTCAAATTATATTCACCACAGAGCTATTAATATTCATTGTTTGGGTGTTAATGTCACCAAAAAGGGCCTTTGAGGACTTGTCATGAATGAGAGCTTTTACATATTTTCAAGCATAAAAGGATAGTAATTTGCCCACCTTTTTGCTCACTGAGGGTATCAAGGAAGAAAAAGCAGAAAATAAAGGCTGATGTTTTACTCGATCCCTGGAGCTGTGTTTAATGCCATTTTTCACAAGCCAGACATTGCAACCAATCTTCAGCCTCTGGGGAACTCTCTGATACAGCTTTCACCCTACAACCAAAGAGTCCACTCAGTTGCCTTTCTTTCTCTCTCCTACCCCAGCTTCATCAGTCTCTCTGACTCATCCAGTTGCTGTCTCCTTCAATGGCTGAGAAGGCTATAACGTTTCTTCTCCCGTATATGATCTAGAAATGAGGACCCTGCACCAGGTCATCAGACATGGAGCTTGATCTGAGTGTCAGGGAACCAGGAGAGAACATTAGATCCCCTTATGAGTAAAGAGCTGGAGCAGGCTGTCCCGGATCTGTTTGGTCCTCACCCCATAGATGATGGGATTTAGCACAGGGGGCACCAGGAGGTACACGTTGGCAGTGATGACATGGAAATACAGGGGTACATTATGGCCAAACCGATATGTGAAGGAGGAAAAGAGACCTGGGATGTAGAAGGCTAAGATGACACAGATGTGGGAGCCACAGGTACCAAAAGTCTTGAGTCGGGCTTCCTTTGTGGGGAGACTGAAGATGACCCTGAGGATCTGAGTGTAGGAGAAGGTGATAAAAGACACATCTGGACCAGTCACTAAGAATGTCGCCAAGAGGCTGTAGTAGCTACTGATGCGGATGTCGGCACAGGCCAGCTTCACCACGGCTAGGTGCTCACAGTACGTGTGGGCGATGACATTGGTTCTGCAGTAGGGCCACCTCCTTGCCAGGAAGGGATGGGGCAATATGAGCAGACCACCCCTCAGCAGTACAGCCAGGCCAGTCTTGGCCACAACAGGGTTTGTCAGGATGGTGGAATGTCTCAGGGGATCACAGATGGCCACGTAACGATCCAAAGCCAGGGCCACAAAGATCCCAGACTCCATCGTTGTGAAACTGTGAATGAAGTAGAGTTGGGTCAGACAGGAACTGAAATCTATCTCCCGGGAATAGAACCAGAAGATACTTAGCATTTTGGGCAGGGTGGATGTAGACAGGACCAGGTCAGTAACCGCCAACATGCAGAGGAAATAGTACATGGGTCCATGGAGGCTCATCTCCATCCTCACAATCCACAGGATGGTGAAGTTCCCCAAGAGGGCTATGGCGTACATGGCGCAGAAGGGGATGGAGATCCAGACATGAGCTGCCTCCAGGCCAGGAATGCCCAGCAGGATGAATGACGAGGGGTTGGTGGATTGCGTTGTATTGGAATGTGTCATGATGTAATGGAGCAGGTGGCCAGCTCTGAGGCAGAACAGTGACTCCTGCATGTACTGTAGGTTCCCCTGTTTTCTTTTATATGGACAGCATCTAGGGTGATGATCGTAGTTCAAACGCCTGGCTGGAAAGACAGTGTTAAAATGAGCCATTTCATGTACAAGGGGTAGCTGTTTTTATGGGGAAGCACGTAGCCTTTTCTTTTCCTTTAAATTAAATCAAATGCTGGTGTCATATCTGTGGGGTCAGTCTGCTGCCTACAGTGTCTAATTAAACAAATCTTTGTCTGATTGGTCTCAATCCAGAGCTCACAGGGACAGATGAAAGTGCATCTTTCCCCATAATCGTACATCAATGGGTTATTCTCAAGTCACCTACTTATGACAAGCTTTCTTACTGCTAAGTCCTAAAAGATCTAAAATCAGGACAACTGTGAAGTTAAGAAAATGGATAAGAGAAGTTAAAGACGTCAGGGAAAAATCCATGAATGTCAGGGCTAAAGATAACAAAAAGAAGATTATTAAGTAAAGTGTGTAAATTAAAGACAAAACTCTTAGTAAAAGTACAGGGTAATTAGCAGAGAGAAAATGAATATGTCTTAAAGTTGCAGAAAAGGTAGATGTGCTCAATTAATATATCTGTTCTGTATTTGGAAAGAAGCAGTTTGATGTACTCATAACACTAGATTATGAACTTCATTCTAATTTATTAGCTAACAAGGAGGATGTTTAAAAAGCATTTACTAGCAAATAACTTTTCTAAAAGAAAAATCCTGGCTAACTTGCAACAGTGCGTAAAAGAGTTGGCTGAGAAGATCCTCTGGACCTCTTCCATTCATTTTTAATGAATCTTGAAATCCTGTGGACATTTCAGAAGCCTGGAAGAGAGCAAATAGACTGTGAATATTCCAAAAGGGGAAGTGGGATGGCCGAGGTAAATATAGGTTGGTTAGCTTGACATCAATCCTCAGGAAAACACAATCCATTGCACACATACAAAATGGACAATGACTGCCTAGGATGAACTACTGTGGAAAGGGATCTGGGTGTCATAGTGGACAACAATCTAAATATGAGTCAACAGTGTAACACAGTTCCAAAAAAAAAACCCAAACACCATTCTGGATTGTATTAACAGGAGTATTGTAAGTAAGACATGAGAAGTAATTCCTCCGATCTACTCTGCCCTGATTAGGACACAACTGGAGTATTGTGTCCAGTTAAGGGTGCCTCATTTCAGGAAAGATGTGGACAAATTGGAGAAAACCCAGAGAAGAGCAACATGAATGATTAAGGGTCTGAAACACTTGACTTATGAGGGAAGATTGAAAGAGCTGGGTTTGTTTAGTTGGAAAAACGGAGACTGGGAGAGGACATGATAACTGTTTTCAAGTACCTAAAAGATTGTCATGAGGAGGAGGGAGAAAAATTGTTCTCCTTAACCGCCAATGATAGGACAAGAAATAATGGGCTTAAATTACATCAAGAGAGGTCTAGGTTGGACATTAGGAAAAAATTCTTAACTGTCAGGGTGATTAGCCACTGGAATAAGTTGCCTAAGCCGGTTGCGGAATCTCCTACGTTGGAGGTTTTTAAGAGCAGGTTAGACACACACCTGTCAGGGATGGTTTAATGGGGGTACGTGGTTCTGCCATGAGTGCAGGGGGCTGGACTTGATGACCTCTCATGGTCCCGTCCAGTTTTTATGATTCTATGAAAACAATGGAAAATCTGATTTGGGCTTAAATCAAAATAGAATTAAAGGAATATAATTAATGCCTCTCAACAAGGTTTATGGGAAATAGATTTTTGTCAAATGGCCCTGATTTTATCCTTTAATGAGTGTAGAAGTTCAGTTGAGCAAGGGAACAGCACAAATGCACCTGTCTTTGGGCTCTGTGAGGCATTCATTTTACTAGGGGTGAAACATTTAGCTACAAAAATAATGTTATACAATAGATCACATGTTAAATGCACTAAAACTGACTACAGGAGAGGTCTCAGAAAGCAGTTGGGCCAATGTCAGTGAATGGGGGTGTCCCTAGTGGGGTTCTGCAGGGACCAGCTCTAGGCCCAATGCTATTCTACATTTTCATCTTTGATCTGCAAGTAAATATAAAGTGATTCCAGGAAAAATGTGTGGATGACACAAAACGTGGCAGAGTGGTTAAAGTTTGGAGGACAGGGCAGGCACAGATGGATCTGGATTCTTTGGTAAGCTGGACCTATTGAATCTAAATGTTTTAATATGGCCAACTGCAAAACCGTCATTTAGGAGCAGAGAATGGAGGCCTGACCTACAGAACAGGGGAATGTATAATGAAATAAGTGGCCCTGAAAAGAATATAGGGGGCAGAGAGGGCAACCAACTCATTGTGGCTCCTAGTGTGATACTGTGGTAAAAAGGGCTGATGTGATCCTTGAATGGAGAAATGGGAGCAGTGGAGGGAATGGTATTATCTCGGTACATGGCACTGGTGAGCCTGGAGTATTGAGTCCACTTCTAGTTTCCACATTTCCAAAGGGATGTTGAATAACTGCAGAAAGGAGCCACAAATACAATGCAAGGATGGGAGAAACCTCTATACAGAGAGAGACTAAAAGGGTTTAATCTTTTTATCTTCTGAAAGGAGAATGAAAAGGAGACTTGATTACATAAGTATTTTCATGGGGAGGAAGCTGTGTGTAATAAGAAGCTCTCTAATGAAGCGGAGAAAGGCAGAGCAAGACCGTTTGGCTGGAAGCTGAAATCAGACAAATTCCAGTTGGAAATAAGGACCAAATATTTAACACTGATGGTGATTAATGGTTGGAAGAAACTGTGAAGGGAAGTGGTGGAGTCTCCATCTCTTCATGTCTTTATACAAAGATTGTGGGCTTTTCTGGAAGATATGCTTGAAGGCTTCTCTACACCTAAAACACTTTAGAGTAGACACTATTAACGCTAACTGGAGGCATTCTCCCAGTGGTGTAGGTCAGCGGTTCTCAACCACTGTTTCAGGGCATATTATTGTGTTGCACCACGGCAGGAAGTGTGTCATGGAGAGCCGAGGAGATGGCTGGATTCAGCCTGGAGTGGTGGGGGTCACGATACTCCATCAACCATGTCACGACCGACAAAAGGTTCAGAACCACTGGTGAAGGTAACCTGTCTCCCTTAATGCTAAGTCAGAAAATACGAAATTGAGAAAAGAAAATATTGTCCATAATGCATGTTTGGCCTGAGGAATGCTTCACTGCAGATATTATAGGGGCAAAGAACTCAGCTGAAAAGGATTCCAACTTGGTGTGGCCACTGACGGCAATGTTGTTGCAACCCCTCTTAGTGGAGGCTGTCTGACACGGTCACTGACAATGAGACATTGTCAGCTGCTTACATGTTTGCCAGACTTGAACTGGTTGGCCTGAAGGTTCCCATGCCAGGTGTCTGCCTCCAGCTGAGTGATTATTGGAAAGTTTCAGGCAGAACCGAGGGATGTAACAGCCCCACCTCTTCATCCCCTCTTAATAGCTACAGCTCTGCAATGCAAGGCGAGGAGGTGAGTCTGTGCATTGACTCCTTACGCAGTTCCTGTTCCCAGGGAATCAGATGAAGAGGGGAGCAGGGGGCACAGCAAACTAGACAATAGCAAAGAGGAGCTTTATGGCAACTGGCACTTTAGCAAACTCCTCACCTATGGAAAAGGCCCAGGGGTATATAATGACTATGCAGGAGAGAAAGGACGATAGATATGTTCTCTCACCTAGTGTTTCTCAACCCGTGTTCCATGGAACGCCGGTGCTCCTCAGACATGATGCAGGTGTTTCGTGACCCACCCTGACCCCTTTCCCATTAGGAGGGAGGGGAAAGGAGCAAAGTAATGACCCAGATGCAGCAAAGATTCCAAGCACGCAGTGGCAGATGTTGATGCACACCTGGAAGCTTAGCTACGATTGGGGCATTTTAAATCTCCAACCACTCTTATCAGCTTTTTCAAGAATGTTTTCACCAGGTGTTCCACGTGAAGTAATTAATACCTTTAGGTGTTCCCTGGTCCATTAAAGGTTGAGAAACACTGCTCTAACCTATCCTGCCTACCTTGTGTTGGGTTTGTCAATCAGTGCGCTTCGCGATAGGGTTACCTGCGAATACTGACACGGATGTGTTTCCCAGGAATCCCCCTCAGGTAATTGTGTCCTCGTCCTCTCTCACACCAGCCTCTGCAGCAATATCCCACACCAAGAGCCAACATGGGAAGTGCTCTGGGCAGAATGGAAATGAGTTTATAAATAGAGATCTGAGCAATCCCAGTGGGGTTCCTAGGGGTTCCCACAGGGGAAACCAGCCAATGAGCCCCTTTCTATGTCTGCTCTTCTGTGCTCATTAGCCTCTGTAAGAGTAAACAGTAATTAAGGGTCCTTCCCAAAGGGAGGGGAGAAATCCCAGGCTCTCTGCTGAGTCAGAGGGGAATCGGCTGCTCAGGATATTTGTGTATATTTAAATATTATAGTCAATTAATAAGAAAGCCAGAGGTAATGGCTACTTCTCCATAGTGTCATACTGTCAGTCCTTGAGATAGATGGATGGATGGATGAATGGATAGCTAGCAGACAGGTGGATATTGAGGAAAACTACTGAGGAGACAAAGGAAGAGTTTCTGTGAACACTCAGGGTTACCCCTAGGAGATGAGAGATCAGTAATTATGAGTAGGGATGAATGTCACATGATACTATGTCAAGCCAATGACAATAGTCTAAGTTTATGATATGTCCCCATTTACCTTTATCCATCACATTTGTCATTGTCTTAAAAAAGAAATAATGTCTGTTTGATATGTTACATTTACTTTGCTGATCACCCTCGTCTCTCCATCAGTCCACAAGCCAATGGACCTTGGTCATTTGTGTGGCTGTTCAAAATGTCTTTCAGCTATAAAGAGAAATTGAGAATCTGATCATTATATCAAATCTTACAAGGCAGTTTTTAACCCCAATTCCTGGACAAATTTCAACTTGGGTAAACTAGTCACTCCCTACTATTGTTTGGATACAGTAGTCTTTTTCTGTGTATCCAATTGTGTCCTGTGGCTCCCATGAAGGAATAAAGCCGCATTGTGCTCTGCACATGAAATGCACACCTTGTTTCAAACAAAATTGTTCTCCCTGTCCTATTCTAAACTGTGTACTGTAGAGGAGCTATGCACTGCCAAGCAGCTGCCATGTTTCACCCCAAAGCTAGGTGTTTCAGATGCTGTTTCTAGTTTTGAAACTTCCTGGAACATGCCTGGAGAAACAACATCCCAGTGGAACATGGCCCTGGAGTCCCTCACTGCCAATCCCTTCTTTAGTCTCTCTGGCTGGTATGGTCCATACACCAGTACAGAGATCTGGCCGTCTCTCTTCAGTGAGCTGGGAGTGAAAGTTTCCTGCTTTGCTGCAGATTCACTGAGGACCTTGGAGAAGGCACTTGATCACTCTTGGCCTCAGACTCTCCAGGAATTAAAGGGAGTTTTTTACATGTAGGGTGCTGCTCCCTGAAAGGCACTAAGCAGGGCCCCAGAGTCACAGGTGGCACTGATTTTGTTCTGTGCAGCACATATTAGGCCTTTGTGCACTGTGCAGGATTCCAGGCCGTGAGCGGTCCTTGATAAACAAACTGGACAAGGCTGAAGACTGAGCTGTGTGGAAACCTATTTTTTGTGGCTGTGGTTAGTAGCTGTTTCTTCAAAACCCCTTCTGTGTGGGAAGGGCTGCAGCTCCCTTGACCATGGAACAAATGCAGCCTCCCTGAATTGACCGAATGCAGCATGGAGAGAAGTGAAACCGTTTACTGGCTACAGAAATGATGCTGGGCTAAGGACCCATGGTTTCTACTCTCAGTTCTCCTTCTCATTCAATGTGTGGCCTTGGTAAGTCCCTTTACCTCTGTCTGTTCAGACCGTGGGGAGAACACTGCTTAGCAGCCTAGCTAAGAGCTCCAGATGTATGATCAGAAGCGTCATGGACATTGTTTTTTAGGCTCTTCTCTATTGTTCAGTCCCTGGGCAGGACAGCCTTGCGGTTCCCACCAAGTTACCATGTCTATTTGTAATGAAGCTGTGCCATTTATCTCCTGCCCTGTGAGTTACAGAAGCCACCTTGGCCTCCGCATAGCAAACAACCTCCCCTGGTAATGAAGGGGCTTATCTTCCACCCTCCTCAACTGCTGTCCACCTAGTTTCATAGCCGATCCCTTGTCCTACCCCAGCAGCTTGGCTCAGGGCATGGGGGATCCAGCACACACCAACCGCTGGCGTAAGTGTGTGAGTGGTCCTGCTATTGTGAGGAATTTTCCTGACTCACACACTATCCTGGAGGAGTTGGCTAGTCAAAGGATCTCAGTCCTTGCTCCCACTCACTTTCCCCAGAGGACAACCTGACCTTGATGGATCCCACCCCATCTTCCATCGTTGGGGGTTCTATGGAACCTGAACAAGGCTGGGCCCAGAATTACTGCAGAAATTTAGTGGATCAAGGGAAGAGCACAGATACAACTGCTCCCCATTGGGGTCACATCTCCTGGTCCCCACAACCCTCCACCCAGTGCCAGGTAACATCTCCCTTAGTTGGACCATCTGCCAGAGCCCTTCCTTGCTCTCTCCTGCCACTAACCAAGCTTGGCTGCCATGCCACTTGTGGCATGTCCTGGGCTGCTATTCCAGCTCTGGCCCAGCAGCTCCCCACCCTGGATCAACTGTGGCTCCCCATTGGCACAGCTGATCTATGCTGCTCCAACGCCATTGCTCTGGTTTTCTCCTGATCCATAGGCCTGACTCAGCACAGCAGTTCTACTTCCAGCTCAGTTTTGGCTGCTGCTCTCCCCTTATTTTTGCCCCACACAGGGTTAACAGATATTTATTGTGACCCATAGCTCGAAGCCCCCTGAACTAGCCCCAAAGTAGCCCAAACTAGTTACTGGGTGGGGGGAGAATGGTTTTATTAACACATTTTTTCTCTAAATGAAATAACAGAAGAAAGCTTTTGTTAGATACCAGCACAGCTTTGATTAAATGAAAAAGTTACAAGCTCCAGCCAGGGCTGGGCCACATTAGGAACAAAGTGATGAACAGCCAATCAGATTCACAATCGGAAACGCAGCCCGGATACTTACATTCTGCTAGAGCATTGGCAGATATTTCAAAGAAAAAAAATTATGAATGACAGCAGTCCTGGATCTCTTCAATGAGCACACTGTGCATTTCTCTAACTCTCCTGAATTCAGGAGCTGCCCCTGCAGATACATTTCTAGAACATCCCACTCTTTCTCTGAAATATCTTTCAAAGAACATATTCCTTGAGTATTTGAGCAAATGGAGGAAACCCTGAAAGCTCTCCTGACCATTCTGGGACATCCCTTTGATGAGACCTTTGGGAAATGGATTTGCAGAGGGTATTGACATCACCCACAAGGAGTAAGTAGTCTCCTGGAAGCCTGGGTGAGACCATTATGCTTGTTGGCTGGATACTGATTCAGGGCCGTGAGCCAAGCAACAAGGAAAGTTGTCATTGAACCCCATACTTCTCTGGACCAAAATGTCACTGATTATGCCACTTTGAAGCACCTAAATTTGGTGTGGTCTGTGAAACAGGGAATCTCCTAGATGACAAAAGGCACCTGGGAACTATTCATAGACAACAGGATAACCTGCATTGGAAAGGGAATGTGATCAGCAAAGAAATGTGAAGCCTCAGGTTGCCTCTTTGTTTATTTTCTGCATAATTCATCAGTTTGCTTTTCCAGACCATTGCGAGAAGATTTCATATTGTAGAAAAGGGGGTTAGATAGGGGTATCTGCAATAGCTTTAGGCATTCAGTTAGTTTAGCCAATAGTAGCATAGGTCCCAGCTGAACCAACCTTCAAAGGTCTATTCTGCCTAACGACAAGCCCGAGCTAACCTGAAAGGGTCTTGTCTGCCCAGCAACAGCTCCCCTGAACATTTGCCAAGAACTCGGCCGTCTGCAAGAGCTCTGCAAACTAAAGTTGCAAGAAAGTCATCTGCAAAAGGTGTAAAAACAAAGGAGGGGGCATGAGGGACTAAATCCCTATAAAAGAGCGCCCCGTTCTCCAGGGAATTCGGCTAGAGGCGGTGCTTTCTCAAGACGCCCTGATCCCAGGGCTTGCCTATGGGTCGATATCCAGTGGGGAAAGCATTGAGTTAGGGTAGAGGCGCCAGCAGCCCCGATCCGGACAGGTGACGGGACTAGCATGAAGGAACGGACCTGAAAGGTCGATCCAGATCCTAGGTGAGACGGACCCGACACGTTGGCGAGAGCGTTGGTGAGTAACTAGTTACAAGTGCACACAAAGACCTCGGTGAAGGCTGGTTCATAAATAGTAGCTACAGATTGGGGAAATTGTAACGGGAAGACGTTAGCACGCCGAAGTCCAAGAGCAAGGACTGAAGTAGTTTAGTACCCCTGCCTGGGAGAACAGGTCGGCTTAGGGATAAGGTTAGGGACCGATAGTTAGTACCCCAAGCCTGGGAGAACAGGTTGGTTAGGCTGTGCCTCCCCTTGTAACTAAGAGGGTCGTCAAGCACAGAATAATAAGAATAGCTTTAGCATTTAAATGGGCCATTAAGTCCCAGTTATACTCATTGCCTTTAAGGCCTGCTGCAACATATGAATAGAAAGACATAGACACACACAGACTTTCTGCTTCTGAAACTGCATCACTGTTGTCTGTCACTGTTGCCTGTCACTTTTCAAAGGTTTTTGAACAGGAAACAAGAAGCCTCGAACTTGTTATCATGGTAATCGAAAATAAATCTCTTTTGTTCATAACTCTCATGATTCCTCTGATATTTTTCCTGTCACTATTGATTTCCCTTGTTCCCCTCTCATTCTCATTCCCCCTCTCATGGGAAAACAATCCAGTTCCCCTCACACTAGTATGGACTATTAGTGGGCTTGGTCCCATACTCTACTGCTCATACCTCCTGACCTCCTGCGCTATGCCAAGGGCCTCCAAACAGTCACCGGACAAAAGTAGGGCTATAATTCCTGCGGCCAAAAGGACCCTGGTCCGCTCGCAACCCTCGATGAATAACATCCCGGGGGTGGACCTTAAATAGAGTAGCGGCGAGCACATATCTTCAGAGGGGATGAGCAAGAGGAGAATGTCATAGTATTTGTTAGCTAAGGATTCAGACAGAAAATTGGAGAGACTGCCGACTGAAATGTTTTTTTAGAGCCTGGTAGACAGCAGAGTTGGGGACCTTTTCATGACAGAGAGGGGCAAATGTGTCAAATATGGAGAATGAGCAATGCTGACAATCAACAGAAATACTAATGGACAAGAGGGCTGAGACTTTTTTATGAGAAAACATCTATATTGCTGGTCTGGAATTCATGGGAAAAGGGAGTGACAGGACTGGTGATGATGGGGGAGGATGGCTGATGATGGAAGAGATCAGAAAGGCAGAAAACAGTAATGGAGAGAGCAGTGCTGGGTGATGAAATCATTAGGCATGAGGAACTTCTCAGAGTATGAACTGCCACAAGGTTGAGCTCAGATAAACTGTGACAAGAGTGTCTCCTTCATGTAGTGTATGTTCCTCTGACTTTTTTGTGTCCAGGTCTAGGGTGATGGTCACAGTGCAAATGTCGGACTGGAAAAACAGTGTTAAAATGAGGCACTTCACCTACAAGGGGTGGCTGTTCACAAGGGGAAGCATGTAGTCTTTTATTTTTATTTGAAATAAATTTAGTGATGTTGTCATACAAAATCTGTGGGTTCAGTTCTCGTACCTACAGTGTCCAATTCAACAAAGTTCTGTTTATTCTAGATCCAGAGCTCAGAGGACACATGAAGGCCCAGGGAAGGAATACAGACAGTTACAAGCACAAGGTATAACAGCTTTTACCAATTTTATGAAATTTACGAACAAAATTTGAAAGGTTAAAAGATAAACAGTTCCTAGATCTATCCATGAATGCGTTACAAATACAGAAAGATCCTTTCTAACTAGTGTTAGTGTCTGACAAGGGTCTTTCACTGAATGATCACCAGTAGAGGAATGTTTCTCCCTTTTAATGTTAAAATGAGGGTGGAGATTACTCAGGCATCTCCCAAACATCTCCTCCAGTCCCTATTTAAAGCTTTCTTATTCAGAGGTGCCAGCCTCAATCCGAGAAGCCAATTTCCCTCCCTACACAGATGAAGTCCAACTGAAGTGTCATGAATATCCCCCAGTGACTATATATGTGGCTCCTGTTAGGGTACTCTTTAACCTCAGAGCCGAGCAGACCTTTCCGCCTTCTGGATCAACTCTGTTTATGGGCCTGTCTTTTCTTTTCAGTAGAGAGTTCCCAGTAAAGAAAACCAGCCTTCTCCTGGTGATAATGCGATTCTTCGGCCAGTTCCCTGTTCTTCCAGGCTGCAAGGCCTTTTCTCTACTATTGTTTCTTGCTGTCCTCTGCAATCCTTCCTGTATCCGCCTGGGGCTTTTAGTCTGTGTTTTTTTCCATGGGCTCCTACAGTCTTTGCATAACACGAGCTGATCTTTTCTTCTTCATTTCCCTCTCAAACTCAGATCCCACCAGTTGTGCCCCTCATCATTTTCGAACATCGCAAACTTTTCCTCATCTCTATTTTTCCTTTGCTAGTCCATCTTTTCCTCTGTCTCGTTCTTACAGTCACATGCTTCCACTGGGCACTTCCCTCAGCCAGCAGTGTACCTTCAGAGATATTTAGTCCTATTTCCATCTTTAGTCCTATTTCCATCTGAGTTTTTCCTTTCAGCCTCCTCATGGTGTTGCACCATCAGCTGCTTGAATTCCCTTCTTACACAACCAGAGTTTCTGCCTATTTTCAGTACAAGAGCTATCCCCCAGTAGGGTAATGCAAATTTAAAAAATAAAGGGTTCAGTCAATTACACAGCTCAAATGCCTGGGCAATGCTTCCTCCCAGGATGTCCCTGTAGCTGTCCTCCCTTCCCTCAAAAAGGAAAACTCAGGGAGGAAAACTTTAGGGAGAGATTCTGCCTCCCCTCAGCTCCTCTCTTCCAAAGCTGTCTCTAGCAGTCTCCTCTCCTCTCCAGTCTGCTCCGAGATGAGCTCCTCTCAACGCTTTGAACTCCTCCTCCACTTGGCGTGTTTGCTATCTGTAGATGCAGAAGGGAGATGCTTCCCACATCTTGGTGTCCAGCGTGGGGTTCTGCACTTCATCGCACACCTTCACATAGCTCATAAAAAGGGCGCTTCACCTTCCTCAAGCGCTTTTCTTCAGCCTTGATTAGCCTGCCCCATCTTCCTGGTAATGTATTGGCTGAATGTTTGGTTTCTTCGAGCTCATTATGAAATGTAGCTATCAGTTAAGTGACGTGGGGAAGAAAAATTGCTGCTTTCTAGCAATCTCTGTCTTTAGACTGTAGCACTTTTGAAACAGCATTTACTTCATCCACAATCTCTCTTTGGAGCATATAGAAAAAAAAAACAAAAATAAAATTTTCCATTCATTTCCTTAATTCTGAAGACTCATGTCCTTCAACAGTGTTTTCATTAAGAAGAATTAGTTCTCCAAGTTCCTTAATTATGCCTAGTCTCCAAAATCTGAGAGGAAACAAGCTTAATGCTGATTGTAGATAAATTGTATAGTCCAGGTGCTTGGCCATGCTTTCATTTGTTACAAAATATGTTCAAGAGTCCAAATAAACAACATCAGTCAGCTTTACTGCTCTCACCCAACAATACAATAGTGAAGGAAGAAGGTTTAATATGAAACTTGTCTCCGAGAACCTGCCACATGCATAAACATTATATTCACTTTATGCACAAGGTGTGCTCCTCACAGTGACACATTTCAGCTGTTATCATTGATGTGACGATTTCACAAGGTATATGTCACTAAAATCCAACCCGTTGGTCAGGCTAATCAGTCTGCCTCAGTTTGCTAATGGAAACAGGGGGTGATCCTCGTGTTGTGGGCTTCTATCTGTGGAATCAGACAGCAAAAGAATCTGAGGTCCCTTTTCTCTGAGGTCTCATGTGTGGCAGTGTCCTTGTAGATCTCAAAAGGCTGGGCCCAGGATTCCTGGGGGCTGATGCGCCACTCTTCTCATGGTCTCTTTGGGCAGCAGGTAGGGAGGCTGTCTCCTCACCAGCTATGTCCCTGACCTGCAGATCACTACGTTAAGTTCAAACCTACTACCACTTGTAAAGTCACAGGATGCACATCTGTCCACCCCTGGGTTATGATCTATATGATTTTTCTATTTACTTGTGCACCGTGATTGTATGATTTGCGCATAATCTTGGACTATGAGATCAGTTTAGGTAGAGATGTTAGATTAGTATGCAGTTTACATCTTTTATTTGATAGTGGTCACTCCTGACTCATTTATAGTATGATTCTGCCTTGATTGGCCATGTTCTCACCTGAAATCATACTCAGATCAATAAACTAGCATTTGTTTTATCTAAAGTTGTGTGGTCTTTAGAGGGTGTGGATGTGGGAGGCTGGGCACAATCCACTTCTTTATTAAGTGGTCAGACTAGAGACTATGGTGATTAGGGGTGGGTCCCAATCCCTGTAAAACAGTGGCTCCCGGTGTGGTATCTGGGGCTGGGGAGGCTCACTTGAGGTGCATCTACACTAGTAAAATAAATTGACTTAAACAGGCTTAAATTGACTTAATTTACTCTGCGTCCACACTGGCATTTCCTTAAATTGATTTAAACTGCTGCTTAAGTCGACTTAAGGAAATTTAAAGTCGACTATATTAAACCTAGTTTAAAGTGGACTTTAATGCTAAAGTTGACTTCTAAAGTCGACTTAAGCAGGGTGGATGCCCTTAGTCAACTTAGGGCAGGGGGAAAAGGGAGTGGCTCATCCTGGCTCCCTTCTCCAAGCAGTCCCATGGAGAAGAGTGCCCCATGCTCCCTCCTAGCCGGGACCCGAGCCCCCCTACCCTGGGGAGCATGGTTCCAAAGGACCCTCACCTCCCCCTGGACCTAACCAGTCAACTTAGAGAGTCTAGTGTAGACTCTCTAAGTCGACTTCGTAAGGCCAGCTTTAAGTCGACTTTAGAGTCCTGTGTGGACTCTCTAAGTCCACTTAAAGTCAACGTATTACAGTCGACTTAATAAAGTCAACCTAAATTCCTGAGTGTAGACATAACCTTGAGGACCAAAGCCTGTGTCGCTAGTGGATTTACACCCACTGCCTGGGACCAATTACACGCTGGTGGCTGGTGTGGGCTGACTCAGGAGTGAGTGGTCACCCAGTACAGGGGGGTGAGTTGGGATTCAGGAGTTGGGTTTGAGGGTCTTAGTGGCACACCAGACTGGATCTGGGGAGCAGCCCGTCACAAGCAGTGATAGCAAAGATAAGGCCAAAAAAACAAAAACCAACCCAGGAAGGTAAAAGGAAGCAAGGAACCCTGCCCTGTGGCATGGCAGCCTCCCAATTAGAAGTCTCTGGGAAATAAAAATAGCTCACAGTCTGTCCCTCATACACCTCAGACCTCCTTCCCAGGCCCATCTGTGCTGAGCTGCTGCCACAAATAAGACGCCTGCTCTGACTGCAGCCACGCTCCCTCTGGCTGTAGCTGGATTGCTGCACGTGTGATAAACTTCAGTCTTGGCGTTTCTTTCTCATTGGCTACCTGAAAGTGCAAGATCAGTTTGTCAAAGTGAGCAAGAACCCTGCTCACACAGGGGCTGATGGAAACCCACCTAATATCAGAAAGCTGAAATATCATCAGTGGCTTCTTCTCGTCAGCATTGGCTTCCCATTGGAGTCACATCTTCTGCTCCCCACAACCCTCAACTGAAGGCCAAGTAACATCTTCCTTAGCTGGGACCTCTGCCTGGCCCCTTCCTTGTTCTCCCATGCCACTAACCAAGATCTACTGCCATGTTACTTGTGCCATGGCCAGGGTCGCTATCCCAGCTCTCGCCCTGCAGCTCCGTACTGTAGATCAACCCTGGATCCTCATTGGCACAGCTGGGCTACACAGCTCCAGCTCCCCTGCTCTGGGTTGCTCCAGATCCCTAGGTCTGGCTCAGCACAGCACAGCAGCTCTGCTTCTAGCTCAAATGAGTTAGTTCTGCCCTATGCAGGGTGGCCAGATTTATACTGGAACTCATGGTTCAAAGTCCCTTAAACTACCATCAAATGATCCCAAGCTAGTTATTGGAAAAAAAAAATAACAAATTGGTCTCTAAATGAAATAACAGAGGAAAGCTTTTGTTAGATGCCCACCACAGCTTTGATGAAATAAAAAATATTACAAACACCAGCAGCATTAACAAGCATTAACATTAACAAGACAGTGATGAACCAACAATCACGTTCACAATCAGAAATGCAGTCCTGGTAGCTGTATCCTGCTGGAGGCTTGGCAGATATTTCAAAGAAAATACCATCAATGACTGCAGCCCTGAATGCTCCAGCCAACACCTTGTGGTTTTTTTCTAAGTCTTATGAATTCAGCATCTTCCTTACAGCCACATTCCTTTAACTTCCCACTCTTTCCATGAAATAATGTCCTTCAAAGATCACATTCCTCCAATATTTAAGCTAATAGAGAAAACCCTGAATGGACTTTTGACCCTTCTAGAAGTTCCTTCGATAAGAACTGAGTGAGATGGCTAGGAGAGGCTGTTAGAATCACCTACAAGAAGTTAGGAGTCTCCGGGAAGCCAGGGTGAGACCACTATGTTTGTGGGTCAATACTGATTGAGAGCCATGAGCCAAAGAAACCAGGCAGTTGGTGACAGACCTCTGAACTGGTCTTGGTGATGCCCAAAATGTCACTGATTATTGCACTTTGCAGCATCTAAGTGTCACAGTGTCTGTGAAACAATGAATTCCCCTGATGACAAGGGGCACAGAGGAAACTCTTCAGAGAAACCATGGGAACAGGCACTGGAAAATGAAGTTGATTAGCATAGAAATGGAAAGACTGATGTTACCTCTCTGTTTATTTTCTGTGTAACTCATCTAGGTTTGCTCTTTCTGATTATTATGAGAATATTTCATGTTTTCAGAGGGGATGAACCAGATGGGAACACCTAAGTATTAGCTACTTAAGAATTCAGAAAGTCCAATTTGTGGGAGACTCAGAACTGAATAGGATTGTTGGCCTGGTGCAGGGCAGAGTTGGGGACCATATGATGGTAGAGTGAGAGAAAACTGCCAAATATGGGGAATGTAGAATGCTGAGAATCAACAAAAATACTAATGGAAAAGAGAGCTCAGACGATGGGAGAAAGCATTAACACTGTGGCTCTGGAAATCATAGAAAGACTATGTGACTGGACATTTGATGTTGGGTGATGCTGAAAGAAATCAGAGAGATCGAACTCAGTAATGGAGAGACCATTGCATGTTGATGAAGTCATTAGGTGTGAGCAACTTCTCAAGAGTATGAACTATCACAAGGTGGAGCTCAGACACATTGTGACACAGCAGATTTGATTATGAAGAGATATCTGTTTCCCCTTTTATGGCTCAGGTGTAATGTCAGTGGCCCCAGGTGATCACATTATGCAAATATATTTTCCCATCTTGTCCCGAAGCTCTTTGGTTTTGACCCCATAAATGATAGGATTGAGCATGGGTGGGACTAGGACATAGATGTTGACCAAAAGGATGTGAAAGTGGGCAGCGATGCCCTGACCAAACCTGTGTGTCAGCGCAGAGAAGATGGAGGAAATATAAGATATCAGCATCACACAGATGTGGGCTGTACAAGTGTTGAGGGCTTTTTGGTGGGCTTTCCTAGAGGCAATCCTGAGGACGGCCCTGATGATCAGCCCATAGGACAGGCCAATAAGTGTCAGGTCTAGCCCGGTTATCAAAAATGTTACCACAAGGCCATACATCCTATTGACTGTGGTGTCCCCACACGAGATCTTCACTACAGCGATGTGTTCACAGTATGTGTGGGGGATAATGCGGTTGGTGCAGAATGGCAGCCTTTGCAGGAATATAATTGGTGGTAGAGCCAAGAGAACAGCTCGTATCAAACCCACTAGCCCCAGTTTAGCGGTTCGTGCATTGGTGAGGATGGTGGGGTATCTCAGAGGGTCACATATGGCAACGTACCGATCGAAGGCCATTGTCACAAGGATGGCTGAGCGTATATAAGCAACTGCATGAAAGAAGAACATCTGGGTGAAGCAGCCATCCAGATTGATATCTCTGAAACCAAACCAAAATATGCCCAGTGCTTTGGGCATGACACAGGTAGATGAGCCAATGTCTGTGAGTGCCATCATGCAGAGCAACAAATACATAGGCTTGTGCAGGGTCTGCTCTTTTACAACAATAAACAAAATCGAGAAATTGCCCAACAGGCTGGTCATGTAGAACGCAATGAAAGGGATGGAAATCCAGACATGTGCAGCTTCCAGCCCAGGGATGCCGCTGAGGATGAATGTAAATGGGACAGAGGGGGTGAAGTTGAGAGTTGCCATGTGGTGGTCGAGGTATCTATCAGGTTCAGAAATACTCAAGGTGCCTGTGAAGGGAAAGAAGCACAGGGATGGGGGGTTAAGCAGTTGATAACAAATAACAGGCTAAATATTTGGGTGTAGGGAGTGGGGAGTGAACTTTGATATGCCAACATTTTCAAATGGAACCAACATATTTAGGCGATGATTCAGTCCACAGGTGTTCTTTGTTGTGTGTTTTTTCCTTGTCTAATTGCCTACCTGGTCATAGCAATAGATCTTAGCTTTTTGACATATTAAGGGATAGATCTGTTGTTGCCAGGTCATACAAGTCCCCAGAACACAGCTCCAGTTGAACTGTCTGACCTCACTTTACAGGTGAAATAACAGCGAGTCAAGAATCACCCATTCCTGACTCCCCTCTCCATCCACCTCTCCATCATCATTGTCACCTGTTTAAGCTACAAGTCATGAGCCCATTGCTGGATCAGACCCAAGAACACCTTCCTGTGTAAGAACACCAGAAATCTGCCATAATCCACCTAGAGAGAGACAGCCTCCTTAGAGGCTGGATCTTTAGCTAGGGCAAACCCAATTTTAGGGGGAAGAATAATCCCCAGGGTTATCTGGGAAATGAGGAAGTCTATTCTCATTTTCTAGTTTAGTGATTATTCTGTTAAATGAGTGCTTTCATTAAATGGGGAAGAATCTGAGGTTTATTTGTGTTTTGCTTTGCTATATGAACTCAAGACAGGGAACTGGTGTCCAGGTGCATGACTCTGTGAAGCTTTGCTCAAAGTGCCAGCAGAGTCCAAAACTAAGCCAAAAGCTAGTTGTCAAGGCTCTGGGAGAGAGCAGATTCTTGAAGTTTGGAGCAGGTTCGATTTTACACAGGTTGCATAGTAGAGAGGCTACCTTACCCATTTTTGTGGGGGCATGGACTGTGAGAAGGGGGAAGTGTGCGTCAAGAAAAGAAAAGGGAAAAGGTGAGGAGGTCCTGGAAGGAGTGGGTAGAGCCTGGAGTTTAGGAACCCCATGAAAAGAAAGTCCCCATATCACAAAGCACAGAGAATGAAAAGAGTGACAGGGGAGACCCTAGACTCTGAACTCATAAAAGAAGAAAGTGGAGAAAGACTAGACAACAGAAAACAGAGGAAAATACAGCAGGAAGGAAAGGATAGGATATATGGCATGCTCAGACACCTCGGAGGTATAAAAAGAGCAGGAGAGACCTCTCTGTTCGTTAGCTTGGTGATCCAGGACCTGCTTACAGGGTTGAAAGAATGTAAGGTCATCGTGGAGGTCAGGAGAGACCTGGATCTCTATTGAAAGACAAGAGAGTAAAAGAAGTGGAAGAACCCTAGGGAGCGACTGGTGTGAGGAACTGTGTGGGCAATGGAAACATGGAGGCATGGATTTCTTAGGGTAGGGGATGAGCAAATCCTCACAGGTAGCACTGGGAATCACCTGAAAAAAGGGAACTACCCTACTGTGACCCCACTGACAGAGGAAAAGGGGCTCGTGGAGGGTGAGCCTGGCATTTCATAAGGAGGGTGATGAGTGAAAAGGTGCTGGGAGAAGCCAGTATGACTCAGCCCCTGCCACTGTTGTCCTGATTGGAGGGAGCCAGATAAAGCTGGGGAAATCCTGCATAGACTGTGGTGATGAGAAGAAGCTGATGAGCTTGTTAGGCAGACCCGATAAAGGCACCCAGTAAAGAGAAGACAAATAGCCAGCAAGGGGAGAAACCAGGGAAGTAGGGGGAGATGCCTACTCCTAGATCAGTGGCTGGAGCAGTGAGGCTCCGGGATGTTAGGCCAGTCAGTATATTACTGGATGGGGTTGGGGAATAATTTGTAAATGAAGAACACTGATGGGCGCACAAACCCGACATCTGCAACTGGTCTGTGGGTGCAGAGGACCTGATGAGCAGGGGGCCCTATGTGAAGCTGATACAGTTGGGAGGCAGGAGGAATGAGATGGGGAGTAAAACTGAAAACACAATGCCATGAGACCAAAGAGTCAATGCTTCAGCCTCCCCTGGACTCCTCAGTGCAGTACTGAGAATCCCTCCCAAGTAGCTTATTGCAGAAATTGAGGGTTTCAGGGAAGGGCAATGGAAAGATCAAGGCCAGGGGGAAAAATCTCACAGGAAGAGAGGTTGAAAAGAGTGGGATTGCCTTAGAAAAGAGAGAAATAAAAGTGAATTAGAGAAGTTTCTATTAACTACTG
Source organism: Pelusios castaneus (assembly GCA_007922175.1). Taxonomy (NCBI): domain Eukaryota; kingdom Metazoa; phylum Chordata; order Testudines; family Pelomedusidae; genus Pelusios; species Pelusios castaneus. The sequence goes on from ML686101.1 coordinate 268,936, forward strand.
ACGGGTAGAGAGTATATCAAGAATATCAACTAGGGGCCTTGCACCTCTAGACCTATTGCTCACAAACAGAGAAGAATTGAATGGGGAAGTAGAAGTAAATGGCAACCTGGGCAGCAGCGACCATGAGATGGTAGAGTTCAGGATCCTGATCAATGGAAGGAAGGAAAGAAGCAGAACACAAACCCTGGAGTTCAGAAAAGCAGATTTTGGCTCCCTTAGGGAGCTGATGGGCAGGGTCCCATGGGAGGCTGATCTGAAGGGGAAAGGTGTCCAAGACAGCTGGCTGTATTTTAAAGAAACCCTGTTAAAGGCACAGGAAGATAACATTCCGATGTGCAGAAAGAACAGCAAATGTGGACGGCGACCAGCGTGGCTTAGCAGGGAACTCTGCGGGGAGCTGAAACATAAAAGGGAAGCTTACAAGAAGTGGAAGCTTGGACAGATGACAAGGGAGGCGTATAAAGATATTGCTCGGGACTGCAGGGATCAAATCAGAAAGGCCAAAGGACAATTGGAGTTGCAGCTAGCAAGAGATGTGAAGGATAACAGAAAGGGGTTCTATAAGTATATCAGCAACAAGAAAAGGATCAGAGGTGGTGTAGGTCCCTTACTGAATGGGGCAGGCATCCTCGTGGAGGATGATGCGGAAAAGGCTGAAGTACTCAATGCTTTTTTTACTTCAGTCTTCACAGGGTGGGCCAGCTCCCAGGCTACTACACGGGGTAACGCGGACTGGAGAGAAGAATGGCCCTCGGTGATGGAAAGTCAGGTTAGGGAACAGTTAATGAAATTGGATGTGCACAAGTCCATGGGGCCGGATGAACTGCATCCGAGGGTGCTGAGGGAGTTGGGGGAAGTGATTGCAGAGCCGCTGGCCATTATCTTTGAGAACTCATGGCGAACGGGGGTGGTCCTGGAGGACTGGAAAAAGGCAAATATAGTACCTATCTTTAAGAAAGGGAAAAAGGACGTGATATACCTTGACTTTAGCAAGGCTTTTGATACGGTTTCCCACA
>ML686102.1:0-44586 GCA_007922175.1 Pelusios castaneus
TCTGCCTTGATCCGCTGTCTCTCCTCCTTTCGGAACAATTCCCTTAAAAAGATATTAACGTCCTGCCAATTAGCCTTATAATCCAAACAAATTGCTCTAAACATTCTGCTAGCCTTTTCTGCATCTTCGTGTAATCTGGGCATTTTACTAGCCCACTCTACCAACATTCCAGGCTGCCACGGTCTGTGAACATGACAAATCACAACATCTCCCACAGAGTCACATAAAGACAACAGAGTCCTGTGGCACTTTTAAAGACTAACAGATTTATTTATCGCATGAGCTTTCGTGGGAGAAAATCCCACTTCGTCAGACGCTTTGAAGATGGGAAACTTACAGAATGGGAGGAAATTAAATGCAGGGGAGTGTATAACATAGGATCAGGTCAGGCTGTAACAGCAAATCAAAAAAGGTGTTAGGATTCAAACACTGGGGAACAGCACATAGAGGAAGGTGAGGTCAAATCACTTGATGTAATGCGAGAAAAATCCATAGTCCCTGTTTAACCCCAAGCCAACTGAGTCAAATTCGCATATAAGTTCGAGTTCTGCAGTCTCTCTTTGAAGCTGTGATTTGTTATTCATCTGTTTCAACACAGCTATTAACAAGTCGTCAAGGGAGTGAGCAGGGAGATTGAAGTGTTCCCCTATTGGTTTTGCAGTGTTGCAATTTCTGATGTCAGATTTGTGTCCATTGATTCTTTGGCGCAGAGACTGTCCTGTTTGTCCAATATATAAGACAGAGGGACGTTTCCGGCACATGATGGCATAAATCACATTGAGCAGGTGAACGAGCCCTTGATGGAGTAGGTGGCTTGATTTGGTCCTGTGATGGTGTCTTCAGTGTAGATATGAGGGCAAAGTTGGCAGCGTGGTCTGTTGCAGGGATATGTTTCTGCTTTAGTGTTTCTGTTGTATGATCTGTAGTTGCTGGTAAGTATCCTTTTAAGGTTAGGGGGCTGTCTGAAAGCAAGGAGAGGTCTGTTTCCCAAGGCTTGAGAGAGTGAGGGATCATCTTGTAAAATAGGCTGTAGATCTTTGATGACGTGTTGAAGAGGTCTGGCTTGGGGGTTGTAGGTGGTGACCAGTGGCGTTCTGTTGTTGTTTTTCATGGGCTTCTCCTGTAGTAGTTGACTTCTGGGTACCCGTCTGGCTCTATCAATTTGTTTCTTCACTTCTGCGGGTGGGTATTGTAGGCCTCCCAAATTGTGGCAAAGTGCCCCGTTTGCCAGAAGAACAACCCTCGTTCTGGAAGACCCCACCAGCCAGCATCGCTTGAACAGACCCCCGGGCCTGGTGTTGTATGGCAAATTGACTTTACTGAGCTGCTCCAGACCCAGGGGAATCGGTATTTACTAGTAATAGTAAATCATTTCACTAGATGTTCCCCCGGTTTCACTTCCACCGCTTACAAAAGTATTAAAGCAAACAACCTGTCTATATAAGGGTCACTGCAACAAACGTGGGGTGCGCATGATTTGAGACGTGCCTGTGTCTGTGTGCCTGCTTACTATCTCAAATAAATCTTAGTGTGCTTCTCCACCCTGGTGTATTTATTGGTGCTGCGCACTCTGGGCAACAAACCTAAACAAAGTGTTGCTAGCCCCAGCCCGTCCTCGGGCATCCCACCTGCAACACTTTTACCCACCAATAGGGCTTGCCTTTGCCATAGGTTTTGGCTCTCTTTCTGGGGACCCTTGTGACTGAGGATGTCACCCTTGTGTGTAGAACTTGATTCCCAAATGTTAATTTTAGATTATATTTTTTTCAGGGCTGAAGGCACCCATATGCTTTAGAAAATCCAACTTGTTATCTTTTAAAAACATGGTGCCAGGGCACTATAATGTCTGAAATCCTTCTCAAAGGCCAGTTTCTACTAAAACTCTCTTACACATAGATATTCAGCCCCCTAATAAAGTGTAGAGACCTGGGGCCCCTGGGACCTCAGAAAGAGAGGATTTAAATGGTTTTTTAATTTAAAATAATTAAAATAAAAAATAATTTAAAATCATTTCTACTGGTTTCACAGTACTTCACTTCCTGTGGACATCGTTGTACAAATAGATTCGTAATCTAACATTCCCCCTTTTCCCTTGGTCCCTGCAAGTTTACTTTGGGAGTACGACATATCCTTGATCTCGGTTTAAAATGGGCCCCCTGCTCCAGTTGTGGCAGGTGCACTTTTGGGCTGAGTGTAACAGTTCACCAGTCCCTCACTCTCAGGGTCTGCTCCGGTGCAAATGGCTTGTCCTTGGATGCAGAGACTGAGGAGCACTGAGTACAGAGGCATTGACACAGTTCTGTAAAGCGTGTCCATGGAATGTCACTCTGCCAAATGAATATTCAGTGACCACTTTACATGTACTGAGAGTGTGATTACATCTTTTGCCAGGGGCCTGAGATCAGGGTACAATTTAATACAGCAAAACAAAACAGGGTATTTGGGTCCTCTACAACAGTGGTTTTCAAACTTTTTCCCCTCGGGACCCAGTTGAAAAAAATAATTTATGCTCGCAACCCAACAATTATGGCTTTGAGTAATGCATTCCAGTCTTTTGGCAGCAGCAGCAGGGGATGCCATGACCCAGTACCAGTGGATCTCAGACCCGCTACTAGGTCCCAATCCATAGTTTAAAAACCACTGCCCTAGAATACCATCTACTCCATTTATAACAAAATCATTAGGTGGGAATAATGCACCAACCTGCCCATGAAGGTAAACTTCTGATCAACAGAAAACCCCAGATTTATTAACTTCTCCTATGGAGCCCACTTTGGTGTCCATGACTCCACTCCATGGTCCACATAACAGTAGAGTCATCCCCTTTGTGGCGTATATATACTCTTGTGCTCTTTGAGGAGAGGAAACAAAGGGCATTTCAGCCTCCCATTGGCCCTCGTGCACTTTGGAAACCCCATTTCTCCCAAACTAGCAATTACTGAAGGGACATCAGAAGCAGAAAACCCACCAAACAGTCAGTGGGACCACTGCATAATTGAGGTGGCAAAGGTGCACTCAAGGAAGACAAGACCACTGTGGAGAAGCTAAACAAATTCTTGGCATCTGTCTTCACTGCAGAGGATGTGAGGGAGTTTCCAACAATTCTGGCCAATTCTTTTTAGGTGATGTCTGAGGATCTGTCCCAGCCTGAGGTGTCGATAGGGAAGGTCTTGGAACACATGGATGAATTAACCAGTAACAAGTCATCAAGACCAGGTGGGATTCACACAAGAGTTCTGAAGGAAATCAACTATAAAACTGCAGAGCTACTAACTATGGTGTGTAACCCTCACTTCAAACGGTATATCTTAAAAAAGGTTCCAGAGTTGATCTTGGCAATTGCAGCCTGGTAAGCCTAACTTCAGGTCCAGGCAAGCTGGTTGAAACTATCAGGAGTAGATTAAAAGGCCTCAGGCTATCACAAGCCGTGAGCCCTACACACCCCCCCCCACCCCCGTCATGACCCCGGGGGCCCTCATCAGGGCCAGCACTCAGAGGGGCAAGAGATGATGCTCCCACCTTGGTCTGGCCAGTCTGCCCCTGGGGCAGGGCCGGCTGGTGTGGTGTAGCTCTGTGTGGCCTTCCAGAGCCATTGCTTGCTCAGGCCACATCAGCCTCCTGTGTGTAATCAGTCCCAGGCAATGGAAGTGCACTCACTAGCTATTTAGGGGCTGTCGCCTAGCAAAGACCCCCAGGCCACAGATGCCACACCAGGAATGTCCATCCTGCAGGGATTGGGATCCTTCCCTGATCACTGCAGGCTCATAAACTCCAGCCTGTCAGATTGACAAAAAAATGAAATGCAAACAGCTTTTGCTCCTTCACACTCTCAAAAACACCACACAGCTTTAGATAAAACAAGCACTAGTTTATTGATTAAAACATGATTTTAAGTCAGTGTAGAGCCAATCAATGCACAATCAATTAATCAAGCAGTCAGGAGTTAAACACTAGCAAACAAAAATATAACACACATTTTAAGCTAAAGTCTACTGTTGTACTTCATTTCAACGTTACTCAAATGCCTGGCTGATGATGGTTTTACAACCTGCAGCCGCCCAGTCCTGGCTCGCAGTTGGGAGCCAGGCTGTGGCCGCCCGCTTCTCTCCCTCCCTCTCACGGTACTGGGCTCTCTCCGGTGGCGGCAGCAGCAGCAGGGACCCCTGGAAAGGAGGGAGGGATGTGCCAGGCCCTTCTCTGGGCAGGGCTCAGATCTTGCTTGTAGGCAGAGATGTTTCAAGATGGATTTTGTTTGGCAAAAAGCCTCTAACAGTTCCAAGTGTAACTATTCCTCCTCCTCCTTGAAACCAGGTGATTCCCTTTGTTCAGAAAAGAGGCTCTCTCTCCTCCTTGTCGGCCAAGGTGCTACAAACCTTCAGCTAGTCTATTGTCATTCCTATTTTCTCTGGATGTTTGTTTGCAGCCTTGACTGTTTACAGGCTACTGGGAGAAAGTTCTGATTGTCTCCCCACTTCCCGAGCCATGTGAAATCCAAGGGGACATGTTTCACTTCTTTATATATATACAATGCTGCAGGAAACATGCTATGTTAACAATAATGTAGAGTTTGTCATGAACATCCAAAAGGAAACCCCTTGCATGGCATATCTGGCATCAAACCATACAATTCCATCGCAAAGCTGAACAGAAAAGTTAAAACAGATCATACCCCAGAGCTGGAGGAGCAGGTGCATCCTGTGACAAGTGTATCACATTTGAACTCGTTTACATGCATGTTAAATTCTCCAAAACGTTATGGTACATACAAGGGGTAATTGTACAAACTCCTGCTTTGTATATCTGTGTCACGCTTAAGAAAATCAAGATACAAAAATCTGTCAAATACACAAACACAACACCTTCTAGGTGGTATGCTATTCCTGGCTACAATATAGATGTACTCTAACTTCTATAGCAGGGCTTCTCAACCTCTGGTGCGTGGCTTTTTTAAATGGCCCATGCTCCCCTGCTGCTGGATGGAAGCTGAACTGCAGCTGCCCGGTCTCGGCTCGTGGCTGGGAGCCGGGCTGTGGCCACCTGCTTCTCTCTTTCCCTCTCATGGCGCTGGGCTCTCTCTGGTGGCAGCAGCAGCAGGGACCCCTGGAAAGGAGGGAGAGATGCACTGGGCCCGGCTGGCTGGGGGGAGCCAGGAATGGAGCCCGCTGGAGGGAGCCGGGCTGGGGTCATGGCAGAGCGGGCCACTGCCCAGGTGAGGGCCTGGAAGGGGCGCCCCATCCTGGTCCCCAAGAAGGACAGAAAAGCCTGAGGGGGGCAGGAAGGACCTGGTCAGGAGCTGGCACATGGGCAGTGCTGTGCTGGGGCAGGTTTGGGCTGAGCGGGGCCCAGCGCTGCCCCCATATACCTGGAGGTGCGAAACGGTGAGGGATCACATTCGCCCGGAGCCAGGCTTGTGTCCAACCTGCAGCATCAGCACTGGGGGACACAAGACTGGCCCAGTTCCTTGGGGCGGGGGAGGTTCCGGGAGTTTATGGGCACCCTGCTCTTTAAACAAAAACAAAAAACCAAACTTTGAAAAAACTTAATTTTTTTTTTTTTAAACCTTTTTGACTCAAGAGCCCCCAAAATTGTTTTACAAACCTGAAGGGCCACCAGTCTATTAATTAAAATTTAATATGAATTTAATCAATTAAATTGTAATTAACTTAAATAATTAATCATAAATGAAAATCTAAACTTAATTAATTAAATTTTAATTAAATAGGCTGGTGGCCCTTCAGAGTTGTAAAAATTATATTTTTGACCCTCACGCCAAAAAGATTGAGAACCAGTTCTATAATGTTAGCCAATATTGATTGTATTTACAATATTAACAATATATATAGTATATAAAATATGAACGTTGTGTGTGCTTCTTGAATTTTTCTCAAGTTAAGATATTCCAATTTTTCTTTTTTTTAAACTTATATAGACCCAACAGATAGCTGGAATAAATACTGTAATGTCAGGGCTAGGCACAAACAGAGCAGAAAAACAGATACTACTACGCCTGGAAGGTTTAAAACATAACTCTTGTCTTGTGCACATGGCTCTCTGGTTTTGGCTCTCAGTGAGTGGGGTCTGCGCTTCTGTCGAAACATAAAATAGATGCCACATTGAAAATTATAACATATCCCTCACACAGAAGGTGCAGCAATTATTAGCTATGAAAATATGTCACAGAAATTAGAGAAGATAGATATATTAGATAAAATGGTACAGAGAAAAGTTTGAAATGCCCGCGAGTTGGGTATAAACACAGCAGGGATGAGCACAAATGCTTTGAGTCTGTGATCACTGCAGCTCCTGTCTTCCAGAGGGACTAGTAAAGTAGGTACTCTTCCATTCTGTATTCGGGTGTATTCATCTTCGACTAATAATCGTTGCCTAATAATTAAATAAAGCCTAATTATTGAACATCTCATTTTTAGTTTACACTGCACCTATTACAGGTGTGATCGTGTAAGTTAGTTGCACAATTTGCTGTAGGCTGCTGTTCACTGTTTCAGCACAGAATATTTCCAAGGCTACTATTTCCTTGGTAGTGTGGCCAATAGCTGGGACTACTCTTCCCCAATGGCTGAACTGCACTTGTACTTCCCCTCTATGCCACCACGGACAGTGGAGAAAAGACACAAACAAAATAAGGTATTGACAAGTTCCAGAGAAGTAACCATGTGAGTCTAGGTCAGCAAACAAACAAGAAGTCCTCTGGTACTTTTAAAGACTAACAAATGTCTTTATCGCATGAACTTTTGTGGGTGGAAGTGCCTGACAAAGTGGGATTCCATGAACGAAAGCTCATAAAATAAATTAATTTGTTTGTCTCTAAAAACAAGGTGTTACTGTTTTAGCTAATGGTCATTTGTGTCAAAGTCCCTGTAGTGAGGCGACTGCCCCACACCAGCTATGAAAGTGTTAATAGGACCCCAGGAAAAACAGCCAATGGGCAAAAGCAGCAGCAGAGCCAATCAGACCCACAACCCCATATAAAAGGGAGAAGGAAAGAGAGAGTCAGGATTATTTTGAGGGAATGAATCTCAAGGCCCTTTACCTATAAAACCATGGGTTTCCATAGTCAATGATGTATTTACAATCTTTCTTCTCTCCCACAGGAGTGCTGGTCATGACTCTTTTCCTTTGGAGATGATCACTGCAGATCCCTGATCAAGGTAATTGCCCTTCGCTTCTCTTTCTGGACTGTTTATATTTCTTATTTATATACCATCTGCTTCTGATCCATGTTCGATACCGCACAAATAGACTGCATTCTGCCACTCAAATGCTCAGCATCCATCACAGGGACTTGTTCTCTTAAATACCCTTTCCCCTGGCCAATCAGTTTTCCAGCCTGTAGAGCTTTGCACATGGCACTATTTGCACTGCCCTGGGCATAGAGCTCTATGACAGCTTTCCCACCTTTTCCTGGTGTTACCGGACAGATTAGAATGCCGGCATCCATAGAGCTCTGGGAGCACGGGTGGAGTTCGGTGCACAGGTGGTGTTCTCCTCGATCCTCCCGGTCAAGGGTAGGGGCCCGAGCAGAGACAGATGCATCCTGGAGGTGAATGCCTGGCTGTGGAGATGGTGTTACCAGGAGGGCTTTGGCTTCCTCGACCATGGGGTGCTGTTTCAGGAAGAAGGACTGCTAGGCAGAGACGGACTCCACCTATCCAGGAAGGGGAAGAGCATATTTGGAAGCAGACTGGCTAACCTGGTAAGGAGGGCTTTAAACTAGGTTCGAGGGGGAAGGTGACCAAGGCCCACAGGTAAGTGAAACTGAGGGAAACCTGGGGGAAGGGATGGAACTTGGGGGATGCTGGGGCTGTAACAGCAGGAATAAAAGAGAGGGTAGTTGGAACTGGGGGGTGGGGTCAAATAATTGTTTTTTATTTCCTGATGAAGTCATAATACCTCAGGCGAGTGGGGAAGGAGGACACCGGGAGAAATTGCAAGGGGGAAGATGCGACAGGAGGGAGAATCGACAGGGCAAAGTAGGGCAATGGGCCCAGTATCTTCGGTGCCTGTACACAAATGCGAGGAGCCTGGGAAACAAGCAGGAAGAATTGGTAGTACTGGCACAGACAAGGAACTATGATGTAATTGGAATAACAGAAACGTGGTGGGATAACTTGCATGACTGGAGCACTGCCATGGATGGATATAAATTGTTCAGGAAGGACAGGCAGGGAAAAAGGGGGGGAGGAGTAGCGTTATATGTAAAAGAGTTGTACGACTGCTCGGAGCTCCACTATGAAAGTGGAAACAAGATGGTTGAAAGTTTGTGGGTTAAGTTTAGGGGAGAATGCAACAAGGGGGATGTTGTGGTGGGTGTCTGCTACAGACCGCCAGACCAGAAAGAGGAGGTGGATGAGGCGTTCTATGGACAACTAACAGAAGTTTCCAGATCGTCGCAGGCCCTGGTTCTTATAGGGGACTTCAATTATCCTGATGTCTGCTGGGAAGTTAATACAGCAGTGCACAGGCAAACCAGGAAGTTTTTGGAGAATATTGAAGACAACTTCCTAGTACAAATGCTGGAGGAACCAACTAGGGGCCTTGCACCTCTAGACCTATTGCTCACAAACAGAGAAGAATTGATCGGGGAAGTAGAAGTAAATGGCAACCTGGGCAACAGCGACCATGAGATGGTAGAGTTTAGGATCCTGATCAATGGAAGGAAGGAAAGAAGCAGAACACACACCCTGGACTTCAGAAAAGCAGATTTTGGCTCCCTTAGGGAGCTGATGGGCAGGGTCCCATGGGAAGCTGATCTGAAGGGGAAAGGTGTCCAAGACAGCTGGCTGTATTTTAAAGAAACCCTGTTAAAGGCACAGGAAGATAACATTCCGATGTGCAGAAAGAACAGCAAATGTGGACGGCGACCAGCGTGGCTTAGCAGGGAACTCTGCGGGGAGCTGAAACATAAAAGGGAAGCTTACAAGAAGTGGAAGCTTGGACAGATGACAAGGGAGGCGTATAAAGATATTGCTCGGGACTGCAGGGATCAAATCAGAAAGGCCAAAGGACAATTGGAGTTGCAGCTAGCAAGAGATGTGAAGGATAACAGAAAGGGGTTCTATAAGTATATCAGCACCAAGAAAAGGATCAGAGGTGGTGTAGGTCCCTTACTGAATGGGGCAGGCATCCTCGTGGAGGATGATGCGGAAAAGGCTGAAATACTCAATGCTTTTTTTACTTCAGTCTTCACAGGGCGGGCCAGCTCCCAGGCTACTACACGGGGTAACGCGGACTGGAGAGAAGAGTGGCCCTCAGTGATGGAAAATCAGGTTAGGGAACACTTAATGAAATTGGATGTGCACAAGTCCATGGGGCCGGATGAACTGCATCCGAGGGTGCTGAGGGAGTTGGGGGAAGTGATTGCAGAGCCGCTGGCCATTATCTTTGAGAACTCGTGGCGAACGGGGGTGGTCCCGGAGGATTGGAAAAAGGCAAATATAGTACCTATCTTTAAGAAAGGGAAAAAGGAGGATCCGGGGAACTACAGACCGGTCAGCCTCACCTCAATCCCTGGGAAAATCATGGAGCAGGTCCTCAAGGAATCCATCCTGAAACACTTGGAGGAAAATAGAGTGATCAGGAACAGTCAACATGGATTCACCAAGGGCAAATCGTGCCTGACCAACCTGATTTCCTTCTATGATGAGATGACTGGATTTGTGGATGCGGGAAGAGCCGTTGACGTGATATACCTTGACTTTAGCAAGGCTTTTGATACGGTTTCCCACAGCATTCTCGTTGGCAAGTTAAGGAAGTATGGGTTGGACGAGTGGACCGTAAGGTGGATCGAAAACTGGTTAGATCAACGGGCTCAGCGGGTAGGAATCAATGGCTCGATGTCTGGTTGGCAACCGGTAACGAGTGGAGTGCCCATGGGGTCGGTCCTGGGGCCGGTTCTATTCAACATCTTCATTAATGATCTTGATGATGGAATAGACTGCGTGCTTAGTAAGTTTGCGGATGACACCAAGTTGGGGGGAATGGTAGATACTCTGGAGAGCAGGGACAGGATCCAGAGAGACTTGGACAAATTGGAACACTGGGCCGAAAGAAACCTCATGAGGTTCAACAAAGACAAGTGCAAAGTCCTGCACATAGGACGGAAAAATCCCATGCACTGCTACAGGCTGGGGACCGATCAGCTAAGTAGCAGCGCTGTAGAAAAGGACCTGCGAGTTATGGTGGACGGGAAGATGAATATGAGCCAACAGTGTGCCCTTGTTGCCAAAAAGGCCAATGGCATATTAGGCTGCATCAGTAGGAGTATTGCCAGCAGATCAAGGGATGTGATAATTCCCCTCTATTTGACACTGGTCAGGCCGCATCTGGAGTACTGTGTCCAGTTTTGGGCTCCCCACTACAGAAAGGATGTGGACAAATTAGAAAGAGTCCAGCGGAGGGCAACAAAAATGATAAGGGGGCTGGGGCACATGACTTATGAGGAGAGACTGAAGGAACTAAACTAAATAGTCTATAGAAGAGAAGACTGAGGGGAGATTTGATAGCAACCTTCAACTACTTGAAGGGTTGCTTCAAAGAGGAGGGAGCTAGGCTGTTCTCGAGGGTAACAGAGGACAGAACAAGGAGCAATGGTTTCAAATTACAGCTGGGGAGGTCAAGGTTGGATATTAGGAAAAACTTTCTCACTAGGAGGGTGGTGAAGCATTGGAATGGGCTATCTAGGGAGGTGGTAGAATCTTCATCTTTGGAGATTTTTAAGGCTGGGTTAGACAAAACCCTGGCTGGGATAATTTAGGGGGAGTGGTCCTGCTTTTTAGCAGGGGGTTGGACTAGATGACCTCGTGAGGTCCCTTCCAACCCTATTATTCTATGATTCTATGATCCTGTTGTTCTCTCTGTGGGTACCAAACAAAATGGTTTTTTGCTTCTCTTTATTGCTAATTAGCAAACAAACACGATATACATAGAAACCTGTTGTGTTTACTAAAAAACCCATAACTCTTTTCCCCAGTCAGGAAGGTGGGAACACAGACAGGTGATCTCTGGAGGACTGAGCAGCCAGACAAGAGACGGCGCACAGGCCACGGATGAGGCGCCCACTTGAACTAGTTACCGACAAGACCAGCATGAGGAGCCTATTAGGTGGCGAGTGCTGCCAGCCCATCACAGTTCCCCAGTAAATGTGAGGTACATTCGGTCAAACAAAAGTAATATCCAGTGACAAGACAAAGTGACTTCAGGTGAGAGAGAGAAACCAAGAGCACAGAGGGCTCCAAGACACTCAGTTTGATGTAAAATGAAATTCCAGAACAGCTTGTATCTGATAACCCTGAATCAAAACAGATTCTCCCACTGCCTTCTCTTCTGACCCACTCAAACTTGCTTCACTCATTACCACCTCATTATGATTGAGTCACATTATTTACAAATGATTCAGCTTCACCACAGTGAACCAACCAAGCAACCTCCCCATCTGTAACCACCCCAGCTCAGCAGGAAAAAGGCCAGAAGCAGCTGTGCCAAGAAAGGGAAGCAGAGATTAAAGCACAAGATGATTACTCTGTGTTTGGGATCCATTCAAATCCCCACTCCGGGTCTGACACTTTCAGATCTAGCCCCAGTGAGCCCAATGGAGGACCCAAGTATGACACCTAAGCACCACCTGGCACTTTGGGAGGGTAGAACGTGGGGAGGATAAATGCTGTTGTAGCTCACACAGCAGCTAATATCGCTGGGTGACAACGATGGGGAAGGAGGGAATCCCTGTGACTCAGCCATTTCCTGCAGGTGTCAGAAAGGCTGAAATGACACATTTTTTCCTACCTGGTCCTGCTCTTTTGCTATATTGAAAAGGAGGAAAATGAGCAACGTGATAATGGGATTGAGACAAACCGTCCCCAAGGAGGAACGTGGTGACTAACAACCACTTTGTAACAGGGGAATGGGGGAATCACTCCAAAGAAGGGTGAGGTGCAAAAGAGAGAAGCGGGCAACTCACCTAGAGTTGAGAGACCATGCTGAGGGGAATGGTGTAAACTATGTGGGAATTAACATTAGTCTTTTAAATGAATCTTTGGCCAGCCCTAGTAAAGACATTTACCACATTATTTGCCTGTGTGGATTTTCTTAGGTCTGCTAAAAGTTCATCTCTGTCTAAAACTTTTCCTGCGCTCAGAACATGTGCAACTTCACTCTCCAATGTTAACTCTATGATGTAGCCATAGCTTTGAAAAAAATGTGAAGCTTTTCTTGCACTCAGGGCATATGCAGGGTCACTCTGCAGTGTGGATTCTCTGATGTCTGATAAAAGCTGAACTCCAGCGAAAATTTTTCTCTCACACAGGGCACGCGGAGCACTCTCTGATGTCTGCAGAGGCTTGAGCTGTGGTTGAAGCTTTTCCCACATTCAGAGCACATGTAGGGTCTTGTTCCTATGTTCATTCCTTCATGTCTAATGGGCTCTGAGCAGCTACTGAAGATTTTCTCTGCCCTTTGCTGACATATTGGCTTCTGCCTGTGCACAACTTCAAGAAACTTTCCCTTTGGATTTTCCTAATTAGATCCCACGTAGTTCTACATGCTCAGAAGCTTCCAGCTGCGGAGTCTTCTCTTCCTTCTCACTCATCATCCCATCACCTGCAAGGGCAGAAAATCCAGACATAGGTCACTTCCTGTGCTGGAGAGAATGAAAACCTGGGAAAGGAGGGAAGAAACCAAAATAAGTGCTGGACAGGTCAAACAAATTTTTTTTTTTTTTTGCTTTCCACTCTCTACCTGCCCCTAAAGGCCAGAGAGGTGGGCAGTAAAGTTTCCCACAATACACCATGGCTCTAGAACTAGAGTGGCCACATTTAGGGTATATAGGAGGAGCACACTAGAAACCCTGGGATGTGGTCACTTGGACTGAGGTCTTCACACTGCCATGTGGATGCCAGAGCCCTACATTCTAGCACAGGTTAGAAAAGTCTTAACCCAGAGATAAAATACAATGAAGACACCCAAGCCATGGGTTTCTTCATGCAGGTCATCTGACGAGAGTTACTCTAAACCTGGGATTACTCTACAGAGCAGACATACCCACTATCTTCTGCTGAAAGCATTTGTTGAAGGAGTCTTACATAATGTGGGAGGAAGATTTCCATCATGAGAAAACCACGTGATTCCTATTTTCACATTTGCTAGAGTAGCAGGAGACGGAGAAGTGATGGAAATTCATAAAATAAGAGAGAAAAGACTCAAGATTTCTATATTGTTTGGTTTGAACTTGGAGCCTGAATCACACATTCCTTGACTCATTCATTCCTTCACTGACTATCTTCACTTGCACAGCGTGGAATTGCTCCTTGTCCAAAAAGGTAACCAGGCTGACATCTGCGGAGAACCAATGTCCTCCAAAGGTGTCAATTGTTTCTCCATTTACCTCATGATGCTTTGGATTCAAATGTGAAAGGATAATTGCTCCCACTGTAACCACAACATCCTTTGGGATCTGAATCAGTGCCATGGAACTAAGGAGCAGTGTTCTGAAAATAAACCCTTCAACTGAGCCATAGGTCCTCACAGTTTCCACCTCTGGTGGCAGTCAGATCTAAGGCAGAGATGAGATCCAGAATCCCTGTAACCCACCAAAGGTGGGGTGCTAATTAATAATAGGTATAATTTTGCAGCTATCCCACATTCAACACACTTCCCAGATCATATGGAAGATTACCATAAACATCTGAACAGCAGAATGTCGTCCAAAATAAATTCACCCTTGTTTGATTTGCTGAAGTAATTTGAGCTGATGCAGTGAAATGTAATCACAGGATTTATCTTCCCCTCCCTTAAGTTTTTTTTTTTCAAAGCAAGTTTTCTCCACTCTGGTATCTGACAAAGTGGGACTTTGTCCATGAAAGCTCATAAGAAAAATAAATATATTCGTCTTTAAAAGTGCCATAAAACACCTTGTTTGTTTTGTCCAAAATAAGATTTCACCTCAGTTTAGGGTTGACCTTGACTTGCTATCTCCCGTGCCTCGTTCTGGTAAGTATTTCTGGCAGGAGAAGGGCATAGTCCCAGGATTTATAAGATAAAGGATCATGGGAATCACCACAAAGAAGGGTGAGGTGCTAAACGTGAAATGGAGAAATCACATTGAATTAGATGGCTATGCAGAAATTGGCTAATGTATTTTAAAAAAAAATTTGGCCAGCTCCAGTCAAGACATTTATGACAATACTCACTTGTGTGAATTCTCTTATGTCTGATCAAGCCTGAGCCCCACCTAAAGGTTTTCCCACACTCAAGACATCTATAGGGGGTCTCTCCAGTGTGGACTCTCTGATGATTGATGAGGTGTGAGCTCCAACTAAAGCTTTTCCCACATTCACAACACTTGTAGGGTTGCTCTCCAGAGTGGATTCTCTGATGTTTGGTAAGGCTTGATCGCTCTTTGAATCTTTTCCCACACTCAGGGCATGTGTAAGGTCGCTCTACTGTGTGGATTTTCTGATGTCCGATAAGGTTTGAAGGATGTTTGAAGCTTTTCCCGCAGTCAGAGCACATGTAGGGTCGCTCTCCGGTGTGGATTCTCTTATGCTTGATAAGCTGTGAATGCTCTTTGAACCTTTTCCCACACTCAGGGCAGGAATAGCGTCTCTCTCCTGTGTGGATTCTCAGATGTGTGGTAAGGTTAGAGCGCTCTTTGAATCTTTTTCCGCACTCAGGGCATGTGTAGGGTCGCTCTCCTGTGTGGATTCTCTGATGTATGATAAGCCTTGCACGACGTTTGAAGTTTCTCCCACAATCAGGGCATGTGTAGGGTCGCTCTCCCATGTGGATTCTCTGATGTCTGATAAGTTCTGAGTGCTCTTTGAAACTTTTCCCACATTCAGAGCATGTGTAAAGTGCCTCTTCTGTGTGGGTTCTCTGATGTCTGATAAGCTCTGAGCTCTCTTTGAATCTTTTCCCGCACTCAGGGCACGTATAAAGTCGCTCTCTTGTGTGGATTCTCTGATGTATGATAAGGTTTGAGCTTCTACAGAAGCTTTTCCCACACTCAAGGCATGTGTAGAGTTGCTCTCCTGTGTGGATTCTATGATGTATGATAAGGTCTGAGCGTTGTCTGAAGCTTTTCCCACAGTCAGAGCATTTGTAGGGTCGCTCTCCTGTGTGGATTCTATGATGTATAGTAAGGTCTGAGCGTTGTATGAAGCTTTTCCCACACTCAGGACATGTGTAGGGTCGCTCTCCTGTGTGGATTCTCTGATGTTTCACAATCTCTGAGTGCTGTTTGAAGCTTTTCCCGCACTCAGAGCATGTGTAGGGTCGCTCTCCTGTGTGGATTCTCTGATGTATGATAAAGTCTGAGCGCTCTTTGAAGCTTTTCCCACAATCAGGGCATGTGTAGGGTCGCTCTTCCGTGTGGACTCTCTGATGTTTTCTGAGATTTGAGTTGCGGTTGAAGCTTTTCCCGCACTTAGAGCATGTATAGGGCCGCTCTCCTGTGTGAATTCTCTGATGTGTGATAAGGTTTGAGCGCTGTATGAAGCTTTTCCCGCAGTCAGGGCACATGTAGGGTCGCTCTCCTGTGTGGATTCTCTGATGTTTGATAAGCTCTGAGGGCTGATTGAAGTTTTTCCCACACTCAGAGCACATGTAGGGTCTCCCTTTAATGTTGATTCTTTCATCTCTGATGAGGTCTGAGCAGCTACTGAAGGTTTTCTCTGCTCTGTGCTGACTCTCACTGGGTTTTGTCTGCACACAACCCCAAGAAACCTCCCCTTTGGTTCTTCCTATTAATTTCCCACATGGTTCTGCTTCCTCTGCATCTTTCTGCTGTGTATTCTTCTCCTCTACCTCACTCACCATCCCATCACCTGGAACGAGAGAGAATCCAGATACATGTCACTGCCTGTGCTGGGGAGAAATAAAACCTTAAAGAGAGGAATAAAAAATGGGAACAAACCAAAATAAGTCATGGAGAGATCAAACGGAACATGATTTGAATTCCACCCTCTCCCATCCCAAAACCCTTCCCCAGAGTGGAGCCAGAGAGTTTTGTGCCAAACTGCTTAAAACTGCCAAATAGAATGTTGGGGAAGAAACCACAGAAAAGCCTCGGAAGGGGTTTACATTCCTGAAAGGCAATATTTGGTTTAGTTACCTGGTTGTGAGATAACAGTATCAAAACACCTTGTAACATTCAAAACAATAATTAATGATGAGATAGTTAAGAGTTAGTGATAAGGAAATTCAACAACTGGCAATTGGGAAATAACCCCCTTTGTCAGCCCTAAGGGCACCCTATGCGCTGCTTACTTAACCCTTAAATTATTGTCTTTCACTAGTCCTCCCCCCCCCAGTATCCCTTATGAAGTACTTAAAGTGCCTTCCCTCACTTATCTCCCACCGCTAATGTCCCCCCGCTAATGTCCTTTATGTAACCCGTAACACTGTCCAAATTTAGGGGACCATTTATGATACTATTTCATATTAATATTTCATAACTACAATAATCCATAGGAACTATGCCGTGTTTGGTACCAATAGAAAGGTTTTAATTTGCTGGGAATGATTATATGGTTTGTGTGTCAGAATTGCCTCTGTATTAGAAGTTAGGAATATGTTTGTTATATCTGGTCAGGAACCACTGGTATATACCGGGATGGACAGTCATTTTAGCCGGTAGGCCGGGTGGAGCAGCTGACAGTTGGCTGCAGGGCCATCCAGTGTGGTGTGAGGGGAGGCAAGCCAGCCCCAGAGCCGGCGGGGCGGGGGTGTGTGGTGTTGTAGAGCCTGCATAGGGAGGACAGCGCAGTGTGGCGGCAGAAAGTGGTGTGGCGGCGCAGACTCCGGGGAGGGGGCGGGGGGGCAGAGGGGGAGAAGGTTGCCACGCAGCGGTGGAGAGCTGGCTGGGCACAGTGGTCAGGAGCCGGCCAGTATGGCTGCGGAGAGCCGGCAGGAGGGAAGCCACAAAGCCGGCTGAGCGGGTCAGGGAGCAGCAGAGATCTGGCCAGGAGGGCGCAGCAGTAACAGAGAGCTGACCCTGAGACAAGGGGTGGGGGGTGGAGAGCCAGCCAGGTGGGAGGGGGTGGTGAGCTGGCCAGGAGGGTGGTGGGCCGGACACAGAGGGGATCCGGCCCACAGGCCGTATTTTGCCCACCTCTGGTACATACTATATTACAGCTGCGTTTTCTGCAACTGTCATTCAATATGTTGTATATACTGCAAGAGCTGTGACAAGTGAGTAGAATGTTAACAGTGCACAGTAGTTTGAGATAATGGACATTCTGTTTAAATCTCCTTGTATTAATAATCATTTGGAATAAACAAACAATGAGCTTGTTGTGAAGGATATACTGATCTCAATGTCAATTCTTTATCGGAGGACTACATCTGTGCTTCTTTTAGGTTTACAAAAAGCCGTTAGGTGGGCAGACCACGCAGATTTTATCGCAGATATTTCAGGAAAGGTAGCATCAGCAAATGATTTTTGATTTTCTGGGGTAACAAAAGGAGAAAGAAGGGTTCATTTTGGGGTCCACTGTCCATATTGCACGCATAGGGAAGGATAACCGGGGATGAAGTTACAGCCAAGTGTCACTCCTGGTTTCCCACCTTTCCTGACTGACATCAGCCATGAGGATGCCACACCTGCTAGAAACAATTCTGCATTCAGAGAGCTCACAACGTTTTGGCAGGGAATTCCAAACAGTTCCTTTATTCATGGACAGTTTTTGAGTTGGCTTAACTCATGTCTCACCTGCCCAGACACCCTTCCGGAGCTCTTTTTCTTCAAAGCCCTGGAGATCTGGGACCCACGGCTCTTCTCCTCGCTCCAGCTGGGAGATCACATCAGGTTTGGAAATTGGAAACCCTATATAAGAGAAGAATAACAAGTCAGATCAGTTGAATTTGTGGGATACTCGTCACAAAGAGTACTCCATGATTTTACCCTCAGCTCATTTTTCAGCATCCCGAGGCCAGATTCCTGGGCTCTTAGCAGCAGCACAGTAATTATAACTGATCAAGTTCATTACAGTAGTGCCTAAGAGCCAATAAAAATGTACCCTCATTGGTCTAAGCATTGTATGAACACAGAGTAGTAGCAGTTGATGCACTGAGGAATTTAAATCTAAACAGGCAACAAAGACAACGGGTAGAGGAATATGGGAGCAGAATGAACCCTGTAAAGGCAGGCAGAGAGACATGATGAATACAGGAATGTCTTGATACTATTGCATTAATTATGATGGGGCATACAACCCCACTCGTGGCACTTTTGTGCACAGGTAACATTTCCCCCGCCCCGGCCTGCAGCGCATGCTTCGTCTGAAGGAGCAGGTTAGAAGATGCTCAGAACCCCAGGGAAATGACAGAGAGTGAACAGGCTGAGGAGAAGCTAGGCTCTTCTTCTGAAAAGCCACATAGAAGGTTGAACTTGGGATGGATACGGTACTGGTGAGGCACACAGGCAGTGCCTTCTCCAAAGCCTCGCCCCATTTTCTGACAACCAGCAGACCGTATAGGGCTCCACTCTTTTGAACTCCATCGAGGAGCTTGAATGGGTGATGAGACACCAATCAGAGACTCTGGCAGAGGCTGCTGCTTTGGTGGAGAACTGCCTGGTGTCCCTTAGGCCCAAAGCTGAAATGCCAAAAGCCTGGAGCCCAAGTACCACTGAGGGTATCCAGGGGAACCTGGACACAGAATCCTAGCAGAGTAGGATACAAAGGCCACTTAATAAACTGGGGAGGTACAAACTAGATGGAGCTACTATAAGATGGGTGAAAAAATGGTTGGATAACCACTCCTAGAGGATAGTTATCAGTGATTCACATTCAGGCTGGCAGGACATAATGAGGAGGGTGCCGCAGGGTTCCGTCCTGGGTCCAGTTTTGTTCAACATTTTTATCAATGACTTAGATGATAGCATATAGACCAAAATTTAAAAGTTTGCAGATGATACCAAGCTGGGAGGGGTTGCGAGTGCTTTGAAGGATAGGATCACAATTCAAAATGATTAGGACAAACTGGTGAAATGGTCTGAGATAAATAAAATGAAATTCAATAAAGATAAGTGCCAAGTACTCCACTTAGGGATGAACAACCCATCGCACACGTACAAAATGGGCAACGACCGACTAGGAAGGAGTGCTGCAGAAAGGGATCTGTGTGTAATAGCTGACCACAAGCTAAATATGAGTCAGCAGTGCAATGCTGTTGCAAAAAAAGCCAACCCCATTCTGGGGTGTATTAACAGGAGTATTGTGAGTAAGACACGAGAAGTGATTCTTCCACTCTACTCTGCACTGCTTAGGCCTCAACTTGAGTACTGTATCCAGTTTGGGACGCCTCATTTAAAAAAGGATGTGGAGAAACTGGAAAAAGTCCAGAGAAGGGCAACAAAAATTATTAGAGGACAGGAACGT
Source organism: Pelusios castaneus (assembly GCA_007922175.1). Lineage (NCBI taxonomy): Eukaryota > Metazoa > Chordata > Testudines > Pelomedusidae > Pelusios > Pelusios castaneus. The sequence continues at coordinate 19,395 of ML686102.1, forward strand.
TTGACCTATGAGGGAAGATTGAAAGAGCTGGGTTTGTTTTGTCTAGAAAAAAGGAGACTGAGAGGGGCCATGATAACAGTTTTCAAATACCTAAAAGGTTGTTCTGAGGAAGAAGGAGAAAAATTATTGTCCTTAATCTCAGATGGTAGGACAAGAAGCAATGGGCTTAAATTACAGCAAGGGAGGTTCATCTTAGACATTAGGAAAAAATTCCTAACTGTCAGGGTGATTAAACACTGGAATAAGTTGCCTTGGCAGGTTGTGGAATCTCCTACATTGGAGGTATTTAAGAGCAAGCTAGACAAACACCTGTCAAGGATGGTTTAATGGGGGTATTTGGTCCTGCCATGAGTGCAGGGACCTGGACTCAATGACCTGTCATGGTCCCTTCCAGTTTCTAAGATAGTGGAGGCCAGAAGCCCACCATCAGCTTGCCAGGAGACATGTGGGTCACACAGAACAGCCTCATCCAAAGGGGTCACCCACTCAGGAGAACTAATGACCAAACCCCTTTCTCCCAGGGAAGCTGATTTGCACATGAGCAGCCAGGTCAGTTCAGATGTTCGGACTGAGGAGGAGAATGATCTGGGAGTATTGGTTGATCATAGGATGACTTTGAGCCGCCAATGTGATGTAGCCGTGAAGAAAGCTAATGCGGTTCTAGGATGTATCAGGAGAGATATTTCAAGTAGAGACAGGGAGGTGTTAGTGCCGCTGTACAAGGCACTGGTGAGACCCCATCTGGAATACTATGTGCAGTTCTGGTCCCTCATGTTTAAAAAGGATGAATTCAAATTGGAACAGGTGCAGAGAAGGGCTACAAGGATGGTCTGTGGAGTGGAAAACCTGCCCTATGAGTGGAGACTCAAGAAGCTTGGCTTGTTTAGCCTAACCAAAAGAAGGCTGAGGGGGGATATGATAGCTCTCTATAAATACATCAGAGGGATTAACATGAGGGAGGAAGAGGAATTATTTGAGTACAGGACCAATGTGGACACCAGAACAAATGGTTATAAACTGTCCATCAAGAAATTTAGGCTTTAAATTAGATGTAGGTTTCTAACCATTAGAGGAGTAAAGTTCTGGAATAGCCTTCCAAGGGGAGTTGTGGGGGCAAAAACCATAACTGCTTTCAAAACTGAGCTTGATAAATTTATGGAGGGGATGTTATGATTACCCTATTCTGGAAATTGGCTGATATTTGGCTACGTGTGGTGGATTTACAAGTGGCCTAAGAGGGGAGAGTACATGGGGTGGGTTCTGAGTTATTACAGAGAATTGTTTCTTGGGTAACTGGCTGTTGAGACTTGCTCACGTGCTTAGGGTTTAACTGATCGCCATATTTGGGGTCGGGAAGGAATTTTCCCCCAGGGCTGATTGGCCTGGGCTCTGGGGGTTTTTCGCCTTCCTCTGTAGCACAGGGCATGGCTCACCTACCGGTGAATTCTCTGTATCTTAAAGTCCTTAAATCATGATTTAAGGAGGTAAATAACTCGGTCATAGGTTGGTGGCCTATGCTGGAGTGGGTGGGTGAGGTCTTGAGGCCTGCATTTTGCAGGAGGTCAGGCTAGGTGATCATACTGGTCCCTTCTGACCTTAAAGTCTGTGAATCTATGAATCTAGATGTGACTGCCCCTTGATGGACTGTAACTATGTAACAGGCTTGGAAAGTGGCTCAGAAAAGGAGACCAGGTAATCTGTTAATTGCATGCAAGTGAATGGAGTGAAATAAAAAGGACTGATAGACTCTGGCTGCAGCTAGACTGGAGGCAGGGAGGAGTTGGTGGTATCAACAGAACAATCTAGAGCTGTGTACACACCTCGGCAGCCTGGGACCCACCAGATGAGTGCCTCTTGGTGATGGTACTGGGGAATAACTCAAGTAGTCTGCTGTCTGGTGGTCTGCGTTTGGTCTCTATCATGACCAGTCTCTCTTCAGCAACTCAACCCTCCAGGTTAATCCTCTGTAGTCCCCTCTTCTGGGGCTTGGTCAAGTCTAGCTCAGCCCACTCTGCTTCAGTGGCCATGCTAGTCCCTTCACCGCTCCTCTGCAATCAGGTGCAGGATGTCAGCCCTCCAGATAAGCCGTCAGTCTCCCCAACTTCCAAGGTACAATCCAGTTCTGACTGACTTACTTGTATCAGTGGCCACCACGGTGCACTCTCACCTGCAGTTCACCACCCACTGATAGTCTGGGGGAAGCGTTTGGTACCCAGGCCCGTCCACTTCTCTGGGCCCCGGCCAAGGGACTCTAAGCACTTGGTTGAGTGCCACCTCAACCCCCCCATTCCTCTTCAGACTGCCCTAGTCAGGTCCCTTGGACCAAACACACCTTCCACCATATACTGAAAAACCTGTAGGGGAACACTTCAACCTCCCTGCTCACTCCCTTAACGACTTGTTAATAGCTGTGTTGAAACAGATGAATAACAAATCACAGCTTCAAAGAGAGTCTGCAGAACTCGAACTTATATGCAAATTTGACTCAGTTGTCTTGGGGTTAAACAGGGACTATGGATTTTTCTCGCATTACATCAAGTGAATTGACCTTCCCCCTCCTCTATGTGCTGTTCCCCAGTGTTTTGAATCCTAACACCTACTTTGATTTGCTGTTACAGCCTGACCTGATGCTATGTCATACACTCCCCTGCATTTAATTTCCTCCCACTCTGTAACCTTCCTATCTTCAAAGCGTCTGACGAAGTGGGATTTTCTCCCACGAAAGCTCATGCGATTAATTAATCTGTTAGTCTTTAAAAGTGCCACAAGACTCTTTTGTCTTTCTACAATAGACTAACACGGCTACCCCTTTGGAATTTGACCTTCCATCAGGTATCTGAAGACCTTGCAGAAAGGCTGTGCAGTGCTGAAGCCTGGCAGTGCTGCTGTCCAAGGTCCAGTCTCCCACAGCCCTGCTCTCACACACAACAGTCTCCCTTGCAGGTCTGAGGCAAACTGCCCAGAGAAGGAGCTGTAACTCTGGCTTTATACTGCCTTCTGAGCCCTGATTGTCCCTGCAGCCCTCTCCTCCCATTTACTCATCACTCCCTGCAGAGTTTTTAACCTCTGCTGGGGCAGAGCAAGGAAACTACCCCATTACACTGTGGTTCCTAACCCGTGAACCAAAAGTAGCCTGCAGGGTCTTTCAAAGTGGCATAGACTGGTGGAAGTACTAAAAAGGTCTGCAGCCAAATACAAATATACAATGGTGATCATTGGCTATCACACCAGACAGCCTGAGGCCATTCCCCTCTGGTCAGAAATGGCAGCTCTCATCATAAGAAAGGTCATGAAAGTATTTGACTGAGCAGGGATCCAAAAGAATTACTGCCAGAGCAAAGGAGAAACACCACCTCACATTTAATGAAGGAGTTGTTCGACCTGCTACGGTTCCACTCCTTGATGACTTTGCTACACAGCCACCAACGCAACAGCCAGGTGGAACAGTTTAACAAGGTATTAAGAAGTTGAGGAAGTTCACCACCCTGACTTCTGACACTGGGACCGTCCCACCTGTCCAGCTCACCACCCACAAGGTGCCCCCAGGCATCCACAAGTTTATCCCCATTTGAATTATTGTATAGGAGGTAGTCAAGGGGAATCCTGGACCTCTTTCGTGAGACATGGCACAGGCAAAACTCCAGAATAGCCAAAGTACTTCCCTAAGTTATATAGGCAGGAAAATAAAGACCCTTGGGACACTCTCTAGGGGAAACCTCTGAATAGCAGAACAGGACCAGGAGACAGCCTGATTCCAAGCCCTGATTCTGAACACTCCAGCCTGGACAATGAGTGTTACTTTGGCTGCTGACACTGAAATCCAGGCTACTGGTCTGATGGCAAGGCCCTTTCCAGGTGGTAGGACAGGAGGGAGAGGTTGATTATGAGGTCTGGTAACCCAAAGGTAAGAAGCTGACCCAAGTATACCCTGTCAATCTGCCCGAGATTTGGAAGGAACAGGAGAGATTCCTCATCACCCCATTCCTTCCAGACCCCAAGCTTGGCATGGAAGAATCAGCTAGGACTTTTTACAAGGGCCTGGGCCCCAGAGGAGATGGAAGGCCCAGATCCCCACACCATGCCCCACTTATGAGGTTGGCCTAGGATAGGCTGAAACTGTGATGCCTTTTACCAACTTGCTGCCCCTTCCCTGTGCCTGTTTCTTCATCTAGTTCCAGGAAAGTTCCCTGTCCTGTGAGTCCAGTTCTTCCTGCTCCTCAAAACAGGCTAAGTAAACATGTACTCCACCCACACAAACTGGAAGCCGCCTGTTGATCGGTGTCAAGTATTCAGTTCTGGGGGTTTCTGTTGTCTCTCTAGGTCTTGCATGGATATGGGTTAGTCCCAGTCAGTCCCTTAATACACAGTTCATACCACCCTGTGACAACGTAGCTTTACTCTCAAAGCAGAACAATACGAAATGTAGAGGGAAGTTGCGGGGCATACTGCAATAATAGATATATTACCAAAACTCCTGCACTATCACACATCCCCTTGCCAGAGCCCTCAAAGAGAAAGCAAGGCACAGCAGCTGGACTTGGTGCAGAAAACGCAATGAAGTAGAAGGGGACTGTGAGCCTCAAACCCTGGTCAAGGTGGAGAAGCACCTATGTCCCCACTCAGAGAGAGGGGATGGCTATAGGCCAGGTCCCCAAGAGGTGATTCTTTGAGCAGACCTTGGAGAAAGACAGAGATGTGACTACCCCGGACCTGTGACATCAGACAAGCAGTTTTGGGGAATGAGGGAATCTAGACAGTCAGTTGTATATGATGAAGTATTAAAATCGCCCCCTGTGTCTCAGGAAGGCTGAGGAATTAGACTCTATAATTCATGTGCAGGAGACTAAAAGGAGAATGAGAAACAAGAACAGTTGGTGACACATGCCTCGTAAGGGTCCAGCTACAAGATCCAAAGAACCAGGAGGAAAGGCAGGCCATGGCTGCTGCAGATGAAAGTAGTGTTAGGGGAGACAGGACAAGATCTGGGAAGTTCTCAGAACAATTACTACCATCCTGTGACATCACTGAGAAAGAGCACATTTGTGCCTGGTCAGCTTCAGATCCCCAAAATATCTTCTCCTTGCCACTGACCCACCCTGCCTGCCCCCTGGGTGCCCCTCCTTCACCCTTCTCTTCCCTCCACTGTTCTCAGCCCTCCCCACCCCCTGGTGCCTCGGGAGCATCTGCTTCTTATGCTCTCTCTTCACTCACTATCTCACCCTGCCCTGCTGCTCCAAAGCTCTGACCCTAACCCCCTCCCCCCGGCTGCCCACCACTTTCAGCCTTTCCCAACTCCTAGCACCCAGCAACACTGACTCCCTTTTTTCCTCCCCCTGCTCCCTGATTTCCTTCCACCTGCAGATACCTGCACAGTCTCCTCCTACACTCTCCTCCTACACTCTCCTCTCCAACTATGGGCTCATTTGTCTGTCACAGTGTCCAAGCACCAAGTAGGCCACTATGCACTTGACTGTATCTAGAATGGAGTAGCTACATACAGTCCCCTGCAAACCAGGAACAGCTGTGAAAGCTCCATTGAGACATTCGGTTCCAACAGATCCAACAAGAATAAATTACACAAAATTGTATCAGTCAGACTTTTTTCAATATGGCTGACAACATCAAACACACACATTCAGAAATGATAGAGGGGAGGACAAAGGCAAAGATTGGGGCATGGAAACCTGTCAGAAATGATGGGCTGAGACAAGGACTGGAGTTCTCACCACTCAGCTTCTGCAGAGACCCCTCAGCTTCTACTTACCAGGGCACAGAATTCCTTACCCAGTGAGGCCACAGCGTTGTAGTTCTCCTGCATGACCTCCCTGTAGAGCGCTCTCTGACCAGGGCCTAGCAAAGCCCATTCCCCCTCTGTGAAGTACACAGCCAGCTCCTCGAAGGTCACCAGTCTCTGAAAGAACAAGAGACACAAATTCAATACCTGCTGTCCACTGTCAACACCATTATTCACAGGACAGCAGGGCTGGCCAAATGAAGGCTCTGGGAAGGACATGTTAATAGAGTCCCATCCCAATCCTGCATGGAGCAGCCAGGAGGTATCATTGTGATACCTGCAGACACAGGGAGGAAGAGTATTTCTGTGTGAGGTTAATACAGGAGATGGAACCCTACGAAGGTCCAGGGAAGGCCCATGGCAGGAATCCCAAAACTCTCCCCATAAAAACACACTAGAAAACAAATGGAAGAAAGGGGAAGTTGAGAGGAAAAAATAGAAGTCTTTAAATTATAGAAAATTCTTAAGGGAAATAAAGAGACAGAAGGGGAAGTCTATGGCCAGAAGAGCTAAGGACTATACAAAGGATTTTTTTTTTTAAGTATATTAAGAAAATGAAGAATCCTACCAATGGTATTGGTCTATCACCAAGATAGAATTATCAGTAATACCACAAAAAAGACCAAAGTGTTCAGTAAATACTTCTGTTCCAGATGTGTCAGAAAATCAAGCAAATGATAATGACACATTGTTGTTTCCACTAATTCCAACAATGTTATAAAGCAGCAATATTAGACATTTTAAAATCAGCAGATCCAAACAACCTACATTCAAGAACTGCCCACAGTGCTGCTGACCTGCTACTCTTTGATTATCAATGGGTCTTGGAACATCAGGAAAACTTCAGAGGAATGGAAGAAAGATAGTCTTGTGCCACTAGTTAGAATGTGTAAAAGGGATGGCCCAGATAATTCTAGAACTCTCAATTGGTCAATGGTATTAGGGAAGATAAAGAAATGCCTGTAATAGAATTAATAAAGAACTAGAAGAGGGAAATACCATTAGTATCCATTAAAAGTTTGGTTGATAAAGATAATAGTGTTGATGTAACATATGTAGACTCATGTGAGGTATTTGACTTGGTACAGAGCAATCTTTTGATTGAACAATCAGAACACCACACCAGTATCATCCCACACATTAAAAAAATTAAAAAGCGGGTAACTGATAGATCTCAAAATGTAACTAAGTGGGGAACTGTGTTTGAATAAGTGTGTTTTAGTGGGGTCTCACAGGGTTCAGTTTTTGCCCTGTGCTGTTAAACATTTATTAATGACTGGAAGAGAACATAGAATCATCATTGATAAAGTCTGCAGGTCACACTGGAGGAGTGGCAAACAACAATGGGTTTTAGTAAGTTCAGGCTCCATCTAGGACATTTTCCCAGTTCTGGCCAGCAGGTATTTTCTATTTCACAAACAGGGGAGGTTCCACTCCCAATTCCCATGAGTTGGTGCGGGGAAATAAGCCTTTTCCAGGTTTCTGCATTTTCCGTTTCACTCCTACCACCTATCCCGCTGTGAATTTCCTGCCCCTCTACTTCCAGGCAGACCCCACCACCAGCTCCCTGATAATCCCTTACCTGAACAGGCTCCACTGACGCCATTTCCTTTCTCCTGCGACAGGACAATGCCGAGCAAAATGTGGATGTTATTCTGCAGCCTGTTAGGGCAAGAAGGGCTACTGGAGTGATTTCAGAACAGGCTTAGTGCATTTCATACCACCATTCACCCCAGGCTCTCTCTACAATCACATTTTAGGTCCTGCTGCATTGAGAAACACAGTACATCGTTAATCTTTCGTGCAACACACTTACTCCAGCAAAGGAATCTGTGCTATCTTGGGGACTTTGTTTCTGCCCTACCTACCTCACACATAAGATACAATTCTGCAGTGACCTGGAGAACTACTTTCGTCTCAGACTCAAGGAATATCAAACCACATCAATGAAGATCACAATGACCTACAGATACCTTCCTCCCAACACTGCAATAAAAAATATTCGATGTGGACTACTCCTGATGGTTGGAACAATAGACTGGTTTTCTACATAGATGGTTTCTGCCACTGTGCAAAGGCTGAAATCGTGGACAAACAACACCCCTTACACCATAATCTCAGCCATGCGGAACGCAATGCCATCCAGAGCCTCAGAAACAACTCTGACGTTATTATTAAAGACGCTGACAAAGGAGGCGCTGTCATCATCATGAATAAATCGGATTACGATCAGAAGGCTTATAAAAAACTCTCCAACACAGTGTTCTACAAACCACTCCTCTCTGACCCACTGAGGAATACCAAAAGAAACTACACCACTTACTCAAGAAACTCCCCAAGGCAGCACAGGAGCAAATCAAGACAGACACACACCAGAGCCCTGACCAGGGATATTCTGTCTACTACTGAAAATCCACAAAAAAGGAAACCCCAGACACCCTACCATCTCAGGCATTGGCACACTTACAGCAGGCTTATCTGGCTATGTGGACTCTCTCCTCAGATGCTATGCTATCAACATTCCTAGCTATCTTGAAATACTATTGATTTCCTGAGAAAAATCCAATCCATTGGTGAACTTCCAGAAAACACCATCCTGGCCACTATGGATGTAGAGGCTCTTTACACCAACATGAGACACAAAGACAGATTATAAATCATTAGAAGAACCATCCCAGATGCCACAGCAAACCTTGTGGCTGAACTTTGTGACTTTGTACTTACCCACAACCATTTCAGATTTGAAGATAACTTATACCTTAGAGTCAACAACACTGCTATGGGTACCTGCCTGGCCCCACAATATGCCAACACTTTTATGGCCGACTTAGAACAACGCTTCCTCACATCTCATCCCAAAGCACCTCTTCTCTACTTACGCTACATTGATGACATCTTCATCATCTGGACCCAAGATAAGGATGCCCTTGAAGATTTCCACAGAGATTTCAACAACCACCTCAACACCAACCTATACCGAAAACCTACTGATCGTTATAGTTACCTACATCCCTCAAGCCTTTAGACAGAGATAGATATCTTCAGGATCTCTATCAAGGATTCTTAAAACTACAATACCCACCCGCGGAACTGAAGACAGATTGACAGAGCCAGACGGGTGTCCAGAAGTCAACTACTACAGGAGAAGCCCAAAAAAGAAAACAAACAAAAGAACGTCACTGGTCCTCACCTACAACCCTCAAGTCAGACCTCTACAGCACATCATCAAGGATCTACAGCCTATTTTACAAGACGATCCCTCACTCTCTGAAGCCTTAGGAGACAGACCTCTCCTCGCTTCCAGACAACCCACCCAACCTTAAACAGATACTCACCAGCAATTGCAGACCTAACAACAGAAACATTAAAGCAGGAACATATCCTTGCAACGAACCATGTTGCCAACTTTGCCCACATAGCTACACAAAAGACACTATTACAGGACCTTATCAAGCCAGCTACTCCAGCAAGGGCTCATTCACCTGCCCGTCCACCAATGTGGTTTATGCCATCATGTGCTGGAAATGCCACCCCCTCCCCCGCCTTATATATTGGACAAACAGGACAGTCTCTATGCAAAAGAATAATGGACACAAATCTGACATCAGACATCACAACATTCAAAACTAATAGGAGAACACTTCAATATCCCTGCTCACTCCACTGACGACTTGTTAATATCGGTGCTCAAACAAATGAATAACAAATCATAGCTTCAAAGAGAAACTGCAGAACTGGAATTCATATGTAAATTAGACTCTCTTGCTTCAGGGTTAAACAGGGACCATGGATATTTTTCTCATTGAAAGAGGTGATTTGACCTCACCTTCCTCTATGTGCTGTTCCCCAGGGTTTGAATCTTAACATCCGCTTTGATTTGCTGTTACAGCCTGACCTGATCCTATGTCTTACACTTCCCTGCATTTAATTTCCTCCCATTCTGTAGATTCCTCATCTTCAAAGCATCTGAATGTGGGATTTTCTCCCTCCAAAGCTCATATGATAAATAAATGTGTTGTCTTTAAAAGTGCCACAGGACTCCTCCTTTGTTTTGTCAATCCCCCCCAGCCCTGCCTCACAGAGAGGCCCAGCAGACCCCACGGCGGGCGGGGTGAGGCTCCCAATGCGCACTCTGCCCCTCCCCGGTACCTGCTCCGGGTTGGGTTAATGCAAGGCTGTTGCTGCTGCGGCCTGAACAACCGCCACCGCAAGGTGCCACGGTCTGTCAGAATCCGGAGTGGACAGATTGGAAATCCGGCCACAGGACCCCCTGTAACTGACAGACCACAATGAGATAAAGGACCAATACAGCTGCCCTTAAATTTCCAGTTCCGGTCCCAATCTGTTTCCTTAGCAACAGCCCCTCCCCCACCCAGCCAGAGGGGGTGGGTGGTAGCTAGGTGGAAATGCCTCCTCCCCCTCCTCCCCCGGGACTCATCAACATGGGGTGGAGGGGTGCTGCATCTTCTCCCCTTCCCCCGCCCCAGGAGAGCCGGGTCAGAACTTGGCCCTGTGGGCAACTGCCTGGCCACACCCCACAGACCCTCCTCGTGGCAGGTGTGGGGCCTTCCCCTCAGCACTGGCTCAGGATCAACACTGCCTCCACCGGGAGAGTTTCACTCCCTGTCCCAGGACTCTCCTGCGGGCGGTCTCCATCGCCCTGTGGGAACAGGCTGGTCCACCAGGCTGAAGGACACAGCCACCCCGTGAGCCGATGGACGCTGAGCCATCAGGACGAAAGCCAAAAAGAATTTTGGCTTGCTTTTATTCACAATTTTACTTTACCCGAGATTTACCCAATTTGAGCCTCTGCTCACTTTATGTTCCTTATGAGCACACTTTCAACACCCACTTTCAATGAGTGCCCTAGACCTAACTTACTTTCAGCAGTCTTCTGCTTAGGTTAGATCTAAAGCATTTTAGGTATACCTTTCTTCAGCACCCAGCTATAATAGCAATATCTACAATTGCTTATCCTCTGTCTTACCTATCTGCTGGTGCTCCCTTGGTTGTGTTTGTGACATGTGATTCCTTTCTATCTTGCCTCAGAAGTGCATGAAACTAGAACGTCCTACCTTTCAACCATCCTTTGACAGTGCTATAAATAAAACACCAGGCTTGGCTGTCAAGTCACTTCTCACAGCATTTTGACCTACTTCTTTACAGTGTTCTGTAAAGACACTAGGCATGATACCAAACTGCTACTTCCATCACAAACTGGCTATCCCTGTCCAAGGGCTTTCTTGGGCCTACTGTTCCAATAACACTTTTATTGTGTGATGTAATTCTGTAGTGGTGTTGAAGATGTGAAGTTGCATACTAGAGTGTGTTTTGTGTGTGTTTATATTGTGTGTGTGCTGTGTATGAGCATACAAAAAAATTAACATTTAAATATGCAAATATCAAACATTAACATTCATAAAATCAATCAATACTCATACAACATGCGTAATATTTATTTACCATATGAATATTAATGAAATCAATAAATATTAAAACCAATTAATATTCATATGCATTTATTAATAGCCATGTATGTGCACATGGGGGCACAGACCTTTTAGTAATAATTAACATGAGCCTTCTCTTGGCAGACTGGGGTGGTTTTTCTGTGCCTTAAAGAGGACGGTCCTACTGTCACTTAGAACATTCACTGAAGAGAAAATCAGGTGTTGGGGAGAAGTCAACCTTACTCCTCTTCCTACTCTCTCCAAATTTCTGTCTTTTATCAATTTCTTTAGCGAGTTTCCCTTTCTTGCCTGGCTGAAACAGTGTATTCCCAAACCCCCTTGCAGGTGGTGTGGGGTTGACTTGATTTGTATATTTTACTCCATTTGTTCCCTCCCTAGAACAAATACACATGGACTTACCCCCCATTACCCATCTTCAGGCCTCTCCCCACTCTGACTCCCACCTGAATGCACAGCAGGCTGCCTTTCTGGGCAAGTGGAGGAGGGTTCACAGCCTGACCCCCTCATCGCAGCATGGAGACCCACAGCCTACTCCATTCCACTAAGCTCTGCCGACTTGCTGCTACCAGTGAGCCCCTATGGCTCTGTGTGGCTGACAGGGTTAGCACAGGAGCGCCAGTGAGGCTGGGGACAGGGGAATGGCATCAAGGGTAAGAGACTTCCTGAGCCCACAATATTTTAAACAAAGGGAGCTGGCTGAACAGTATCACCCAATGTGCAGACATTTGGTGGAATAAACTTGTGACATAGGCCGTTGGCTGCAGTTCTATTCTGACACTGGAAGCTTGGGATGTCCACTATCATATCCCTTCCGTTCAGAAATGGTGACTGCCAGAACTGTCGACCATCCCTCAGGGCACCATGCACCAGTGCCAGCTCTTCCCTGTGGCACCACGCCTAAGTGTGCCCTGTATACAATCCCACACCTGTTACACTGACCAGCCCATCTCCGGCAGTCCCAGGATTTCCGTCCCACTCTCCGTCACTCACCTATCACTGAACATACACCCGGCTCTCACATCCACCCCACTGCTGACAACCCACACGGCAGGCAGACCCCAGACTCCACTGCTGGCACAAACACCACTTCTCAGTGCAAGAATGATTCAGACTGGGTACTCCAGGCACACGTGCCCCCAGGATCATGTGTGGGACTCAGACCCACAGTGCCTCACATCACACTCAAAGCTCTGCACCCATCTTCAAATGAATCTCCAGATTCCTCACATCACAGTTACACTTGATACCGCTACCCAGCTGTTTCAGCAAACACCTTTGCCACTCACTGCAGCTTCCCCTAACCCAGGGCATCCAGCTGGTGTCCATATGGATAACTAACTCCCAGTGGCTACTGCCAGCTCCCATGGGGGAGAGTTAAGGTCGTACAGACGTGTACCTGCACTTGGGATTTCCTGCATCTGAGAGGTCTGAGCTGTGCTGAACTCAATATTCTGGAAGGGCACAAGACACCACTAAGCATCCTCAGCCCTGCAACAATGAGGCTGTGAGTGAATACAGTGAATATTGGCTGTTCAATACAGAAACAAAAGGGACGGTTCCCCACCCCTACCCCCACCCCCACCCACCAATCACATACCCTGGGCAAGGAAACTGGAAGAGGAGCTGGGGGGGTTCCTGGCAGCAGGGAGGAGTTAGCAGTAGGAGAGGAAGGGCACTCAGCACTAATTGAGGCAGGGGTCAACAACCCAAAAAATAAGAAGAGCCATTTTTAAAAATTCCTTCTATCACCAGCGGAACACAGGGGCAGTCAACAGGTCTGTGAACAAGGGAGTTTGAGTGGGCCTTAAGGACCGTGGAGGAGTTTTGGGGGAGTTGTGAGTTCTTCTGTTTGTTTGATTGTTGTTTGTTCGTTTTCTTTTTCTTTTCTTTTTTTTTCCTCTGGGGGTTTGGGGTTTTTTTCTCTTTTCTTTTTTTTTTCCTGTTCAGTTTGCAAGGACTAAGTGGTGGAGAGAGATCAGCTGACCCCAGTTAGGGGTGGGGCTTCCCTGCTGAGGGAGCTATAAAGGCAGCCACTCCAGCAGGCCATGGCACACAGGGGCAGTCAACAGGGCTGTGAACAGGGAAGTTTTGGAGTGAGTGTGGGATTCTTGTATTGCTTTGCTTGGTGTGTTGGGGTGTATTTGTGCTTTATGCAGACCAGGAATAGGGGAAGCACTATGGCAGATACAGAAACAATGGTGGCAGACACTTACACAGGGGAAGAAATGGCAAAGATGACAGGATGTGGAAGCTGTGGGATGTATGTGATCTTGGAGGTGTTGCCTCCAAAGACCTTCATGTGTATGAATTACTGCCTCATAGGGTTGATGGAGGAGAAAATTTGGGGGTTAGAAATGCAGGTGGAAACCCACTGAGTTTAGAAGGGGGTTTGAATAACTGATGGGGCAGACGAATGAGGGGGTTTTAAGAGACACACCAGACCTGCAGATGGAAGCAGGACCATGAGATTGTGAGGGCAGAATACCAGGAGATGAAAGTGGCCAGTGAAAATGTGACTGTGAGAAGTCGACAGAGGAAAAGACAGGTTAGTGAAGGAGAAATAGAGCTCAGAAACAAGTTTGCAGTTTTAGCAAATGAAGGAACACAGCACATGATTATTGAAAGTGGGAGTGCAAGGAAGAAGAGAAGAGCAGCTAGTCCTATCCAAAGAAGGGATGAGCTGATGGAGATTCCTCCCAATAAGAGCCCCAGAAGGACTCGAACAGGTGCAGAGGCTTGCAGAGAAAAGCTGTAGAACTGAGGACTTGCGGTGGGAAAGAAGTGGGGATAGGCTAGAGAATTGCCCTGTTGCCAGGAAAAGGTAAGTCTCTGTGATTGGTGACTCCCTGCTGAGACAGACAGACAGGCCTGTAACCAGAGCTGATCCCAAGAATAGAAGGGTATGCTGCTTGCCCGGTGCAAAGATATGGGATGTTGAGGCTGAAGAGAATCTTAATGGGAGCAGGAAAGAATCCTCTGATTGTTCTACATGTGGGTACAAATGATGTAGGTAGATTTTCACTGGAACATATCAAAGGTGACTATGTCAGGCTGGGGAGGATTCTCAAGGAAATAGAGGCTCAGATGATCTTTAGTGGGATTCTGCCTGTACCTAGAGGACAATAAAGGTGTCAGAAGATCCTGATAATAAACAGATGGCTCAGGCAGTGGTGATATAAGGTGGGCTTTGGCATGTATGGTCATTGGGAAGCATTCATGGACAGAAGACTGTTCTCCTGGGATGGACTGCACCTGAGTAGGGAGGGAAACAGACTTCTAGGAGGGAGATTAGCACAACTGATCAAGAGAGCTTTAAACTAGGGAGTAGGTGCAGATGGTAGGGAGATGTCCGAATCATCTCCATGCCTGATATTAGTGTTGAGAAGAAGGAAAATGAAATAAGAAAGGACACAGAAATAGGGAGGAGCATGGAGGTCAGAAGGAGGGTAGTGTAAATGCCAGCCTAGCAAGAGATATTGGTGGTAGAATGACTCTGCCAAATCAGGCAAGGAATGTGAGTGAGGCTAAGCAGCAAAAACTAAAATGTTTATATACTAACGTGAGAAGCCTGGGTAACAAAATGGAGGAACTGGAGCCACTGGTAGAGGAAGGGAGACCAGATATTATAGGGATAACTGAACCATGGTGGAATAGTAGTCATGACTGGTGTACCAGTATTGAAGGCTATGTGCTCTTCAGGAAAGACAGATATAAAGGCAAAGGTGGGGGAGTGGCATTGTATATCAATGAGAAAGTAGACTGCAAGGAAATTCAAAGTGATGCAATTAACAAGACAAACTCAATCTGGGTAAAAATCACAGTGGGGAAGAAAGCTACTAGAGTTTCTCCAGGGATAGTGCTTGGGGTGTGTTACAGACCACTGGGATCTGATTTGGACCTCTTTAGGGAAGTAAATACTACTAGGAACTGTGTGATTATGGGAGACTTTAACTTCCCAGATATAGATTGGAGGACATGTGCTAGTAGTAATAAGAGGGCCCAGATTTTCCTGGATGTGATAGCTAATGAATTTCTTCTCCAAATGCTTACCAAACCAACGAGAGGGGATGTTATCTGACATTCGCTACTGGTGAGTAGCGAGGACCTCATAGAGGCACTGGTTGTAGAAGACAATTTAGGTTTGAATGACCACGAGCTAATTCAGTTCAAACTAATTGGAAGGATAAACAAAAATAAATCTGTGATCAGTATCTTTGACTTTAAAAGGGCTAACTTTAGAAAACTAAGGGAATTAGTTCGGGGAGTGGACTGAAGAACTCAGGAATGTAAAGGTAAAAGAGGCTTGGAATCACGTCAGATCAAAGTTGCAGGAATTGTCTGAAGCCTAGATTCTGAGGAAAGGGAAAAAATTCATAGGCAAGAGCTGTAGACCAAGCTGGACGTGTAAGCATCTTGGAAAGGTGATTAGGAGGAAGCACAGAGCCTACAAGGAGTGGAAAATGGGAGGGATCATTAAGGAAAGCTACCTTTTGGAGGTCAGAACATGTAGAGATAAAGTGAAAAAGGCAAAAAGTCAGGCAGAGCTGGACCTTGTGAAAGGAATTAAAACCAATAGTAAAAGGTTCTTTAGCCATATATATAGAGATAGAGAGAGAGAGAGAAGTAGGAACATTAAAAACTGAGGGTAGGTGGAGTGCAAGCATAATCTAGGCATGGCTGAATGTCTAAATAAGTACTTTGCATCTGTTTTTAATAAATGAAGACAAGCTGGGGATAGAGGTAGGGTGGCTAATGGGAATGAGGTCATGAAAGTGGAAATTACCATACCTGAGGTAGAAGCCAAACTTGAGCTGCTGGATGGTGCTACATCAGGGAGCCCGGATAGTCTCCATAAGAGGATATTAAAGGAACTGGATCATGAAATTGCCAGCCTGTTAGCAAAGGTTTTTAATGAATCTGTAAACTCGGGTGCTGTACCGTATGACTGGAGAATCACTAATATAGTGCCTATTTTCAAGAAAGGGAATAAAAATGATCCAGGTAACTACAGGCCTGTTAGTTTGACCTTGGTAGTATGCAAGGTCTTGGAAAAAATTTTGAAGGAGAAAGTACTTAAGGATATTGACGATAACGTTAAGTGGGATAAAAATATATGGCTTTACAAAAGGTAGATAGTGACAGATCAACCTGATCTCCTTTTTTGAGAGAATAACAGATTTTTTTAGACAAAAGGAATGTTGTGGACTTAATTTATTTGGATTTCAGCAACGCATTTGATACAGTTTCACATAGGGAATTATTAGTTAAGTTACAGAAGGTGGAGATTAATATGAATATAGTAAGGTGGATAAGGAACTGGTTAAAGGGGAGGCTACAGCGGGTCATTCTGAAGGGTGAACTGTCAAGCAGGAGGGAGGTTACCAGTGGAGTCCCTCAGGGATTGGTCCTGGGACTGATCTTATTTAACCTTTTTGCTATTGATCTTGGCACAAAAAGCAGGAATGTGCTAATAAAGTTTGCGGATGGCACCAAGTTGGAGGTATTGCCAATACAGAGAAGGATCGGAATACCATACAAAAAGATCTGGATGACCTTGTAAACTAGAGTACTAGGAATAGGATGAAATTTAATAATGGGAAGTGCAAGGTCATGCATTTAGGGACAAATAAGAATTTTTCCTGTAAATTGGGGCTGCATCAGTTGGAAAGGACTGAGGAGGCGAAGGATCTGGGAGTACTGATTGATCACAGGATGACAATGAGCCGCCAATGCGATGTGGCCATGGAAAAAAAAGCTAATGCAGTTCTAGGATGTACCAGGAGAGGTATTTCAAGTAGAGACAGGGAGGTGTTAGTGCCGCTGTACAAGGCACTGGTGAGACCCCATCTGGAATACTATGTGCAGTTCTGGTCCCTCATGTTTAAAAAGGATGAATTCAAATTGGAACAGGTGCAGAGAAGGGCTACAAGGATGTCTGTGGAGTGGAAAACCTGCCCTATGAGTTGAGACTCAAGAAGCTTGGCTTGTTTAGCCTAACCAAAAGAAGGTTGAGGGGGGATATGATTGCTCTCTATAAATATATCAGGGGGATAAATATCAAGGAGGGAGAGGAATTATTTGAGTACAGCACCAATGTGCACACCAGCACAAATGCATATAAACTGTTCATCAGGAAATTAAGTCTTTAAATAGATACAAGTTTCTAACCATAAGAGGAGTAAAGTTCTAGAATAGTCTTCCAAGGGAGCTGTGGGGGCAAAAAACATAACTGCTTTCAAAACTGAGCTTGATAAGTTCATGGAGAGGATGGTATGATGGGATAGCCTATTTTGGAAATTGACTGATCTTTGATCTTTGGCTACTGGTGGTGGATATGCAAGTGGCCTAAGAAGGGAGAGTACATGGGGTGGGTTCTGAGCTATTACAGAGAATTGTTTCTTGGGTGACTGGCTGCTGAGACTTTCCCACATGCTTAGGGTTTAACTGATCACCATATTTGGGGTTGGGAAGGAATTTTTCCCCCAGGGCAGATTGGCTAGGACTATGGGGCTTTTTTGCCTTCCTCTGTAGCACAGGGTATGGCTCACCTACTCGTGAATTCTCTGTATCTTAAAGTCCTTAAATCATGATTTGAGGAGGTAAATAACTCAGTCATAGGTTGGAGGCTTATTACTGGAATGGGTGGATGAGGATTTGAGGCCTGCATTGTACAGGAGGTCAGACTAGATGATCATACTGGTGCCTTCTGACCTTAGAGTCTGAGTTTTGACAGCTGCAGTGGGTACAGCTGCCCATTGTGTGTTGGGGGGAACTGGGAGCTGGGCCAAGGTACCTGGTGGTGGGGGAATCCCAGAACCCAGGGTCTCCCAGTAGTGTGGAGAGCTGGAGTCAGGAGGGGACCGCCTGTAGGGTCCTCCGGTGATAAGGGAGGGCCAGAGCCAGCAGCCACAAAAGGGGAACCAAAGAGACACATGCAACTCCAGAGCCACAAGTTGCTGACCCCTAACATAGGGGAACAGGGACCCATCAACGCACAGAACAGCCCCGGAGGGGAGTGAATCCCTTGTCTTGCACTGTCAGGGAAAAGTAAAAGTCAGTCAGGGTCCAGCACCTCCCCAGTTAGCAGCTTGGAGACCACGTTCCCCTGGTTAGTGCCAGGCCCTATCTGTGATGTGCATCTGAGGAATTTATGACAAATTGGAGGAAAGTGGAAAAGTCTCTGAAGGATTTTTTAACAATAGTTAATACAAGGGGAAAAGAAAAACATCCGAAGGATTTCATATCATGTATTTTTGACCTTCAGGGAGGAAAAGGACAAAGCTGAAAAGATTTTATATCAATCAATGTTCAAGAATTTCAGAAAAGGACAACACGGGGAGATTCGATGACAATATCAGATAATTAGATGAGGAAAATCTCAGGGGATAATAAACCACAAATAACTAGAGAGGAAATGGAGCAAAACATTCAGGAATTTTACATCAATATTTTAGAGTGGAGGAGAAAATGGGGCAATAATGAAAACCACAAACATCTGAGGGGTCTGGATATTGAGACTGAAGAACAAAAGAGGAAAGTGGGAATGTTTGAGGGGATTCCTGATGGGATGCAACTGGCCTTTGTGGTGCCCTACAGGAGGCCCCATAGTCCTACTCCACCTGGCAGCAGGAACCAGCAAAGTTGGATCCTCCGGGCCTCACAGAAGAAGCCACTGCAAGCCACAAAGCGATTGATGAAGCAGGACCAACTTAATGCATTGGGAAGACTTGCTCAATTTCTGGGAGATGGGCTCCCCCAAAGGAGTAAGGCCAGGAGGACACCACCACCAGCAGAGACCGGCCCTCACAACCCAGCAGGCTCACAGAAGAGGAGCTATGGGGACACAGAAGGTCCATCCCTGGCTAGGATGGGGGCTGTGAAGCAAGGGGACCCTTCCCGGGTCTGCTGAGAGAGGACCTGGGTACGATGGCCTGGGACAGATAGAAGGGACTGGGCTGTTAGGAAGAGACCTAGGGAAACAGCCGCGACGGATGGGAGGAAACCACATCTGGCTCCTGCGTACAGTGCCCCAGGGCTCCTCCAGGCCCTAAGTGTCTGGCCAGTCCAGGACAAAGAGCTGCACACAGAGCAGGAGAGCTCAGACTCAAAGGTCTAAATTCTCCCCGCAGAGAGCGGGGCTGGGAATAGACAGAGCGGGGAGAGGGAGAAAAGCTGGGTCCAGCCCCTAGGTCACTCCGGGAGAGGGGCAGAGCCGGGGAGGTTTGATCCGGCCCGGAGGTGGGGGGGGGGAGGCAGCTCGGCGGAATCATTTCCCCCTTTCTCTCCCGCCCGCCCCTCCCCCAGTCAAGAACCCCGGAGCGGGGCCGGGCCCACGATCCCAGGCTCTGGGGCAGAATCGCGGCTCCGGTACCTGGGTCTCTCAAGCCGGAGCTTGAGCTAAGGTCGGCACTTGGCTCGGGGCGCTGGGGACAGCAGCAGGTCGGCCCGATTCACACCGGTTTGCTCCGTCCGGCTTGGCCTCTGGCTCCGGCAGCGGGAGAGACAGAGAACACCCTCCTCCCCCGCACAGGCCGGAAACAGCTGGGGCGGAGCTAGGAGCCAGGGGTGGGGCCACGCTCACAGCTGGAGGGGAATCCCAGCTCGGGAGGCGGAGGTTCCTGTACATAGTGAGAGATGTGGAGTCAGCTCTTCTCCGGGACCCAGGGACCCCCCTGCTGCAGGGCTGCGCCTCCGACAGGATGGGGTGAGGGCCTGGGTAGGCAAGGCCGTCCCGTGGGGGCAGCGGGGCCGAGGGCCAATTGGCCGAAGCGGGGCCCCGGCCCCGGGCCGGGAGGCAGAGGCTGCCGGCGCGGGGAGCCGGCCCAGACGGTCTCCTGTCGTGCGGGAGGGGAGCCGGCCGTGTGGAGCGCCTCATTCACCTTTCAAACGGTGCAGCCGGATGTCACAGCGCTATTTCATTTCTATTTTAATAATAAATTATTGAAAATATGAATAGCTGGTAGGATCTCCAGCCCTCACATCTCATCCTCCTGTCATTTCCTGTTTGTAATTACAATGTGGTATTTTACAGTTTTTTAATTCTAGTTTTTTGTCCTTTTTATAACTCATTTATTCTTTGAGATCCCATAATTTCAAAATTAACTGATATTCAAGGTTGGGACAAAACTGCTTCAGTTTCCTTTGATCCACTAATGGGGCTTGCCTTTGTCACAGGTTTTGCCTCTCTTGCTGGGGACCCTTCTAACTGAGGATGTCACCCCTTGTGTGTAGAACTTGGTTCCCAATTGTTAATTTTAGATTAGGTTTTTTTTCAGGGCTGAAAGCACCCATATGCTTTAGAAAATCCCACTTGTCATCTTTTAAAAACATGGCACCAGGGCATTATCATGTTTGAAATCCTTCTCAAAGGCCAGTTTCTACTAAAACTTTTTTACACAGAGTTATTCAGCCCCCTAATATAGTGTCGAGACTGGGGGCCCCTAGGACACCAGAAAGAGAGGATTTAAATGTTTTTTAAATTGAAAATAAAATTAAAAATAATTTAAAGTCATTAGCACTGGTTTCACTGTTTTGTACCATTCCATGTCTGTGTTATTCATTTAATGTTATTGCTGTGTTTCGTATTTTCTTGGCAGGCTGACAATGCCACCTTTTGGCCGAGCGTAACAGTTCACCATTCCCTCACTCTCAGGGGCTGCTCCAGTACAAATGGCTTGTCCTTGGATGCAGAGACTTAGGAGTACAGCCAGCCACAGGAATGTGGATAGCACCGAGTACAGAGGCATTGACACAGTTCTGTAAAGCATGCCCATGGAATGTCACCCTGCCAAATGAATATTCAGCCACCACTTTACATGTACTGAGAGTGTGACTAACTCTTTGTCCAGGGGTGTGATCAGGGTACAATTTAATAAAGCAAAACAAAACAGGGTATTTGGGTCCCCTACAACAGTGGTTTTCAAACTTTTTTCCCTCGGGACCCAGTTGAAAAAAATAATTTATGCTCACAACCCAATAATTATGAGCCAACAGTGTGCCCTTGTTGCCAAAAAGGCCAATGGCATATTAGGCTGCATCAGTAGGAGTATTACCAGCAGATCGAGGGATATGATAATTCCCCTCTATTCGACACTGGTCAGGCCACATCTGGAATACTGTGTCCAGTTTTGGGCTCCCCACTACAGAAAAGATGTGGACAAATTAGAAAGAGTCCAGCGGAGGGCAACAAAAATGATTAGGGGACTGGGGCACATGACTTATGAGGAGAGAGTGAAGGAACTAGGCTTATTTAGTCTACAGCAGAGAAGACTGAGGGGAGATTTGATAGCAACCTTCAACTACTTGAAGGGTTGCTCGAAAGAGGAGGGAGCTAGGCTGTTCTCGAGGGTAACAGAGAACAGAACAGGAAGCAATGGTTTCAAATTACAGCTGGGGAGGTTAAGGTTGGATATTAGAAAGAACTTTCTCACTAGGAGGGTGGTGAAGCATTGGAATGGGCTATCTAGGGAGATAGGGTAGAATCTCCATCTTTGGAGATTTTTAAGGCTCGGTTAGACAAAACGCTGGCTGGGGTAATGGTCCTGCTTTTTAGCAGGGGGTTGGACTAGATGACCTCGTGAGGTCCCTTCCAACCCTATTATTCTAATCATGGCTTTGAGTAATGCATTCCAGTCTTTTGGCAGCAGCAGGGGATGCCATGACCCAGTACCAGTGGGTCTGAGACCCAGTACTAGGTCCCAATCCATGGTTTGAAAACCACTGCCCTAGAATTACCATCTACTTCGTTTATAACAAAGTCATTAGGTGGGAATAATGCACCAGCCTGTCCATGAAGGTAAACTTCTGATCAACAGAAAACTTCTCCCATGGAGCCCACTTTGGTGTCCATGACTCCACTCCATGGTCCATGAGTGCTTACATAACAATAGAGTCATCCCCTTTGTGGCTTATGCTCTTTGCGGAGAGGAAAGAAGGGGCATGTCACCCTCCCCTTGGCCCTGGTGCACTTTGGAAACAACCTTTTTCCCCAAACTGTGAATTACTGAAGGGATATCAGAAGCAGAAAACCCACCAAACAGTCAGTGGGACCACTGCATAATTGAGGTGGCAAAGGTGCACTCAAGGAAGACAAGACCACTGTGGAGAAGCTAAACAAATTCTTGGCATCTGTCTTCACTGCAGAGGATGTGAGGGAGTTTCCAACAATTCTGGCCAATTCTTTTTAGGTGATGTCTGAGGATCTGTCCCAGCCTGAGGTGTCGATAGGGAAGGTCTTGGAACACATGGATGAATTAACCAGTAACAAGTCATCAAGACCAGGTGGGATTCACACAAGAGTTCTGAAGGAAATCAAATATAAAACTGCAGAGCTACTATCTATGGTGTGTAACCCTCACTTCAAACAGTATATCTTTAAAAAGGTTCCAGAGTTGATCTTGGCAATTACAGCCTGGTAAGCCTAACTTCAGGTCCAGGCAAGCTGGTTGAAGCTATCAGGACTGGATTAAGAGGCCTCAGGCTATCACAAGATTTGGCCCCCCTTCTACCTAGAGCCCTACCCACCTCCTCCATGGCCCTGGGGGCCCTCATCAGGGCCAGCA
The DNA here is from genome assembly GCA_007922175.1 of Pelusios castaneus. NCBI lineage: Eukaryota > Metazoa > Chordata > Testudines > Pelomedusidae > Pelusios > Pelusios castaneus. The sequence continues at coordinate 42,221 of ML686102.1, forward strand.
CAAGAGATGATGCTCCCACCTTGGTCTGGCCAGTCTGCCCCTGGGGCAGGGCCGGCTGGTGTGGTGTAGCTCTGTGTGGCCTTCCAGAGACATTGCTTGGTCAGGCCACATCAGCCTCCTGTGTGTAATCAGTCCCAGGCAATGGAAGTGCACTCACTAGCTATTTAGGGGCTGTTGCCCAGCAAAGACCCCCAGGCCCCAGATGCCACACCAGGAACGTCCATCCTGCAGGGATTGGGATCCTTCCCTGATCACTGCAGGCTCAAACTCCAGCCTGTCAGATTGACAAAAAAATGAAATGCAAACAGCTTTTGCTCCTTCACACTCTCAAAAACACCACACAGCTTTAGATAAAACAAGCACTAGTTTATTGATTAAAACATGATTTTAAGTCAGTGTAGAGCCAATCAATGCACAATCAATCAATCAAGCAGTCAGGAGTTAAACACTAGCAAACAAAAATATAACACATTCTAAGCTAAAGTCTGTTATACTTCATTTCAATGTTACTCAAATGCCTGGCTGATGATGGTTTTAAAACCTGCAGCCACCCAGTCCTGGCTTGCAGCTGGGAGCCGGGCTGTGGCTGCCCGCTTCTCTCCCTCCCTCTCACGGCACTGGGCTTTCTCCAGCAGCAGCGGGGACCCCTGGAGAGAAAGGAGGGATGCGCCAGGCCTTTCCCTGGGCAGGGTTCAGAATTTGCTTGTAGCAGAGATGTTTCAAGATGGAGTTTGTCTGGCAAAAAGTCTCTAACAGTTCCAAGTGTAACTATATCTCCTCTTCCCTGAAACCAGGTGATTCCCTTTGTTCAGAAAAGCAGTTCTCTCTCTTCATTGGCCAAGGTGCTACAAACCTTCAGCTAGTCTATTGTCATTCCTATTTTCTCTGGATGTCTGTTTGCAGCCTTGACTGATTACAGGCGACTGGGAGACAGCTCTGATTGTCTCCCCACTCCCCGAGCCATTAGAAACCCACTGGGACATGTTTCACATCTTTATACATATATGATGCTGCAGGAAACATGCTATGTTAACAATAATGTAGAGTTTGTCATGAACATCCAAAAGGAAACCCCTTGCATGGCATATCTGGCATCAAACCATACAATTCACTCACAAAGCTGAACAGAAAAGTTACACAGATCATACCCCAGAGCTGGGGGAGCAGGTGCATCTCATGACGAAAGTGTATCACATTTGAACTCATTTACATGCATGTTAAATTCTCCAAAACATTATGGTACGTACAAGGAGTAATTGTACAAACTCCTACTTTGTATATCTGTGTCACACTTAGAAAAAACCAAGATACAAGAAGTTGTCAAATACACTTAAATACAACACCTTCTAGGTGGTATGCTATTCCTGGCTACAATATACATGTAATCTGTCACTTGGGGTTCCCAAATCCCTTCCATTCTGAAATGGGGACTGCCTACATCATCAACCATCCTTCAGTGCAGCATGCACTAGTGCCAACTCTTCCCTGTGGTACCATGCACCAGCACCAACACACTATCCCCACAGTGCCAGTGCTGGCCACTCCATACTGACAACTGAAAAGGAAACGGACAAAGCCAAGCCTGACAATGTCAGCAAAAGCTATGTTTAAAGAATAATAGTGTTCTCTTGGGAAAATGGATTTGAAAAATGTTGCCCAGCTTAGACAAATCCTGCAGCCACTTACATGCTTAGCTTTACTTTATTTCTAGTGTGGTGGAGAGAGGCCTAGTCTACCTCTGCAAGTCCTGCACTTCTACTCTGTGGCCTGGTATAATCAGGTTTCTTCTTCCCAGTTTCCCCAAGGTGGAGGTCCCCTTTTTGGAGCTAGTTCAAGTTGTTGCCTGGCTGGCATTGGAGGTTTTGTTCCCTTTTCGGCCTCCCTTGGGTATGGCCAGATGGCAGAGGAGGAATGGGCGGCCCAGTCCCTCCCTCCCTCTAATCTGGGCTCAGACTGAGACCCTAGGAGTGGCAGCCTCCAACAGCTGAGTCCAGGAGAGCCTCTGCCTTCCCTGGGTTGCCTGTCCTTGGCCCCACTGTTCCCAGTCTGTTCCCTGGAACGGGGGACAGTTTCCAGTCTCCTTGCTTTTAGTCTTTCAATCTCTGCCATCCTCCCTGTTTGGGTGAGGTTGCCCCCCTCAACTCCCTTATTCAGTTCTCTGAGAGGCAGGGTTCTCCTCCAGACCACTGTGCCTAACTGTGTTGGGCCTGCCTGTGTGGCTTCTTTCTAACACTCATACCTTCCTGGTTCTTGGGGCACACAGCAATCAGTCCATCTAAATTACTTTGTTGTTGTTGTTGTTGTTGTTGTTGTTGTTGTTGCTGCTGCTGCTGCTGCTGCTGCTGCTGCTGCTGCTGCTGCTGCTG
>ML686102.1:44596-86345 GCA_007922175.1 Pelusios castaneus
TGCTGCTGCTGCTGCTGCTGCTGCTGCTGCTGCTGCTGCTGCTGCTGCTGCTGCTGCTGCTGCTGCTGCTGCTGCTGCACTGTCCACTCCCAACTCCCTTTCAGGTGCCCCTCTCTGCCTGAAAAGAAGGCTTTTAAGTAGTGCAGCAGGTTCCTTAATTGGCTTCAGGTGACTTAATTAACCTGGAGTAACCTTGGTAAATTAACCCAGGGAACAAGGATTTATTGAGCCTGGGGCTAATACCTTTGACTACTCTCCTATAGCTATCAAGTCTGACCCTGTCACACAAGTCAAAGTTTCTTTCAGCTCACAGAGAAAGGGAGAACAAAAATCAATGGCTGGAAGTTCAACCAGACAAACTGAAATTAGAAATCAGTCAGAAACTCCAAAGAGTGAGGGTGATTAACCATGGAGGCAAACTCCCAAGGGAGTGGTGGACTCTCCATCGTTGGATGCCTTCAGGTCCAGACTGGATCCCTTTATGGAAGATTGGTTTTTGACTAAAGCAAGCTATTGGGCCAGTACAAGTATCACTGAGTGACACTTGATGGCCTTTCAGACTAGATAATCTAATGGGTCTTTCTAGCCATCTCATGGAGGTCATCAGATCATTCATCATGCAGAGCTGCTCAGTGCCTATTTTACTTCAGTCTTCTCACCAAAACCAGCATAGCTGGACAACTAGCGAAGTTACCATAAACAATAAAGGGGAAGGGATGCAGATGAGGATAAGCATATAAGAACATCTCAGAAATCTTCTGACCAATAGGAATGAATTCTGTCCACAGTGGGTAAAGGATGGGAGAAGGAAGGCTCCTGGAAACTTAAAGTGGTGGCCAAAAATAATAAGCTTTATTAGTCTCCCTCTTTGGGACGCAAGGGGTTAACAGTTGGGCTGCTTGCTGGACTAAACTCAGAAGTCAGCTTCACAGATAACAAGATAGCCCCAGGTGATTACTTCACAGTTTAACATACCATGAGTTACACAGAAATAAATGTTTAAAATAAACCCTCCTCTTGGACTCTTTTGATAATTCAGAGATAAAGTATAACAAGACAGAATCCAATACATAAACAATAAGCATAACAATAATCCCCAAACCTACACCAATTGTAATACCTTGGGTTAAAACTGAGGTAGAAGAATTATTCACATTCAATCATGAGGAGTAAACGTGGGGGGGGTAATTCGGGTTCACATACGTACCATGACTATCAGGCAGGTAATTAGCAACAGCATGACGTCTTAAGGCGGAGGTTGAAATCGACTCGGGCCGGCACTCTCGGGGGAACTCCTACTGCAGGGTGATCAGGCCTAGCAGTTAACTCGAGGAGACTCTCCGTGCTCCATGCGGCATGGAAGCTTGTATGGCCCAGGCCACGGCTTCCTGCCGAGGGCTGTGATTGGCCAGATTTCACTGCAGCAGGAATTTGGGGCGAGGGGCTGCCCGGTTCCTCCTATCCTTATTTGGGCAAAGGAATTTTCACCAGCTCTCTAGGTTCCAGGTCAGAGCCTTCTACACCCCTGGGGGGTGGGGCAGAGCAGCCATGATTGACTTGCCCTCCAGCACATGGGCGAGGGGGATGACCCACCCCTTTGGGAGCTGGCTGAGAGTGAATCAGGGTCCGAATAAAGCATGTTGATAGTCACAAGCCTAGCAGCCAGGAGTTCTCTACGTGCAATAAAGCATGTTGATACTCACAAGCCTAGCAGCCATGAGTTCTTTACATGACCTGGGGGGCAGTGTCTGGTATGTGACCTGGGGACAGTATCTGGTATGTGACCTGGGAAGAGTATCTGATAAACAGTTTCTCTACGTGACCTGAGGAGAAACAGTTTCTATGTCTTTATATCACAAGGGAGGTGGCGGCCAGTTTATGGGGTGCTCATAACAGCACCTTAACAAATTCAAGTCATGCTATTCACCCCAGGATACTGAAAAAATAGCTGAAGAAATCTCGGAGTCACTGACAATAATATTTGCATCTTTAAAGAGGGGAGAAAGAAGGAGACAGGGATGTAGAGACCAGTCAATCTAACTTGAATACCTGGAAAACCACTCAAGGAATGTTTTAAAAAATTCAATTTGTGAATCCCTGGAGGAGGAAAGGGTGATCACCAACAGCCAACATGGATTTACTGCGAACAAATCATGCTAAACCAGGTTGACATCCTTCTTTGACAGTGTTGGGGGAATGTGGTGGTCATAATATAATATGGACTTCCGCAAGGCTTTTGACACAGTCTCATGTGACATTCTCGTAAGGAAGTTGGAGAAAGTGAGCTCAGCAGAACTACCATTAAGTGGATACATAATTGGTTAAACAGCCACAGCCACAGACAAAGGGTGACTATGAGTGGAATGTCAGATTGGAGGGCGGTCTTGAGTGGGATTCCACATGGATCTGTTCTAGGCCCAGTATTGTTCATCATCTTTATTAATGACCTGGCTGTAGGAATAGAGTGCATACTGATCAAATTCAAAGATGATACAAAGCTGTGGGGGGAAGTACCAACACCTTGGAGCAGTGGTTCTCAACCTTTTTTCTATCGCAACACTCCTGGCAGATATTGTTCCCCTGTGTGACACACTACAATCTGCCAGTGGTGGTGGCGCTTGGGCTGGGAGCGCTTGGGAGGCTGCAGCATTCTGGAGGATGGGTGGGGGCAGAGTCAAGCCAGTGCAGGCTGGTGCCCTGGTGTCTGGGTTGATGGGCACGGGTTTATTTTTGTGGGGCAGGTGGTGCCTCCCCGATGCCCAGGATCTCTGGGTATGTCTACACTAGAAATTTAGGTCAATTTAAGGAGGCTTAAGTCGACCTAAATTACTCCCTGTCTACACCAGACTTTCATTAAGTCAACTTAAGAACCACCCATTAGGTTGACTTAAACCTTAAGTCGACTTAAGGATGGTGTGGATGTGGAGTAACCCTTAAGTTGACTTTATTAAGTCGATTTAAGGGTGGTTAGGTCAACTTAACAAAGTGGACTAAGTCGACTTAGTCCACTTTGTTAAGTCGACTTAATAAAGTTGACCTAACTTTTTCTAGTGTAGACATAGCCTCTGGGTTGCAGCCCCTAAATTCCTTTACTCATCTGGCCCTGGCTGCTGCCTGTGTTGTGTAGCAGGAGTGGGCTGTTGAGGGCAGCACAGAGCAGTGGGTGGCAAGAGCCTCAAGCTGGCTCGAAGCTGAGCTGCCAATTTTCTGTGACATACCTCCCAGTTCCTCGCAAAACACTTTTGTGTCCCAACACAGTGGTTGAGAATTGCTGCCTTGGAAGATAGAGCTAATATTCAACGGGATCTTGACAAATTGAAGAACTGGGTTATAGCTAACAAAATGAAACTCAAGAAGAACAAATGTAAGGTGCTGCACTTAGGGAAGAAATCCAAATGCGCAAATACAGAACTGGCAGCAATGAAGGATCTGGGAGTTGTGGTGGATCACAACCTCACCATGAGCCAGCAATGTGATGCTATTGCAAAAAAAGCAAATGCAATTTTAGATTGCTTTAACACAGGCATAGTATGCAAGTCCTGGGAGGTGATAGTACTGCTCTGCTCAGCTGTGGTTAGGCACTCTGCCCAATTTTGGCTCTAGAAAGCATGTAGAGAACCTGGAAGGGATGGAACACAAGCCATATGAGCAAAGGCTGAAAGAATTGGGTATGTTTAGTTTGGAAAAGAGCAAATTAATCAGAGAACATGATAGCGATCTTTAAATACGTGAAAGGTTGCCATAAAAGAGATGGAATAAAGTTCTCTCTTGCCACAGACAGGACAAGAGGCAATAGGTTCAAACTACAGCATAGCAGATTCAGACTAAATCTCAGGGAAAACTTCCTGACTGTAAGAACAGTGGGATACTGCCACAGACTGGCTGTGGAGGTCATGGAAGTCCCTTCCCCAGGGGTTTTCAAAAAAGATAGTTTAGACACAACAAATCTTTCATCTTGGCAGGGAGTTAAACTAAATGACCTGTGAGGTCCCTTCTAACTCTGTGGTTCTCTGTTTAATATCAAGCAAGTATATAAGCATATGAAGGATTAAGGACTTAGTGTATGTATCCTGTTAGCAATATGGATCCCTCAGCAGTTTAACTGGTCTCTTTGCTGTTCATAATTAAAATATTTCAGATTCTCTTTAAATCTCTGGTTCCCATGACCCTTGGTCCATAAGCTGTTTTTGCAAACTCAGTCTAGGCCTCTTTCCCCTTGTAACCACTAGTGGGAGTGTGTTATTGCACAGTTTTACTGAAATTTTATCTGCATACTCATCTGAGTGGATTTTCTCCCACAAAAGCTCATGCGATCACTAAATAAATTTGTTAATCTTAAAAAGTGCCACAGGACTCCTTGTTTGTTATGCTGAACTAGACTGACACTGCTACCCCTTCGGAACTTTTAATCTGAGCTGCCACTCTCACATTCCTGCTCTTTCTTATTTTAACATACAACTGAGATTGAATCTGGACAAGTCACTTAACACAAGGGAGATGATCCATCTACTTTGGTCGTTTCAGCTGTCAGCTTGCTTTCAGGGATGGAGTTCTCTCTCTCTCTTGCTCTGACCCTTTCAACTGTCCTGCACTGGCTGGGGAAGCCATGGCCTTAATTGCAGTAAAAGTGAGATATGATCAAAACTGGGTTGTAAAGAAGCCACCATGTCACTCTTTTTTTTGGTTGGTTGGCAAGGAAAAGAAACAAGCTTTATTTGTACTTCCATACATAAAAAGACACTACTTGCCTTTGATGGGGCTTAGACAAGACATAGCACAGACAGCTTTACTGTGAAGCTTACTGGAAGAAAGAGACAAAACAAATTTAAGCAGATTTTATTTCAAAATAGGATGTCTTCTACAATTTTCCAGGCTAGCGGTTCTTAAAGAAACACCACACATTTCTAATTTTCAGCTGTATAATAATTTGCATAGTGCCCAAGTGTCTAAGGAAGGGACATGAAATGGGCACTAAAACTGCACAACAACTTTTGCCCAATGTTAGCGTGCCTCCACGTGGAGGGGCGGATTAAGGGACTGCAGGGCCCTGGCCCAACGGTGCCCCGGTCTGCGGCCCAGGTCTCCCACCAGTGGCCCCCCCCCTCTAGTCTAGGCCCTGGCATCCCGCTCTGGCTGGTCTTCCCCTTGGGGGGTGGCGGGGCTGACTAGTGCGTGGTGTGGCTTGTGGTGCAACCCTCCACCTGCCCCTGTCCACATGCAAATGGGGAAGCAAGGGCACTTTGCAGGTCACATGCACCATTGTGGACTCCTGTGGTAGAATTCAGAATAACAAACATCCCGCCCCTACCAGAGAGGCAGTTTTTAATAATCATTTGAGATACATTTAGCATGCAGGAATCCTCTTCCTGACCAAAACTTAGTCCAGGCTTGATTTCATGGAATACATGGATAAGCGAGTTCCAAAGGGGTAGCCATGTTAGTCTAGGTCAGCAAAACAAACAAGGAGTTCTGTGGCACTTTTAAAGACTAACAAATTTATTTATTGCATGATAAATAAATAAATAAATAAATGGATTAGTGAGACTGGATTTCCCATTCTTGCGTTGTTGCTCTTTTACGACACCAGAGAGAGCTATTCGTCTGCTATATGCTGTTCTCACTAAAAATCTGACCTGACTGAGGAAATGAGATACAGATGTGCTTTACAAATAAGGAGTCTGGTAGCACTTTTAGAGACTAACAAATTTATTTATCTCATGAGCTTTCGTGGGAGAAAATCCCACATAAGATACAATTCTGTGGCGACCTGGAAGCCTACTTTCACCCTCTCAGACTCAAGGAATATTTCCACCACACCACTGAAGAACCCAATAATCTGCAGATACCTTCCTCCCATCACTACAAGAAGAAATATTCTGTATGAACTCCTCTTGACAGTCAGAGCAATAGACTTGACTTCTACATAGATTGCTTCCGCCACTGTGCAAAGGATGAAACATCCCTTATACCACAATCTCAGCCATGCAGAATGCAATGCCATCCACAGCTTCAGAAACAACTCTGACATTATCATCAAGGAGGCTGACAAAGGAGGTGCTGTCATCATGAATAAATCAGATTACAATCAGGAGGCTTATAGACAACTCTCCAAAACAGCATTCTACAAACCACTTCTCTCTGACCCCACTGAGGAATACCAAAAGGAACTATACCACCTACTCAGGAAACTTCCTGAGGCAGCACACAAACAAATCAAGACAGATATACCACCAGAACCCTGACCAGGGATATTCTATCTCCTACCGAAAATCCATAAACCCAAAAATCATGGATGCCCCATCATCTTAGGCATTGGCACTCTTACAGCGGGTTTTTGTGGCTATGTGGACTCTGTCCTCAGACCCTATGCTATCAACACGCCTAGAGACCCTATGCTATCAACACACCTAGCTATCTTTGGCTATGTCTACACTTACTAAAATTAGTTCGAATTAGTTAGTTCGAAAACTAGATAAACTTAGTTCGAATTAGCGATCTCTATTGATTTCAATGGGCCAGTTAGTTCGAACTAAGAAATTGGCCACATTGGTTAATTCGAATTAACCCTTACTTCTAATACCCTATTCAAAGTTATTAGTTCAAATTAAGGAAGCCCTTAATTCGAACTAATTAAAGCCTAGTGTAGCCACGACTTTAGTTAGTTTGAATTAAGCTTCCTTAATTCGAACTAACTTGCCAGTGTGGACATAGCCTTTGAGACACCACAGACTTCCTGAGAAAAATCCAATCCTTTGATGACTTTCCTGAAAACACCATCCTGGCCACTATGGACATAGAACATTCCACACAAAGAAGATTATAAGCCATTGAGAGAACTATTGCAGATGATGTCACAGCACACCTGGTGATTGAACTTTGTGACTTTGTACCTACCCACAGCTATTTCAGTTTTAAAGATAATTTATCTTCAAGCAAGTGGCACTGCTATAGGTACCTGCATAGCCCCACAATATGCTAATATTTTTATGACTGACTTAGAAAAATGCTTCCTCCAGTCTTGTCCCCAATTACCACTCCTCTACTTATGCTACATTGATGACATCTTCATCATCTGGACCCATGGAATGGATGCCCTTGAAGATTTCCACAGATTTCCACTCCACAATCCTGGAACAATAAACAGAGGAGATCCACTTTCTGGACACTACTGTACAGCTTAGTGATGGACACATAAATACCACCCTATACCATAAACCTATAGACCACTATAGTTACCTTCATCCCTCTAGTTTCCATCCAGAACACATCACTCAATCCATTGTCTACAGCCAAGCCTAAGGCCATGTACACACTACAGGAATAATCGCGCAACAAGCCCGTTGCGCTTTAAAAGTCACGTGGTTTTTGTAGCGCAGGATCGCATCCACACTCTGCCGCTTGTGATGGAACAGAGCCCCCCCCCGCAATTCGCGATTTCACAAGAAACCCAATTGAATTGTGGGAACCTATCCCACAGATCCATACATCCTGATCCATATACATCCTGGGTAGAAGGAGAGTAGCGCTGAGCACCATGGGTAAAGTCTTGGTTTCCCATGGTGCATTCTGTTCCCCTTGCGTCACAAGAGTTGCTACTAGCAACTCGTGCCCATTTTCAACAGTAGCGCATTGCTTCCCGGAACTCCTTTTTGCAGCAACATGGATCCAGCTCTGATCTCGACTGTCACCTTCAGCATAATGAATACATCTCGGCTGGTGGCACAGTATGCGTTCAGCTCTGAATCAGACCAGGATTCGGATGATCCTGGGCTGGTGACTGCCAGGCAGAACAACAGCACCGCATTGCTGAGCTCCTTCACAGAGCATCTGCACACGGTGCACCGCCAGTTCTGGTCACGAGAGACAAGCACCGAGTGGTGGGACCGCATCGTTTTGCAGGTGTGGGATGATGACCAGTGGCTACAGAACTTTCGAATGCGGAAAGCCACATTCATGGGATGTGGAGGCTGAGCGGCTAGAGTTTGCCTTCCAGCAGCCAGCCACTAGGAGTATCAGCGGGGCACAGCTGAGAGCCGTCCGCATAAGGGAGGCACTTAGGGTGCATTTTAGTGATGGGGACTCATAGGACGCATTGCATCACTGGGCAGTAGTGTTCCCACGCACTACTGGGTGCTGATTGGGTGTGGGGGGGTGTCGGTGCCGGTGGGCGTGTACTGTACTATGCTCGAATGAGTGAATACTAAACATGCAACAACTAATTTTATTGTGTATCAATAAAGACACTGTGCACAGTTCAAATGATTCAATTTTATTATTATAAAACATTAAATATTTACAGTAAGCAGTGCCTGCAAAAGGGGCTATAGATGCGTGTAGGTGCATGGCTCAATGCCATAGCTTGGTGCAGGAGTGGATGTAACATTGTACCAGGATGGTCCCTGGGCTTCAAAGAACTGCTTTGAGGGAGAATGGGGTGTGGGAGACAGAAAGTGTTGCTGTGGCTGCAGGGGGGGTGAGCCTGGAGCAGCTGGGTCTGCAGACCAACCATGGTCTTCAGCAGTTGGGTCTGCTCCTGTAGGATGCTTATGAGGGCATCCTTCTGCTTCTGCGTCTTCAAATTGTTTTCTTTCTGCTCCTCCCGGCACTCATGCCTCCATTGTCTAGTCTCCCTTGCTGATGCCTCGTTGGACTGCATCAGCTCCTGGAAGATATCCTCCTTGCTCCTGCGAGGCCTCCTCCTTATCTATCTCAACCCACCGGTCTGGTGCAGACCACTGACACCAGTCGTTTCTAAGGTCGTTTCTAAGGAAAAATGAAACATCATAAGTAGTGCTATTGTTCTCACTTTGGTTAAGGAGCTGGTAATATGCTCTGCCACCACATTCCTCAGTGCCCACGGGACAGGGCATTACTAGGGACTGAAAGGGCTTTTGCAAAGGGAGGTTCGGGTTGCTGAGAAAAGACACACAGCTCCGTGAACTATTTGCAGTGCTTTGGGCGATTAGTTCACATACGGCACTGCCATGGAAGCTGATATCTCGCTGCTTAGAGTGCCCCTGTAAGCCAGAATGCATATCCTGCATGTCACTGGTTTTAAGCCAGGACCGTATGCAGCAGGCTTGTGGGCAGCCATGGTTCCCGCTGCTGTGCTTTGCAACTGGCGAGGGAGAATATCCCTCTATGGGTGAGGGGAAACAGTTGCTCTCCCATCGAATTTAACTAGGAGGCTGTGGTAGTATATCAAGGACACCTTCAGTGATCTCAACAGAGAGGATTTCTTGACAATTACAGCATGCATTGATACACTGCTCAGGTAATGCGGGGTAGACCGCCCCATCCAGAAAAAAAAAATAAAGAAATGATGAAACTCAAAACGCGTATCTCCTGCCCGCTCTTCATTTGCCCGCAAAGCTTATCCAGCTAGCACAGAAGCCACTTCTGATGAAACTTACTGGAGCTCCCCTCTGCTGCATCCAAAGACACTATAGAGAAAGAATCTGGGCAGCACGTGTCGGGTGGCGTGGAGAACAGCTCCTGGCTCCCTAGGTCGGCTGCACCGCTTTCACCCTCCAGGTCATCCTCCACCTCCACGTCCTCGTCGACGAATTGGTCATCACCGTCTGCTCCAGTATCCTTTTCATTGGGGGGTGCCGACGTGTCCACAGGAGCTTTTGGGATGGTTGTGGGATCCCCGCTCAGGATTGCTTCCAGCTCCTTGTAAAATAGGCATGTAGCCGGCGCTGAGCCGGAGCGCCGGTTTGCCTCTCTGGCTCTGTAGTACACAATCCGCAACTCCTTCACCTTCGACCTGCACTGAAGAGTGTCTCTCTCGTACTCCTTCTCTGCCATGGCCCGAGAAATCTGGCCAAAAATATCGAAATTCCACTGGCTGCCACGTAACTGTGCCTGCACAGCGGACTCTCCCCAGATGCCTATGAGATCAAGCACCTCGGCTGTGGTCTACACTGGAGCATGTTTGCTCCGTTGAGCCGCCATTGCTCTTGGAGAACACAGCTGCACTCCACATTTCCGGAGGCTTCATATTGCGCGACAACCGTACACACACGAACTATCGCGGAACAGCTGTTCCGCGGTAGCCGCTATCACCCTCGTTTTGGTGGTTTACATGTTGCATGGTAAGACGGCTGTTACCGCGCAACAACATGGATTTATATGTGGACACTGTGCCTGTTATCGCGCAATAATGAGCGTTATCACGCAATAACTTTGTAGTGTGTACAAGGCCTAAGATATAACCGCATTTGTTCCGATCTCTCAGACAGAGACAGACACCTTTAGGATCTCTATCAAACATTCTTAAAACTACAGTACCCACCTGGAGAAGTGAAGAAACAGACTGATAGAGCCAGGTGGGTACCCAGAAGTCAACAGTACAGGAGAAGCCCAAGAAAGAAAAAAACAGACCACCACTGGTCTTCACTTACAACCCCCAAGTCAAACCTCTACAGCACATCATCAAAGATCTACAGCCTATTCTACACGACGATCCCTCATTCTCTCAAGCCTTGGGAGACAGACCTCTCCTCACTTATAGACAGCCCCCCAACCTTAAACAGGTACTCACCAGCAACTACAGACTTAACAACAGAAACATTAAAGCAGGCACATACCCCTGCAACAAACCACATTTCCAACTCTGCCCACATATCTGCACAAAAGACACCATCATAGGACCTAATCAAGCCAGCTACTCCATCAAGGGCTCATTCACTTGCTCATCCACTAATGTGATTTATGGCTAGGCCAGAAATGCCCCCCTGCCTTATACATTGGGCAAACAGGACAGTCTCTGCACAAAAGAATACATGGACACAAATCTGACATCAGAAATAACAACATTCAAAAACCAATAGGGGAACACTTCGATCTTCCTGATCACTCCATTACTAATCTGTTAATAGCTGTACTCAGGCAAATGGATAACAAATCAAAGCTTCAAAGGGAAACTGCAGAATTGGAATTGATATGCAGATTTGACAGCATCAATTTAGGACTGAATAGAGACTATGGGATTTTTTCCCCATTATAACAGGTAATTTTGCTTTCCTTCTTGCCCCCCACCTTCCTGCTAATTGCTGTTCTCCGCTGTTTGAATCTAAGGCCATGTACACACTACAGACTTGTCCCGCAATAAAAGTTATTGTGGGACAAGCAAGCAGTATAATTATACCGCTTTACTGCTTCCATACAGCACTCCTTCTAGTGAAAGGATTTTCGCTAAAAGGAGCAGTGCATGGTGGGTACCTATCCTACCATGTACTGCCCTGCCAGCTGAAAGGCTGGCAGTGGTGCTGGCTTGAGCCCCAGTCCTGCGGCTGGGGCTCCGCTGGACTGGGGCTCAGCTGCTGCCGGCCAGCTGAGCAGCAGCTGAGCCCCGGCTCAGCAAAGCCTGGCTGCGCAGCTGAGCCGGGCTGCAGGGGCTCCAGCGCCCCTGGTGGGGCTCCAGCCGCCAGGCAGCTGAGCCCTGCTGGGGAGCTTGAGACCCCTGCATCAGCCGAGCCCCACAGCTAGGCCCCTCAGCTAGAGCAGTGAAATTGACATATTTGACAGCTCTGATGTCCCAGAGTGCCCTCAATTGGCACTCTGGGATATTTCCGGAAGCTGTCAATAACGCAAGAAGCGTACACTCAGGCTGTACCATGGAAAGCCTTGCCACCCTCATTTGGGTGGTTTACATGTTGTGCAGCAAGAGGGCTGTTGCTCTCACTGTTATTGCACGGTAAGGAGCCTTACCACGCGATAACTTTGTAGTGTGTACAAGGCCTAAACAACTGCTTTGATTTACTGTAACAGTCTGACCTGATCCTATGACTTACACTCCTCTGCATTTATTTTGCTCCCATTCTGTGAGTTTCCCATCTTTGAACATCCGACAAAGTGAGATTTTCTCCCATGAAAACTCATGCGATAAATACATTTGTTAGTTTTTAAAAGTGGCACCAGACTCCTTGTTTGTTTTACTGAACTAGACTAACACAGCTACCCCTTTGGAAGATGTGCTTCAGCATCCATGCAGCAAACAACGTTAAATCACAAATCCCTCTTACCTGCAGAACAGAACAGGCCCTAAGGTTACGGTCTGTGTGAATGATTCCTGCCAAGGGGCAGAAGAACATATGAAACATTTTGCTTGTCCTTCTAATACTTAGCTTTGGTCTACACTTACCCAGAAATTCAGCGGCAATTGATGGGAGTTATGCAAGCTATGCAGCATAACTCCCATCGACTTTGTAACTCCTCTTCTACATGGTGTTTTCACTGTGCTGCACAGACGGGAAATGTGTTCCCATCAACATGCCCCTGTTGCCCAACACACCACATACATCAACATCTACACCACGTGAGAGGGTAGTTTTAACGTGTTGTCTTCTGGATCAATTGAGCAGGTCTCAGGGTGTAGCCAGCCCCCTGTTTTCTGGCCAGGCCCCTGAGTCTGCAGGGTGGGCTTGGCCATGGGAAACTTCCAGTCATATGACCAGAAGCTGCCTGAGACGCTCCAGTTGCTGGTAGCAAGTGGAGCTGTGTGAGGAGGCCGGAGTGGGAGAGGTGGTGAGATGAAGCCCCCCCCAACCACCCAACAGCAGCAGTGGTGAAGTTTACGCCAGTGCAGTACCCCTGGCGGGTCTCCACTGACTGCTCAGTCGATCCAGAAAAACGTGAAGACATGCCCTCAGTGTAGTAATTCATATGAGCCTTAGCACTGGTCTGCACCAGAACATTGTACCACTGTAACTGGCTTGGTACAGTTTTTAGTAGGATAAGCATGGCATCCAATAGAAGGAGAGAGGCAACCCTTGGAGATTTCCTTCCTTGGGTTTCCCAACCACAGGCTGATTAATGGAAAAGGGATGACCAACCAAAGTAGGAGTTATCCCAAAAAGTCGATCCAGATTTCCCACAACTACTGATGGAATTTAAACACTTATGCATCTAGGTCCCTTTTGAAAATGGGATTTAAGCTCCTAAACCAGTGAATTGCTGTAGTGATGGCAAAAGCTACACCTATTACCTTCCAAAAATCTGGGCTTCAGTTCTTTAGCTTAAATAGTTGTGGTTTCGGCTTTGGTGATGCAGATCTTCACTTCAAATCCTGACAGCCTAGGGAAGAAGTCAGCAATACTTGTCAACACTGATGGTCTTTCCCCAAGGACTGCCTTCCTAACTCTCACCTTGGCAACCTCACGCCCCTCAGAACTAAAGCAGCTCAGGTGTAGCTCTGAGTTTCAGTATCTTTCTACTGTTTGTGTTCTTTTGTGACTTGTTATGGTAGAACTGGGCTTTGCATCTTATTTTCTTTTTGTCGCCCTTAAAAGGCAGGAGTGAATTCAAGGGGTGAGAGTTTGGGGAAGATAAATAAGCAGGAGCATCTCAGAAACAATGATACAACATATTTCTATAGAGCATTAGTACGACTGTTGTTGCTTGTTTGTATTCCAGTAGCAGCTGTCATGGATCAGGACCCTGGTGAGCTAAGCGCTGTATAAATGCAGAACAAAAAGACAGCCTCTTTCTCAAAGAGCTAACAATCTAAGTGCATGGATCCAAAAGTCATTCCACTTTTCCACATCTCCGGTTTTTATTGCATGGGGACCTGATTAAGCTGTCACAGAAGTCAAGGGAAAAATTCCCAAATACTTCAGTGGAGGAAAGATTGAGCAACTGCAATGCTTTCCTCTCCTGTTATACACAGAAGCAAAGAACAGATTAGAGATCTCTGCGGTGGATGTGGCTGAGGTGTCTTCCTATTGCTGTGAGGTCTGTGTACGGTCTGAGTGTATTGTTCCCTTCCTTCCTCTAGTCTATGCATTCAGCATTATCTTTTAGGCTCCATTCCTCATTGTAAAGGGCTTCCATGGTGTGCCTCTTTGATGCTGAGTGTTAGTTTTTATTCCATCTGGTTGCTCACACTGTGGCTCCTAGTTCTTTGTGACTCAGCCTTCCGGTCAGATCATTATATATGGTCCCCCTATTCCAGGGTTACAAAGTCCCACTGAGCAAGCTATGCACATGCCATCTCAGACAGCCTTCAATCCTGACTTCATGTCCTGTGTTGCATTGTCAGTGGCTGGTAGGGGAACCTGGTCCCATCCCCTGCTCTGAGGTCCATCCCATGACCTTAGGACTAGTAACCTAGGTCTTCTCAGTCTCAGACTCTGTGGCTGTTTTCATGGGCCCTTTCCTACCCAACCTCTCTACACCTTGCCTATCACTGGGTTTACCCCACTTTCCCCCCATACCGTCCCCCCCGCCGCTGCCCCAGAGCTTCTTTTGCTACCCATGGCTATTTGTTACTGCTCTAGGCCTCCTGTCAGGACCCCAGAGCTTATGCTCCCCCCTGGATCTTTTCATTGTCCATACCCAGCTCCCTTCCCTCTAGGAAGTGACAGCAGCTCGCTACACCACAGCCCTTCCTGCTCTCACTTTGTATTCCTATCTCAGCTGGGCTTTTCTGTCATTAGGCCCTGTCAGTCCCTGGTTCCCTTGAGCTGCTGCATGTAAGGTTAATGGGCCCCTCCTGGCCCACGGTAACCCACTCAGGGCCTGTGAAAGATGGACACTCCCATCCCACTTATGTAAGTTCAATATTGCCCAGCTAGGTATGAGGCCTGGAGTCTAGTGTGATGGGTGCAGCATAAGATCCTAGCTAGAACTTTGTCCCCAACCAAAGCTTGTATTCACACCCTCCCTATCACATCCCCTCCTCCTCTTCACTACTTCCCTGCTTCCTAACTTCCTCCCACAGCACAGAAACGTGAGTGTGGACCTCGCGATCTCCTCCATGTCCTTGCTTCCCTACAGCAGACAAATGGCAAAGATGGCTGCTATCCCACATCCACACCTGCATCAAGTTGTGTGTTAAACTGGCTATCCTCTCATCCTCTGTAGCTTGATATGAGAAAGGATCAAACGCACAAAGGGTGCGTCTACACTTAGAAATTAAGTCAATTTAAGGAGGCTTAAGTAAAAGTTGACTTAATTTACTCCGTGTCTACACTGGACTTTCCTTAATTCGACTTAAGCTGCTCCTTAAGTCAAATTAGGGAAAAGTTAGTTTGAATTAATAACACCTGGTTTTAATTTGAACTAGCGCTTAAGTCGACTTTATTAAGTCAACTTAAGCCAGTGGAGATGCAGAGTAGTGCCTAGTTGGACCTTTTTAAGTTGACTTAAAACCTTAAGTCGACTTAATAAGGCCAAAAAGGGGCCATGTCTACACTTGAGAAGTTAAGACAACTTTTGTTAAGTTGACTTAATAAGGTCCACTTTAAGTCGACTTAAAGTCGACCTTATTAAGTCGACTTCATAAAGTCGACCTAACTTTTCAAGTGTAGACATAGCCTTTGAGCTTCCAGTGCTGGGCCAGACAGTGAGTTAGAGGGCAAGGAAGGAGAACCCAGGGGTGGCTCGCAGCTTGCTTTGTGGACATATTCCTGCTTAGCCAGCCGCTGTTCATTTGCCATCTGAAAGGCTGGGCAGCCTACAGCAAGCCCGCCTAGTTGTAGGAGACTGCTGGGGGGCACTTGAGATAGCTCCAGTATTGCCCTAGCTTTGTCCTGCTCAGGTAGTGAAGAAAGTGGCCATCTTCCCTCTGTAGGCTTCTTCCTCCAAGGTGCCCTGTGGGACCACTCTGCTTCTGTGGCATCTAGGGCTCTCAGAGCTGCCAGCTGGCCATGCACCCAAGGAGAGAGAATGTGTATGGTGTCTTCCAACTTCCATCACAAAGAGGAGCCCAGGTCATGTGTGCACTTAAGAGGGACGGGCGACGGCATCCTTTTGTCACTGTTTGTATTACTAAAATACATAGTGTTGTTTTAACCAGATAAGTCCTGGAATATTAGAGAGACAAGGTGGTGAGACTGTATCTTTTCTTGGCGCAACTTCTGTTGGTGAAAGGCAAACTTTTAAACCCCCACACATCACTTTTTCAGGTCATACACCATACATAGAATAGTGATAGCCAACCTTTTCAGCCTGAGGAGCAAATATTATTTCCAAAAGTTCAGTGAACCACAGTCAATATTATGGGGCAGTTCTGTGCCTTAATCCACCCTTTGTATTGCTTAGGCAGCACATAGGGAATTGGAGGCTATCCATAAGTCCCCAGTTGGCAGCATGTGCCCGCCTTTATGAGCACCTTTTTGAACCTATCACCATCTTTCCCCAACCCAGTACCAATGACTAATTGGGAGGGGCAGCAGCAAGAGGAGCCACCACCATAGGCAGAGTCCTTTTGCCATTTCTGGGGAGGGACATAAGTGATAGTCAGCATGGATTTGTCAAGAATAAATCGTGTCAATACAATGTGATAGCTTTCTATGACGGGGTAACAAGCCCTGTGGATAGAGGAGAAGCGGTAGATGTGGTATATCTAGACTGTAGTAGGGTTTTTGTTACTGTCTCACATCACCTTCTTAACAACGAACTAGGAAAGTACAACCTAGATGGAGCTACTATAAGATGGGTGTGAAACTGATTGGATAACCATTCCCAGAGAGTAGCTATTGATTGTTCATATTCATGCTGGAAGAGTATAACAAGTAGGGTACTTCAGGGATCTGTTCTGGGTCTGGTTCTGTTCAATATTTTCATCAATGACTTAGATGATGGCATAGAGAGTACATTTATAAAGTTTGCCATGAGGGATTGCAAGTACTTTGGAGGATAGGATCGCAATTCAAATTTACTTGGACAAACTGGTGAAATGGTCTGAGATAAATAGAATGAAATTCAATAAAGACATGCAAAGTATTCCACTTAGGAAAGAACAATCCATTGCAAACATACAAAATGGGCAACAACTGCCTAGGAAGCAGTACTGCGGAAAGGGATCTGGGTGTCATAGTGGACCACAAGCTAAATATGAGTCAACAGTGTGACACCACTGGAAAAAAGTAAACACCATTCTGGCATGTATTAACAGGAGTATTGTAAGTAAGACATGAGAAGTAATTCTTCTGCTTAACTCCACCCTTATTAGACCTCAGCCAGGGCTGTTGCAAGGGAGGGGCGGGCCTAGGGTCAATTGTGCTGGGGGGTGGGGCAGGGCTAGCCCCAGAGTCCAGGCTCTGCACTCCCTTTCCACCCCCAGGAGTGGAGCAGGTCGGCCCAGGGGCCAGGATTCGCACTTCTGCCACGCCCCTGGGACTGGCTGCTCTGCCCTGGGGCAGGACAGGCAGACCCAGAAGCCAGAATCTTCCCTTCTGCCCCACCCCTTGCTGCCAAAGGCAGCAAGGAGCAGCGTGGCAGTGGGAGGGCAGTGGTGTGGGCCATAAACTGGGACTTAAGCCTTAGGTCGACCTTAAGAGGTGGCACTATTAAGTCAACTTAAGGAAGTGCTTAAGTTGACTTAATAAGTTCCCAGTGTGGACGCAGTGCTCTGTAGGTTGACTTAACCGTCCTTAAGTTGACCTAGGGCTCCAGTGTGGATGTACCATGATTCAATGATTCTATGAAACTTTAAAAATCCACCATTAAACCTCTCTTAGTGGAGACATCTAGAAAGCTTCAAAGTTTTATTGTTTCTACCCTTAACTGTGCACTTTAAAAAATCTGCCATAATTCGTCACAAATGAAGTTTCATTACTATCGCTCTTGAGACTGCCAGGGAATAACCGGATGAAAGCGGATGGCAATTCTCCAGATGTTTTTCACTACATAATTCATTGATTTCTATCCAGTCAATTCATGTTTGTGCTTTCTTGGCCAAAATTATGACATGGGAATTTCATACAAAATACTCCCTGTACATATGCTGTTCCCTGCCTCAAGCCAAATAACGACCGTAGAAAATTGTTGTGACTCCACCTCTGTTGGGGTATCTGGTATCTTTAAGAGTCACTGCAGAGAAAGGATGACTCATTATAAGGATCTGAGCAAGGATTTTGAAACAACTCAAACTTGTTTGAAGACTCCCAAGGCAAGGCTGAGATGCACAGCTGATATATGTTCTCAAATTAATGGCTGGAAATTGCTTTTTGGAAGCAATACCTTAAATAAGTTAAACTTGCCCTCTTGGGTGTGGGGGTTTTGTTCTAGTCCTTCCTACAGAACAGGGATGTGGAAAAAACAATTTAGATGAAGGAGATTAATGAATTTGCATCAAGCCCATGGACCCTACACACCAAACCTAAATGCTTCAGGGAAGTTAGGATTTCTACCATTTTGTTCTTTTACTAAGATAAGCTGTAATACATTAAAACACAATTTTAAAAGGTAAAGCTACCTAGCAGCACTTCCCCAAACTAAAATAAAAAAGCCTGAAACTCCTAACTCGGCGCTTCCACTTGTGATTTTATTGCCTGTCTTACAGGTTATCTGAAATGCCTCATCCCATGATGGTGTGAGACAGTTGGATTTCATTAAATACAAAGTATGTTTCTGTCCCTTCCAGTTGTGGATCAAACCTTGAAAAAATGACCTGGGTGCGCTCCAAAGCCAGGAAAAAAAGAACCCCATATATATTGTTTTGTAGAATGTTTCATGATGTAGAAGCCAATCTCAGCGTTTGAAGGGCTGCCTCATGATTTTTGAATGCTTGGCCTTGACAGTGCTGGTAACTAATTGTGGGGATTTTAGGGAACTAGGTGTCCAGATTCCACTGAAATTCAATGAGATTGGGGCATCTGTTTCCATTAGTTACCTTTTACAAACCTGGAACTAGCTTCCCCCTGCCCCTCCCCTCATGGCTCCCACTAAAAATGGACGAAGCAGGATTTGTAATACACCAGTGCTAGCTATGGGGCACTAATGGTCCAGAACCTGGGTAGCCTTGATTTTGTTTATCATTGTACCCCACACTCTGTGTGGCTTTCAGAACCTGCTGCTAAGCAACTTCATCCTCTTAGACAAGCAACAGATCCAACCACAACCTTCAGGGGAAGCTAAAGCAACTTGTATTAGCTAATCCCTGTTCTTAGAAAGTCCATTGCCTCCAGAGCTCTCTCGCTGGCCTGGGTGATCAGCCACAGACTGCTGGCTTCTGCCATGTGTGCATGAACTTCAGTGCTGGACCAGGAAGGAGAGCTGAATACCATTGACCATCTCCATCGCCAATGGCATTTACAGATGCCATGTGCGGTTTCCCTATTGTTCAAATGACCTCACTCTCTGGGGGCTGCGGTGAGCATTGGGAGTCATTTTGTTTTCCAGTGTTGCATTTGTGGGGCCCCAAGCAGCTGGGCCTGATGGGCTCTCTCTGCACATGACAGGGAGCTGCCTTGGTGACTGATTGTTTAATTGCCGTTGGCTGCCGAGCATGCCTGAGCCTCACCGAAGGCAATCAGCACCTCTCAGGATCACACACAGGCAAGAACAGCAAGGAGCTTGCCACAGGTTTTGAATCCCCCCATCCAAGTCATCTCTATGTTAGAGCATCCTTTGCCAGGAGCTGCGGTGCCTTCTCTGCCTGTGGACACCAGCGGGATTTCGGGGTGTCAGCCCCTTGCAGAACAGGTTCCAATAGCACTTGAATTGCAGCAAACCCTGAAGCCAAGAGGAATGACAAGTATGATTCAAATCATATCAGAGACACCCAAATAAATAAACTTACTCCCCGCCCCGACTGCTCCACAGCAAGCCCTCCTGTGGGGTTTTGTGTGCATTCTGTCTCCTGTGTATCCCTCTGCTGGACTGTAAACTGTTTGAGACTGAACCATCTTGTACAGCACAAAGCACATTGCTGGCACCTAATAAATAATGAAATGAGGGATATTATCAGGGCCATCAGAGTTATTTAGGGGCACTTCATTACCTTCATTCATCTCTGATTCCTGAGTACAAAACCCAGAGAGGTCAGAGTTAAATTATTAGATTAGCTATAAAGCCTTCAATCTCCTCTTTGGCTAGACAAGATGCCTTCCTGTATGCCACCCATATGTCAAATCACACCTCTGAACAAAACGTTGGCATCTCAAGGGAGAGAATTCTAATGGCTGAGCTTAAAAATGAGGAACATGGAACGGATAATAAATCCTGACAGAGCCTTACCTCAAGCACTGCAAACAAGTCTGGTTCTAATTGTAGAGCAGCTCTCTCCATCCATTCTGCAAACTGGCCCTCAGCTGTTAGATAAGGTGACGCAACCTCTGTCAAATCATTGCCTTCCCCAGTGCCTGAACTGAAAATGAGATACAGATTGGATGAGTTCAGGCAGCTGAAGGTGTTCTTGTTGACAGGGGTGGTCTTTTTTTAATAACTGATGAAGCAAAAGTTTTGTTGTTGCTGAGTCTTCAACCCAGGGCCCATAATGAAAGCGGCATGGAGTGCTGTATGGAGTTTCTCAGCCATCACTTTTCACTGGGCTGTGATTTTCCACTGCTGTCTTTTTAACCTCTCCTGAAATGTAGAACATGGCTAGCTGACAGTTCTGACTGAACTTTGTGCACTAGGAGAAATCCATTTAGCACGGCCATTCCTGCATAGGACGCTTTGGGCAAAATCATTGCCCATCTTTATAACAGTGAAGGCAGGGCAGGATCTGGGCAGAGCCCCCGGCAATGTAGGAGGTTTGTTCCATAGTCCATAGAGCCGACACACCTCTCTCTCAAATGTCTCTTGACGTGTGTCCACAACCTTGCAGCACCTCAGGGCAGTGCTGTTTCTAATGTTTGGCTCTCTCCCTGTGAACACCCACATGGCAAAATACTGCACAGATCACTGAGGAGAACGTCTAACCCTATATTGGAGATGCCCTGAACAGCAGCACATGCTAACTTTAACATTGACAGTCTGCGCAGATGTGCCTCAGACTTTCTGAGAACCTTAAATGATATTAGTAGGGGGACGGGGACAGAATAATGAAGGGGTAGAACAACCAGCCACCCAACCCTATGGCTATTTCAAAACCAAACTTGTATGTGTTTTACTTAAGGTGTCGGGATATTTCTGGATACCTCTTCTCTCCACTTTCATTTCCAAGTTGCAATGGGACTTTGAACCACCAGTTTTCCTGGGGGGAAAGGGAGGGACATTGTCCTCTTTGCACTTCCATGAGTAACAAGAGGAAGTACTGATTGTCTCCCAAGATGGATTGCTCTCCTGAGACCTCCAGCTCACTTTTGCAGACTCAGGAGGTTGACATAAACAGTTCAGAACAACATTTAGAGGCTTATCCAAGTTCCCAACCTATGGAGGATCACCCATCATGAACATACAACTTCAGCACTACTGTAAAGAATGATAGATATATCCACTTTATTGATCAGTGCATTCTGTGGCTATCTATCACACACAGGAACAATGCTCAGAGTGCTCCATTCCAGGATATGCTTTGTATTGTATAAATCCTTGGCAGCTGTTCTGGAATACTGAGGGGTCTTTCTAGGACACTGAACAACTGCAAGGGAGAAGGAAGATCCATGGATTAAGAGTCAAGTGTGGTATCTCGATTCAGTTCCTGACTTTGTCATAGTCTTCCCGTGTGATCTTGGGCAAGTCACTTAGACTTCTCTGGTCCAGGTTAAGAGAGACAAGGTGAGTGAGGTAATGTCTTTTATTTATTTTACCAACAGAAGAGACAGAGCTCTTTTTCAGATCAATGAAAATCAATGGAATTTTGATTCCTACATCTCTAAATCATTTTTGGAAATAAGATTTAGGCACATAACCTTAAAAATCTGGGCCTCAGTTTCACATCTGTGAAATGGGGATAATTTCTACTTTGTCAGGTGAACACTAATGGGGCCATGGGGGGCATATGTGAACCACATAGAGGCTATGTCTACATGTGTGAATTTAAGTCGACTTAGCATGTCCACACTCAAAATTTAAGTCGACTTAAAGGGGACCCTGTCAACTCGATCTAGATTGTCCACGCTGGATGCTTAGGTCGACTTCTAGGGGCTAAGTGGACCTGGGACAGGTACATGGTGGTGGGGGAGCACCCCTTGCCACGTGCCAGGGGGCTCAGCCTTTGCCCCATTGTACCTTGGTACAATGGGGCAAAGGGGGACAGGGACCCTGGCAGGGCATAGGGGCAGGGTGGGCAGGGCTCTGCCCTCCCCTGTGGGGGGGCACGCCAGGCTGTGGCTGTGCCAGCCAGCCTGGCAGGGAGGGCAGTGGGGAAGCCCTGGAGCCCCCTAAGTCGACTTAGAGTCCACTTAGGGCTACTCCACATCTACACTGGCTAAGTCAACTTTCTAAAGGGGGTTAGCCAGCAAAGTCGACCTAAAATGAGGTTCAGTAAAGTCTTTAGTAAAGTAATTTTTCCTTAAGTCGACTTAAGGAAAGTGTAGTGTAGACACAGAGTAAATTAAGTCAACTTAAGCAGGCTTAAGTCGACTTAATTCACAAGTGTAGACGCACCCATAGTGTGCAATGAATGAATAATCCAGCTGGGGGAGAAAATGCTTTCATTAAATGCGTCTCTTGTAGTAGCAGTTGGCTGATTGTAGTGGTCATGCTACAGGATGTTTTGAGGACAACATGTCAGGACCTTGAACTCAATGAAACATCAATAGGATCCATAGAATCATAAATACAAGTTTTGAGAGCAAACAGCAAAGTAATTAGAGCTAGATTCTGCCACTCTCACTCCTAGCAGTAAAGACTGCTTAAAGTGTTTACAAATGTTAACGCAATGTTAGAAGTCAAAATACTAAGATGGGGGTATCTGATGATTGCCTGATATTAAATAAGGACATTGATATAGTAGGCATCCCAGAAACTTGGTGGCAGGATGACATCCAATTGGACACAGTAATACCAGGTTATAAAATATCTAGGAATGAGATAATAGGTCATGCTGGTGGGTGAGTGGTGCTGTATATGAAAG
Source organism: Pelusios castaneus (assembly GCA_007922175.1). Classification (NCBI taxonomy): domain Eukaryota; kingdom Metazoa; phylum Chordata; order Testudines; family Pelomedusidae; genus Pelusios; species Pelusios castaneus. The sequence continues at coordinate 67,350 of ML686102.1, forward strand.
AAAGCATAAAATGAAATACAGTAAAAATCTAGAATGAATCAAACTGTACCACAAAACCTCTATGGGTAGGACTGCCATCTCTGAATAGCAAGAGTATTGCAGTAGGAATATACTACTGATCACCTGACCAGTAGGTAATGATGACTGTGAAATACTCAGAGCAATTAGAGAGGCTGTAAAAATAGAAAATGCAGTAATAATAATGGAGGGATTTTAACTAGCCCTATGTTGACTGGGTACATATCACCTCAGGATGAGATGCTGAGATGAAGTTTCTAGATGCCATGAATGACTGCTTCTTGGAGCAGTAGAAACCCACAAGAGGAGAGGCAATTCTTGATTTAGTCTGACATAGGAAACTGGAACTGGGCCAAGATGTGAATATAGCTGAATAGCTCAGTAATAGTGACCATAACATAATTAAATTTAGCATCCTTGTAAGTAAAAAAATACAAAAAAGAAACCCAACAGGGTAGAATATAACTTCAGAAAGGGAAACTACACAGAAATGAAGAAGCTAGTTAAATTGAAATTAAAAGAAACAGTCACAAGAGTGAAATGCCTGAAAACGGCATGAAAACACCATAATAGAGGCGTAAATTAAATTTATACCCCAAATGAAAAGAAAACAGAAAGAGGGCCAAAAAAGACATTATGGCTAAACAGAGTAAAAAAAGGCAGTTAGAGGCAAAAAGGCATCCATTTAAAACTAGAAGTCAAATCCTACTGAGGAAAATAAAAAAAGGAGCATAAACTCTGGAAAGACAAGTGTAAAAGTGTAATTAAGCAGGACAAAAAAGAGTTTGAGGATCAATTAGAAAAAGACTCAAAAACTAAAAGCAAAATGAAGCCTGCTGAACAATCAGTGGGGTAACTGGAGGAACAAATTGATACATTAAATAGTAATAAGTCACCAGGACCAGATGATATTCACTCAAGAGTACTGAATGAACACAAATATGAAATTGCAGAACTACTAACTATATTATGTAACTTATCACTTAAATGAGCTTCTCTACTAGATTACTGGGGGATAGCTAACGTGATGCCAATTTTTAAAAAAGGCTCCAGCAGTGATCTGGCAATTAAAGGCCAGTAAATTTAATTTCAATATCAGGCAAATTGATTGAAACTATAGTAAAGAACAGCATTATCAGACACATAAAAGAACATGATTTGTTGAGAAAGAGTCAACATGGCTTTTGTAAAGGGAAATCATGCCTCACCAATCTATTAGAATTCTTTCAAGGGGTCAACAAAGATGTGGACAAGGCTGATCCACTGCATAAAGTGTACCTGGACTTTTAGAAAACCTTTGACAAGGTGCCTCACGAAAGGCCCGTATCTCATGAGAGCTTAGTTTGCTTGAAATGGGAGGTCCTCTCACAAAATTGGGTAAGCAGGCAACAAAAGTCAATGCTGATAAATGCAAAGTAATGCACACTGGAAAACATCATCTCAACTATACGTAGAAAATGGCTGGATATAAATTAAAATAAATTAAATTAGCTGTTACTACTCAAGAAAGCTCTTGCAGTCCCTGTAGATATTTCTGTGAGAACATCCACTTCATGAGCAGTGGCAGTCAAAAAAATAACAGAATTTTAGCAACCATTAATTGAGGGATAGATAAGACAATAAGACACATAGGCTATGTCTACACTACACTAATTTTAGTTAGTTCGAATTAACTTAACTCAAACTAGAAAAATTTAGTTTGAACTAAGCAAGTGCCATGAATGGCACTTGCTTAGTTTGAATTAGCGAATTGCATTGAGTTCAATGGGCCGGTTAGTTCGAACTAAGCAATTAGTTCAAACTAACATGGCCACATTGCTTAATTTGAACTAACTAGTTTGAATTAACCCTTAGTTCGAATAGCATATTCGAATTTCGAATTAAGGAAGCCTTTAATTCGAACTAATTAAAGCCTAGTGTAACCATGGCTTTAGTTAGTTCGAATTAAGCTTTCTTAATTCGAACTAACTTGCCAGTGTAGACATAGCCATAATGTCACTTTATAAACCCATGGCACACCCACGCCTTAAATACTTCATGCAGTTCTGGTTGCCCCATCTCAAAAAAAGATACATTTTAGAGTTAGAGCTCCCATATCAGAAGAAGTTAAAAAGACTGGGACTTTACAGCTTGGAAAAGAGATGACTAAGAAGGGATATGGTTGAGGGCTATACAGTCATAAATTATGTGGAGAAAGTGAATAAGGAAGGGTTATCTATCCCTTCACATAATGTAAGAGCCAGGAATCACCCAATGACATTACTATGCAGGAGGTTTAAAACAAACAAAAGGATGTACTTACACAATGTGCAATCAACTTGTGGAACTCATTGCCAGAGGGATGTTGAGAGGCCAAAAGTATAACTGAGTTCAGAAAAGAATTAGATAAGTTCATGGAGGATAGGCCCATCAATGACTATCAGCCAAAATGGTCAGGGATGTAACCCCATGCTCTGGATGTTCCTAAACCTCTGACTACCAGAAACTGGGACTGGATTACAGGGGATGGATCACTTGATAATTGCTCTGTTCTGTTTATTCCCTTTGAAGCATCGGGCTTTGGCCACCATGGGAAGACTGGATACTGGGCTAGATGCGCCATTGGTCTGATCCAGTATGGCCATTCTTATGTTCTACTCAACATGAGTATTGACACAAGGAAGCCATCAGCATTTCTTCTAGGATTTAATTATAAATCACTATTAATGCAGCAAAAAATGGCAATGGCATTGTCACAGACTGATGGTCTCCTATTGCTATGTGTGTACTGATATGAGGCATTCTCTGCTGAGATAAGATATTATAGCTCCATTGAGTTCCCTAAGATTAGGATAGTTTAATCCAGTAAAAGATTTGCCCCTCCAGGTGTTTATTTTCAAACTAAGAGATATTGATCCTGGAACAACTTTCAGCATCAATGATATCATTTTCTAATCTCTTAAATGTCTAATTCATGTTTACCTATTTTTAAACCAATGGAGGCTAGTGTAGCTGCATGATAATTGCTCACTACACTATTGAGTGCTCTTTATTTTAACTGGCTCAACAGACAGAGATATCATCCATTTCAGTCAAGGCAGCTCACACATTCAAGCACGAGGTCTTCAACAATTTTAAGAATAAGCTAACTTCTGACTCTCACACTGACCTCTTTGACGGTTTAATCAAAGAACTATTAGCCATGTGATCAATAGGTAGCAGTTGGATCTGGTCAATGCTCTTGCCTCTAGGGGTTGCTAGAGTCCACAGGGAACTTCTGCATTAGATCAGATTGTTTGAACAGCACCCGTCCCATTCTTCAGTGACTAGAGGTTTCAGGACACAAAAAATCAGGAAGGAATGAGGAAAATGCTACTTTTTGCATGTTTAACATTTCTGGCGCAAATCCTCAGGTAGCTTTAACTGTCACTGCTCCATTAACTTCAGTGCAAAATCTGCCCCCCTTGCCCACCTAATTATTTATAACCATCTCAATATTTCTGCATCAAGTAAAGTGGACTCTTACCTGGCCAACAGGAGTCATGTGACGAGACAGAGGGGTCACCTCTACACCTCAAGGTGAATCATTGTGACATTAGCTGCCAGTAACTAAAAGCCATTTCTCCAGAAGAAACGGAATTATCACATCTGATTGATCATTGCCCCTCTGCACCAGGTACCAGTAGATACTTAGGCCAATGTTTTTCAGATTTGCATATTAATCCATACTTAGGGAACTTGAGCAGCCAGCACATCTGAAAAGAATGCTACTTGTGTTATTCTTAGGAGTGATTATTTGTATACCATGGCAGCCATTGATCTCCAACCTATGACCATTGTGCCATCTGCCGGCGAAAGATGGAGACTACTGATAGGAGCCCTGGTCATGGCCAAGAACCCCACTGTATTAGGTTATGTACAAACAGAACAAAAAGATTGCTTTAACTTTGCCTGACCTCCCTGTGGACGCGCTCACCAGGTTGCTATGTTTGGATCCAACCACTTGATTCCCTGTGCCCAGGGGCCAACTAGCCTGACAATAGAGTCCAGCCAGTGGATCTGAGCCTCTAGGCAACTCTCAGGATGCAGATCTGCCACCTAGCCACCCCTTTCCTGAGAGAAAATTTAACAAGAGAGAGATTGAGATTGGTTTCAGGGATGGATTGACTTCTTGATAGTAAATAAGGAAAGATAGGTAAGTCAGGGATAAGCTGTGAAGTGCCTTGAAAGTGAAGACAAGCAATTTAAGTATGATGCAATAGAGAAGGGACACCTGTGGAAGGATGAAAAGAGAAAGGTAATATGGTCAAACCGGTAGGCTAGGAAAATGGTTTCTGGGTTTGAGAACAAGACTTTATTTGTCAAGGCCAGGGGGAAGAATGCTACAAGTAATTGATGACGGTGCAAAATGAGAACATGAACGAGCATTTTAGCTGTGTGGATGGACAGGAAAAGCTGAATCATAGACATGTTATCCAGAAAGAATTAGCAAGATTTACATGTAGCTTGGATGTGAGGATCCAGAGTGGTCCAAGATGAATTTTGGTGTCTAACATTAGACAGGAAAGTTTGAAAATCTTGGCAATACTGCAGAGTTGGCAACGCTCACAATTTTATCACGGACCTGGCAATATTAGGTTCTCTACCTGAAGTTCCAGCTCCTGCTATCATGTGACTACAGGAAAGTCTCAAGCACTTTTTTAAAAAGCCCTCCTGGTCTACATGACAGTTAAGTGTGAAATAATGCTGGTTACCTCGACATTCTGCAGCCTGTGTCTTCACTGTCAGAGCACTAAATTCAAAAAAAAAAAATGGAGCTGTAATTCAACCTGCTAACACCAGCCCTGCAAGTGGCATAGCACTGAGGTCGAAGTCTGCAATTTCAATTTAGGTCCATGTAGCTGGAGAGCAGCTTTTCCAATGTGTGTTGCACCATAGCAACATAGCTCATCCCCTGCCTGCAGCCTTGAAAAGTTTTCACTTAATTCCTCTCTCTGCATGCAGCACTGTGACTGTCTTTTGTGCCTGCAGCAGAGAAACAACAAGGAAAGGCTTTCCTGTTTTTTTTTTTCCTTTAGAGAAGAGGGGAGGGGGAGTGAGCAGAGGATGATTGCCTAGCCTATTACCCACAGTGCAATGCCTCGGGATGTGAGACCCCGAGCAAGCAATTTGCTGTGATCACTCACCTTCACCTTCTGTAATTCGACAGCCTAAAATTGGATTACAATCCTGCCCTGGACATAGACAAGATCTGATACGATCCATAACTGGTTGAGCTGTTGAGTCATCTCTCCTGTTATTGGATGATCATGTTTCTCTTGACCAAGCAAAGGTAGGTTGACTACAGATTGAAATTTAAGACTAGATCCACAGTAGTACCCAGCTTATAAAGTGTACTTTCCCTAAGCATAAAGGAGCCTCCACTGATGTCAGTTCTTGTTAAACTTTGTAAGTATATTCCTTGCTTTTCCCCCCAAAAGTACATCTTGAACAGAGATCTTAGACACGTTTAAGAGACTCTCTTGTCAAGAAAAATAAATGCCATAGCTCATATATCATGAATGCATGGTGACCGACCTGTCCCATTAGCATAATTTATAACAGGAAGCAAAGCTTTTTTAAAAAGTAGCCATGTTCTACTTTAAAAGCATCCCTTCATTATTTATGCTGCATGTCTGCAGCCAGCACTGCCTGGTCTGGGAAGAAAAAGAAAGGAGAGCTCCCTTCCTACTCACTTTTTTCCAGAGTGTTTCTCTTTTTGTTCCTCCTGTCCAACAAGAAACAAGAGTATGGCATCTCTCTGCAGCACATCTCTTCCAAACACTATATAGCAAGGACTTCTGTATCTGGTGTCCTTCACCTGGATGCAGTATTGCCAACCCAAATGGTCAAATATCACAATCAGGCCACAAAATAATTGAGATTTTATAAACAAGTCTTCAGATTTTTAAGTGGAATACATTTTTATTTTATTTGAAGTTTCTGTTCCAAATCTTTAGGTTACACTCAGGACACAGTTTCAAGCATCTTTCCACAACCATGAGGCATAGAGCTTTAAAAAATAAAAGTGAGATTTTCACATGAACATCTGACTCCATGAACTGGGACTGTCAAAACCCTGTGAGACTCTCAGTAAATTTGTGAGAGTTGGATGGCAGGACTTGGTCTAAGACTTAAGGAAATGTTTCAGTGGATTTTTTGTATAAACTGAAAAGATGGTTTGGGGGTTTAACTCTTCTGGCGATGCCAACATTGGCCGTTAGCTCAGCAGATGAACTGGACTAGGAACCAAAGTGAAGGAGATCAGCCTGTTTTCATTTCCTAAAGTGTGTGGGCTTACAATTGAATGTTGATATCATATATAACCTGGAGACCTCAACAAGATGATGTGAAACACTCTTTGACAGCCAGAGAAAATACAGGAAATAAGCAGCAGCATTCAGCGGTGGAGAAGTAATTGGTGTTTTAAATGGTCACTTGCAAAGAAAGGCAGATTAAGGGGCCTTGGGCCCCCCTTGCCTGGGGCTCTGCCCCCCAACCTCAGTGGCCTGTGGGTGGGCTGGCGCCAAGGAGGAAGGGGAAGCCTGGGGCAAGAGGCTACTCTCTGCACCTGCCCTGAGCCTGGTCCCACTCCAGCTGGTCTGTCCCCAGGGGCAACAGGGCTGACTGGCATGTGGTGCAGCTTCCAGTGCAGCTCTTCAGGGCCACAGGCCCCGAAAGCTACACCAGAGGCCATACAGCATGCCAGCCGGCCCCATCCCTGGAGCACAGTGACTGTGTGCCAGCCGCCCCGCCCCCGGGGTCAGAGCAGTTGGCCCTGGGGTGGGGTGGGAGCACGGAGCCCGGCCTCTGGCTCAGGGCGGCCCCATCCCGCCCAGCATGCAGGGGGCCCTATAGGCACAGGGCCCATAGGCCCGTGCAGTAATCCACCCCTGCTTGAAATAATTAAGTAGCCATTAATGCCATGTAAAGAAACTTGTTTTTAAATCAGGGCTTTTTTTCTTAATACGCACCGGTACTGCATACCAGGACCTGTTTTTCCCTGGCCAGCCCTGCTGCCAGGGCAGGGAAAGGAGTGAGTCTCCTTTCCCCTGCTGATCCTAGCCCCCCAGCGGGGCAGCAGGGGCCAGGAGCGGCAGCCATGGGCCAGAATTTGGCCCACTAGGGGTTGGAATCTGGCCTACGGATGCCTGGGAGCTGCAGCCAGACTGGAACTTTTTCAAATCTCCCACCCTGAGCATGCTCAGATGGTGGCTCAGGGCGCAAGCAGCCTGGTCAGGGAGTGACTCTGGCTGCCCCTGCTGCTCTGGCCAGGTAAGCAGGGGGACGCGTAGGGTCAGGGAACAGGCAGGGCAAAAGGAGTGGGGAAGGGGCCCCGAGAGGCAGGAAGAGCAGGGAACCAGCAGGCAGGTGGGGAAGAGGCAGGCTGAGAGGAGCGGGCAGCTGGCGGAGGGACCCGGGGGGGTGAGAGGAGTGGGGAGCAGGTGAGGGGGTGGAGAAAGGGCTGGGGGGGCAAGAGGAGCAGGGACCCAGCAGGGGGTGCCGAGAGGAGCGGGGAGCCAGCAAAGGGTGAGGGGGAAAGAAGTGGGGAGCTGGCAAGGGGGGCAGTGGGGAGGAAAGGGGGGGCCTGGGAAGGCCACTGGGGGCTGGCACTAGTGGAGGGTCCTGACAGGTTCCCCTCCCCCATCCCTCCTGCTGGCATACTGGCACCTTTTTAAAAAAAAAAAAAAGCAAAAAAAGCACTGTTTTAAATACATGATTTTAAACTGACCTAGTGTGACCTGCTAGCAGCATTCCTTGTGGGATGGGTGCCTCTTCATGGTGTTATCAGGGAACTGCTCAAATAACTTCACCGTCCACAACGTGTCCTGCTGCTCAGCCCTCCGGTTTATCGCCTGTCTATATACTCCCCTTCAGGGGAAGTTTTCACTGTCCAGGCCTGGCCACTATCCAGTCTGTGGCCACCTCTATCCTGCTACCACTCTGCTGGCAGTCAGGGGAAGGTGGGAAGGAGCCCCAGCCCATCAGTTCTCTGGGACCCAACCCAGGGACCCTGTGTGCAGCAAACCTCTGCACCACTCCTTTCCTTCACTCTTTTCCCTGGGCAGTTTCCCCACAGCCCCAGTACTTGTTTGGCCCTGGCTCCCACTATACACCAGAGGTCAGAAACAACCCTGTCCAGAGTGCTGACCTCACTAACCAGCCATCTCGAGCTCCTCTAAGAAACTGTCTGCAGGCACCCTCTGCCACTGCAGCTCCCTTTTATACAGAGCTTCCGGCTCCTGATTGGCTCTCCAGCCACACTTGCCCATTGGCTGTGCTCCCAGGGCCCTTTTAACCCTTCCTGACCTGTGAGGGGCAGCTGCCCCATCACACATAGGTAAGTCACAGATTCAAAACAAAACAAACAAGGAGTCCTGTGGCACTTTTAAAGACTAACAAATTTATTTATCGTATGTGCTTTCGTGGGAGAAAATCCCACTTTGTTGGACATTTTGAAGACGGGGAACTTACAGAATGGGAGGAAAATAAATGCAGGGAAGTGTCAGACATAGGATCTGGTCAGGCTGTAACAGCAAATCAAAGCAGATGGTAAGATTCAAACACTAGGGAACAGCATATAGAGGAAGGTGAGTCAAATCACTTGTAATGATTAGCCTTGGGAGACCTCTTCTCGCTTACAGACAGCCCTCAACCTTAAACAGATACTCACCAGCAACTACAGACCTAAAACCAGAAACATTAAAGCCAGCACACATCTCTTCAACAAACCACATTGCTAACTTTGCCCACATATCTACACAAAAGACACCATCACAGGACCTAGTCAAGCCACCTACTCCATCAAGGGCTCTCTCACCTGTTCGTCCACCAATGTGATTTATGCCATCATGTGCCAGAAATCCTCCCCTGCCTTATATATTGGACAAACAGGACAGTCTCTGTGCAAAAGAATAAATGGACACAAGTCTGACATCAGAAATCACAACATTCAAAAACAAATAGGGGAACTCTTCAATCTCCCTGCTCACTCCATTGATGACTTGTTAATAGCGGTGCTCAAACAAATTAATAACAAATCATAGCTTCAAAGAGAAACTGCAGAACTGGAATTCATATGTAAATTTGACTCAGTTGCCTCAGAGTTAAACAGGGACCACAGATTTTTTTCTCGTTGAAAGAGGTGATTTGACTCACCTTTCTCTATGTGCTGTTCCCTGGTGTTTGATTCTTAACATCTGCTTTGATTTGCTGTTACAGCCTGACCTGATCCTATGTCTTACACTTCCATGCATTTCTTTTCCTGCAATTCTTTAAGTTCCTCATCTTCAAAGCATCTGACGAAGTGGGATTTTCTCCCACAGAAGCTAATGAGATAAATTTGTTGTCCTTAAAAGTGCCACAGGACTCCTTGTTTGTTTTAGTGAACTAGGCTAACACTGCTACTGCCTTTGGAATTTGAAGATTCAAAGTTGTGTGTTTACTGAGAAAAGAACAGCTGCAAACAGCTCAAATTTGCACCCTATTTCCCCATACCAGATGGTTCATATGGTCGGTGGTACAAACTCTCAGAAATACATTGTAGTATGGTATCTGAATCTCAGATGGGTAAGGGGTACTCAATAAGGGGTACTCAGCAAGGGAACCTAGTGTTAACACATATTAAGATGCTTCTAACTAAGTGGGCAAGCCTCATTCAACCCATTTTATAAACCAGGATGGAGAGGCACCAGTTAAATATCAGGCTTTTGTTTTTTTGATGAAATCCTAAAGATGTTCCTTTTCATCTAAAATTTCCTGGGAGTGGAAGAAGCATTTCTCAATCAGTATTAATTCCAGTTTGGTTTGCGTTTGGCTCAGAGTTCAGATCAGATCTCACTTTCCCAGGACTTGTCTCTTGATCCCTTGTACAAATATCTGGTATTGAATTTGACTGGAGACAAAGAGTTAGCCCCGACTGTTACAAATTTCCTAAGCATTCCTGAGGCAGCAGTGGTCTCCAGCTGCTTAAATAACAGGAAGATTCTAGAAATGAGAACAAATGACAGGAGTGCCCAGGGGGAAAATGCCATAGAACATCTTTAAAAGGATTCCCATTCACCGTCAGATTTTCACAGTCAAATCCTCAGCTACTGGATTTGAGCAGCTACCTCTGCTGTTTTTAAAGCATTTTCAGAAATGCATTCCTGGTTTACTTGTACTTTGGACTTTCATGAGGCTTCAGAAGCTCGGATGCTGCTTGATTCTTGGCACTGTTTTACTGAAGTGGTGGGGAGAGCTCAAGTTTGCAATCTGAGAGGAGAAGAAGGTTTGGTATGTAGAGAATGCACATGCTGAAGGGCAAGAGATCAGTGCAGGATGGAGACGAGGGGAGGGGAAAACAGCTTGCATGCCCCAAACCATCCTCGGTGAGAAACATGACTTGAAAGGACGGGACCGTGAAGTGAATGTGCAGGGTTGTAGCCACTTTGATCGCAGGATATTAGTGTGACCAGGTAGGTGAGGTAATATCTTTCATTAATTGTAAACAGTGGTTAAAGTATAATTTGACGGGCCCTGGAATCTTCCTAATCTCAGGTCCCCCTTCCCATGGGAATCCATAGGAATGAAATTTAGAAATTTGTGGGGCCCGGGAATAGCATTCCCTGGTGTTCACACTTACTTTAACCAGTGGATGTAAGCTCAGACGCTTGTCTCACACACGAGCAGAAGTTGGTCCAATAAAAGACATTACCTACCACCTTGTCTCTTTAGGGAGTGACTACATTTTCTTCATCCATGTGAGACCACTCCAGCACACATTGGACCTGGGCTATCTTTCTCTCTCAGTGACATCACTGTAAAAGATTTGTGTCAGCCAGCTGTGGCCTGATGTTCTCTGTGCATCTGCAACAATGCAAGTTTCACATCATCAGGTTCAGGGGGCTCCCATAACACTGGCACTTCAGATAAGGCACCTGAACTTTTGGGAAGTTTGGATTCAGCCCAGAAGCTGACCCTCATCTCTGGCTCCTATCTTGATAACAGGCTGACCCCAAACACTGCCTTACACTGCTGGAGACTCAGTGGCACTAGTCCATTTCTGCTCCTGCCAGGCAATCTTTGGTCTCTCTGCTGATTCACAAATTAACAGGTTGCTCCAGCAGCTTGTGTGAGATACAGACCTGCTCTTTTTTAAGGACACTGCTGTGAGATCACACACCCTTTTCAAAAGGCTACCAGATGTCTACTGGAGCCTGACTAGATGCCAATTTGGGAGAGCGTTTCCATGTTGCCATACACTATGACTTATTTTTGACACATATTCCACGTGGAGCACCCAACTTCTCCATGTTGCCTTCCAATAAGGCCACCAGATCTAGCCAAGGAGGACTAGGTACTGCTCCCATTAACATCAAACTGAGCCTCTTAGCCATTCTACCGGACCTGGGCAAAGCAAGTAGGCCAAGAAAACACACATGTTTAGCCCTCATGCTTAGGCAGTCTGAGCTGAACTTAGAAGAAAACTTAGTTTAATAGTAAAAAATTAGAGAGAGAATCAAAGGACAATCCCCAGTGTATTTAATGCACTAATAATTGCAACAAAACCTAGGATGTGGGTCCCCAATGCCCAAGCAGGAATTGTCAAAGTATTGATGTTAAGGGGCTTTTTCCAGAATGTAAGAGATGCCCAGGTCTGGGCTGGAATCCTCAGGGGCCCCTTGTAAGCCCTGATCAAAACAGCCTTGTGTGTCTCACAAGCTCATGGGAACGAGCCGGTGGGAGCATGCATCCTCATCTTGTGCCCAAAGACATTGCTGGTGACTTTGTCTCTCACACCTCTCTTGATGACCCTTCCTTGGCTGCAATGACCAGTTCCAAGCAGAGTCTTTTCCCAATTCCCTCTAAAGGTTTTCTATGGCTCATCCCTTGGCCAAGTTACAGCTCATTCCCACTCCAAAGCAACAAATGGGCCAACTTAAAGTCCAAATAAAAAACCCAGTCAAAAAATTCTACCCCGCTCAGGTGAAATCTCTGCTCTTTGGTCCCTTCTCCTGGCCCCTGCAGCAATTCGCTGATCTTCATAAAGTCCTGGCCTGAAGGACCATTGTAATCATCTAGTCCAACCTCATAGCATAGGCCTTAGAACTGCCTCCAAATGATTCCTACAGTGGTTCTCCTAGAAAAACAGCCAATCTTGATTTAAAAATCATTGGTAATGGAGAAAACCCCTGCCCCTGGCCAGCTTGTTCCAAGGATTAATAACTCTGTTTAGAATTTGTGTATTTTTTCCCAGAAAGAGTCCCTTCTACTACCTTCACCCAGGGTCTCCAGCAGGTTACCCAGAAGAGCTCCCTGCTTCTTTTAGATGAGCCTTCTCCACTGAGGTCCCAGCTGCGTGGCAGTAGTGCACTCCCTGCCAGCCCACCACACCTGGGCTCTGTCTGTCTCTATTGATCACACCCAGCTCAGATCAGGAATTAGCATTTTGGTGCCAGTTTATCAGTAAGGCTGAGGGGTACCTGCTGAGTCATAGGCTGGGCCAGTGACCTGTGACAAGTTCAGTGTTCTTACCTCAGACCTGCCTGCCCGCAGAGCTGAGTCAGATCTGAGCTGCTCTGCCTCAGCTCATTGGCCCCCAGCAGTACACCACATGTTTATACCCCCATGGGACCTGGCTGGTCTCAGTGGGAATAACCCTGAGCAGACTTCAGTCCACTGACCACAGTACCTCCCTGCTTCCTCTAGCCATTGCTGAGCTGTTACATATGTGGGTATGAGCATCCTGCAACAAGAATGCATTGGGGAGGCCTTTTCATTTCCTAAATTCTTCGCTGGCTGGTGCGGGAGTATGTGGCTGCATGCCATTAGCTTCAAGCAATGCTTCCCAATTGCAAATGAACCCGTTGCTCTGGAAAATCAGCATTGTGGGGGCGACAGGTTATTGGCAGAGATTGGGTGCATTTGAATGTGGGGACATAAAAACAAGGCATGTAGACAGGAAACCATAGCTCACAGCTCCAGGGCTGATGCTGGAAATAATTGCACTGAATTACTTAATCAGTTACCTATTTGTTGGTATGAAATTTGCAGTGCTGGTTTCCTGCACTGAGCAAAACTGAAAAGAGGAACAGCAAAAGAACAGCATGTGTTCTTGATGCCCTAAAAGCTCGAGTACTGGCCTTGTCTGCAGTGTTGAGCCCCCAGCATCTTTGGATGAGGGCTGCAGTAAGCAGGATTGAGCAGCAGTGTGCACTCTTTCCATATACAAGATAGGTAAGCCCAAAGCAGACTGTGAGGGGTTACAAACATGGGGCCCCTGGGCAACAAAATGGCAAGTGAAATTCAATGTCAATAAATGCAAAGTCATGTATATTGGACAACATAATCCCAACCATGCATACAAAATTGTTGGCGACCCTGGCTGCATTTGGGGGTGCACACTGGGTAACTTGAGGGGATGGAAGGCCATGAGTGCTGATGAAGACCGTTGCTCCAGACTCAGCCAGGAGACAATAGCACCATATAAGGAGGTCCCTCAGTTCCAGGAAACATAAGCAGATAACATAACATAGCCTTGAAAGCTTGCTTCTAACCCAGAGAAAGAGGAGGAGGGTGGGATATTTTCACACACAGCAAGGGAAAAGTACTGAAGTAAGCTATATAAGAGTCACTGCAATGGGGGTGGGGTGCGCATGATTTGAGATGTGCCTGTCTCCATGTGCCTGCTTGAGATCTCAAATAAATCTTAGTGTGCTTCTCTGCCCTGGTGTGGTTATTGGTGCTGCGCATTCCAGGCAACGAACCTAAACGAACTGTTGCTAGCCCCAGCCCGTCCTCGGGCGTCCCACCTGCAACAAAATGATGAGGTCTAAATTAGCTATTACCTCTCAAGAAAGATCTTGGCTAGTTCTCAGAAAACATCCACTCAGTATGCAGTGCTGAGCAACAAAGCTAACCATGACAAGACCATTACCATGAGGAACCATTATGAAAAGGGTGGATAACAACTTCAAAAAGAAAATGTCATAATGCCAGAATATTATTCCATGGTACACCCACCTCTTGAATACTGTGTGCTGTTCTGGTCACCCCATTTTAAAATAGACATATTAGAACTGGAAAAGGTACAGAGAAGGGCAACAAAAATGATTAGGGGTATGGAACAGCTTCCATATGAGGAGAGATTAAAAAGACTGGGATGGTTCACTTGGAAAAGAGATGACCAAAGGGGGAACTGGAACTGGGATGGAACAATTAGTGTCACCATAAGTGCCAGCCCCCTGATTTACCCTCTCAGTTACACTCCATCTTTCATATCTCCTGTCCTGTCTTCAGAACGGGCCCTCCAAAATACCCCTCCCCTATTGCCAGGTGACTGTCTCTCTCATGTGTGCCACTCCTCCTGGCCCCCAGTCTCTCAGATCTTCATTCACTCACCCCCTGCCTATTCTGCCCCTCCTCCCACTCCTTCCCTCTCACTTCCCCACTTTACCCCAGGACCTCAGATCCCCTCAGCTCCACTCTGCCATCCACGAGCCATGGGGAGCTGTACATTTTTGGGGAAGCAGAGAGAAATGGCTTTCCAATCCCTAGCTTCATGGGGAACTCCATCGTAGGCTGCTCCCAACCCCTGTGAACTAACCTGCTCCAGTGCTTTAAGGCCCTGTCCACGTCACAGCTTTGTAATCAGTTATCTGTGGTTGGCTCTGAATGTGGGTTCCCATCTGGGGTCCTGATCCCACCTGAATCTGTGGGAAGGTGAGTAACTCCCATGGCCGTGAGAACTTGGAGCTCTGGTCACATGACATTAGCGGAGGTTAGGTGCCATCTGGGTGTCCCGGGGCTAGGCCTCTTCTGCTAATGCAGATCCTGGTGACCTCATTCCAGCCTGACTTTGCCCCTGTGACAATTGCCCAGTCAGTCTGTCTGAATGCCTGTACTGCCAAAGAGCAGCTGCTTTCTGGCATCCTTCTGGGCACCAAACTGAACTGCAGCTGTGGAGTTTATATGGGGGTTTCAGAATGTCCTGAAATAGGCTTCCAAGTCAGGCTCTGACTTACACCCTTAGATGCTCATTGAAGCAATGGCAGAGTGTCTTTTTCCTTAGTGGAAGAGTAAAATACTCATTTTTTGTTCTGTTCATGGAGGGCAAACTGACTTTGTGGTTGGGCTAGTCAATCACTAGGACCACTTTGTTAGGCGGTACTAATCTAACATTTTTCTGGTGGTCATGTGTCAATGGCACACACAGACTTCCCAAATGATATTCATGAACTTTGTTTGCCAGCCTCAGCAGAGAAACCAGACTTGAATGGGTCACAGAACCCTCAATCCCCGCCCGCCCCTGGAGAGGGTCTCACATTGTGATAGTGTGGTGTTGTTTCATTCCTTTAAACGTGATCTCAGTAGAAGAAACCTGAGCAGTGCAGCCACACTGAGAACAAAAGAGGTCTCTGCCTCCACAGATTGGCCCAAATGGTACTAATAGGGGGAGGTGACTCTGAAGGTGCTGAGTGAGAGTTTGTTTTGGTCCCCCACAGGAGCTCTACAAGATATGCTCTGTTGACTCATCTGCTTTCACTGTAGCTAGGTCAATCCTCCTTTGAACTACAGAGTCCCCAGACTTTGACATCCCCATGCTGTGTGGAAAGTGACGCCAACTCTAGGAAAATCATGGTTCTTCTCTTATTTATCGTCCCCACCTTGAAATTTTGCCACAGCTTTTTATAGACTCATAGGCTATGTCTACATTGACAAATTAGTTCGAATTAAGGAGGCTTAATTCGAACTATCTAAAGCCATGGCTACACTAGGCTTTAGTTAGTTCGAATTAAGGGCTGCCTTAATTCAAACTAATAAGTTTGAATAGGGTATTTGAAATAAGGGGTTAATTCAAACTGACTAGTTCGAATTAACCAATGTGGCCATGTTAATTCGAATTAATTTCTTAGTTCGAATTAACCGGCCATTGAAATGAATGGGGATCGCTAATTCGAACTAAGCAAGTGTTTGTTAGTTCAAACTAACGTTCCATTGTGGCCATGCTTGTTCGAATTAAGCTAATTTGAACTAACTAAAATTAGTTCGAATTAGTTAGTTCGAACTAACTAATCCGAATTAATTTTAGCAAGTGTAGACAGAGCCATAGACTCTAAGGTCAGGAGGGACCAGTATGATCATCTAGTGTCTGAACTCCTGCACAATGCAGGCCACAAAACCTCACCCATCCAACTCCTGCACAATGCGGGTCACAAAACCTCACCCATTACATATATACAAATGATTTAAAGTTCATGTAAAGCAGTTTGCAGGCTTGTTCCCCTGGTAAACACCCAGCAGCTGGCTGGGCCTCAATCCTTTGTCCAGTCGCAAAGGAATAGTTCCAGAGGTGGGTGTTGGCTGTAGACTGGGGATTTGAGACCAGATGGAGTCGGGGCTGCTGCCTTTTATCACCTCTGGCCTTCTCCATGCTGTGTGTAGTTCTTTCCAACCAAAATGGAGTTGAGTCACATGTTCAAGTCCTAGTAGCTCAACAGGTTTCTCCCTGGGCCCATTGTACCTGGGAGCTTCCTTAATGGGCCATTAAGGAGACAATAGCTGTAGACATCCTGTCTGGGGAGTTTCCCCAGAATCACACAAGTTAAAGTATAGATATAACAACCATACTCCTAACTTCTAATACAAATATGATTCCTACACATAAACTATATCATTCCCAGCAAATTACTACCTTTCTATTGATACCAAACACAACATAGTTCCCATGGATTATAGCAATTATGAAATATTAATACAAAATAATATCATAAATGGGTCCCTACATGTGGACAGTGTCACACCCCCACCATCAGAGTGATGCAGACAGGGGTGTCACCTAGACACTGCTGAATGCATCACAAAAGGGTTAAACTTGATGGTGTACCATTACAACAATTTCAAATTTCAAAGATTTTACAACATACAAGCAATGGGTACATTTTTCTTCCCTTTGTAACAAATCAATCATAAGAGTTAACATCCGCTTTAAAATTCACATCCAGTTAGCACAAACACGTTTACAATTCATTTTGTTATGTCTTCAATACAGATAGTTTGTCAGTGGGGCAGTTTGTTCAATGCCTTCTTGGATTTTTGAACACCTAACTGGTTGATTGGTTTATCTCCTTGGTCTTGGTAGCATAGGGCCTTAATTTGACTACATTCTTGGGGTTTGGATATTCCACAGTGAACCCCATTCTCACATTCACAGGATATGGTTTTCCTCCCTCCTTTGTCTTCCCTGGCTTCTTGAAACCTGGGCTCTGTAACATGATCCATTGTCTGGCTAGGTGTGCCTCCCATGCTAACAACTCTGAGGCCATGTACACACTACAGGAATAATCGTGCAACAAGCCCGTTGTGCTTTAAAAGTCACATGGTTTTTGTAGCATAGTATCGCATCCACACTGAGCCACTTGTGATGGAACAGAGGCCCCCCCCCCGCACAATTCGCGATTTCACAAGAAACCCAATTGAATTGTGGGAACCTATCCCACAGTTCCATCCATCCTGATTTGGCACTAAGAATCCTGGGTAGAAGGAGAGTAGCGCTGAACACCATGGGTAAAGTCTTGGTTTCCCATGGTACATTCTGTTCCCCTTGAATCATGAGAGTTGCTACTCGCGCCCATTTTCAACAGTAGTGCATTGCTTCCCGGAGCTCCTTTTTGCAGCAACTTGGATCCAGCTCTGATCTCGACTGTCGCCTTCAGCATAATGAATACATCTCGGCTGGTGGCACAGTATGCGTTCAGCTCTGAATCAGACCAGGATTTGGTTGACCCTGGACTGGTGACTGCCATGCAGAACAACAGCACTGCATTGCTGATATCCTTCACAGAGCATCTGCACACAGTGCACCACCGGTTCTGGTCATGAGAGACAAGCACCGAGTGGTGGGACCGCATCGTTTTGCAGGTGTGGGATGATGACCAGTGGCTACAGAACTTTCGAATGCGGAAAGCCACATTCATGGAACTGTGTGAGGAGCTAGCCCTTGCCCTGCGACACAAGGACACCAAAATGAGAGCCTCACCGTAGAGAAGCGTGTCGCAATTGCGCTGTGGAAAATGGCGATTCCAGACTGCAACCGCTCGGTCACGAATCCGTTTGGAGTCGACAGGTCGACCGTCAGGTTAGCACTTTTGCAAGTGTGCAGAGTCGTTAATCGTGTTCTGCTCCGGAGGACAGTGATGTTGGGCAACATGAGGGAGATCGCCGATGGATTCGCGGCCATGGGATTCCTGAATTGTGGAGGGGCAATAGACGGCACGCACATCCTTATTCTCGCTCCGGAGCATCTTGCGATTGAGTATATTAATAGGAAGGGCTACTTCTCCATGGTGCTTCAGGCACTGGTGGATCACAGGGCCGTTTCACGGACATAAATGCGGGGTGGTCGGGTAAGGTGCATGATGCTCGCACTTTCTGGAACACGGGTCTGTACCGGAAGTTGCAGGCAGAGACCTTCTTCCCCAATGATAAAATTACTGTAGCCCATAGTCATCATAGGAGACCCAGCCTACCCTCTGATGCCTTGGCTCATGAAGCCCTATACTGAAAATTTGGATACCAGCAAGGAGCGCTTCAATTACCGGTTAAGCCGGTGCCGAATGACCGTGGAGTACACCTTTGGGCGCTTAAAAGGCCGCTGGCGCTGTTTGTACGGGAGGCTGGACTTGAAACAGGACAACATTCCAGCCGTCATTGTGGCGTGCTGTGTCCTGCATAACCTCTGTGAAAATAGGGGAGAGAAATTTCCCCCTTCATGGGACATGGAGGCTGAGCGGCTAAAGTTTGCCTTCCAGCAGCCAGCCACTAGGGGTATCAGGGGCACAGCTGAGAGCCGTCCACATAAGGGAGGCACTGAGGGAGCATTTTAGTGATGGGGATTCATAGGACACATTGCATCACTGTGCAGTAGTGTTCCTACGCACTACTGGGTGCTGACTGGGGGGGGGGGGTGTCGGTGCCGGT